>PVJL010000929.1:0-320320 GCA_004026885.1 Lyroderma lyra
ATTAACATTTAGAGTGATGATTGATATGTGAGGATTTCCTGTAGGCATTACTTATTTCTTTGTTTGTTTTTGTTTTGTTTTTGTTTTCTTGTTTCCCGAACTTTGTTCCATTTTTTTCCTGATGTTTTGTTTCAGGTCGAAGAGCCTCCTTCAGTATTTCTTGGAGTGCTGGCCTTGTGCTGGCAATTCCCTCAGCTTCTGTGTGTCTGAGAAGGTCTTTATTCCACCTTCATATCTTAAAGATAATTTTGCTGGATAATTTATTCTTGGCCGGAAGTTCCTCTCTTTTAAATTTTTGAATATTGGATTCCACTCCCTCCTGGCTTGCAGAGTTTCTGCTGAGAAATCTGATGCCAGCCTGATGGGTTTTCCTTTAAAGATTATAGTTCTTTTTTCCCTGGCTGCCTTGAGAATTGTCTCTTTGTCTTTAGTTTTGGACGTCTTTAGTACCATGTGTCTTGGAGAAGATCTATTAGGGTCCAGGTATCTAGGGGACCTGTTTTCTTCTTGAACTTGAGGTTCCAGATCTTTCCATAGGTTTGGAAAGTTCTCATCTACTATTTGTTTGAGTATGTTCTCTGTAGAATGCTCTACCCCTTCTTCTATTCCTATTATCTTGATGTTGTTTTGTCTCATGGAGTCAGATAGTTCTTGTAGAGTTCTTTCAATCCTTTTGGTTCTATATTCCTTCTCTTCCTTTTTTTGAGCTGTTTCTATACTCTGATCTTCAATATCACTAATTCTTTCCTCCATCTGGTTGGTCCTGTTTCCTATAGCAGTTATTTCATTTCTCACTTCTTTTATTGTATTATTTATTTCTCGCATTTCCATCTCAATCTTCCTTATGTTTTGAATTTCTTTGTTAAATTGTTCCTTTTGTTCATGGAGTTCCTTTTTTATGTCATTCATGTCCTTTTTTATGTTGTTTATGTCAGCCATGGTACTCTGCCAGTATGTTTTCATTTCTCTCACAGCCTTTAGAATGGCTACTTTAAATTCTCTGTCACTTAATTCTGAAACTTCTAGGTCTAAGAAGCTGTCTTGATAAATTTCCTGTTCTTTCTGAGGATTTTTAGTTTTTAAGGAATTCATCCTGTCTGCTGGGTTCTTCCTCTTTGACATGAGGGTGTTATGTTCAGTAGTGCCCAGGAGTCCAGATTGGTACTTTTGTGGTGTCTTGCTGCAGGGCAGACACGAGGTGGTTCGGGGGTGGGGGGCAAGTTTTGGGAGAGAGAGGGGTTGTTTATTTCTTATTTCTGGTCTCCTGCTACGTTTGGAGGTGGTGTGCATCTATCATGGTCCCTCCACTTCCCGTAGTTACTTACTTGGTTGGGGAGGGTGTAGGAAAGGGAAGAGGCCCACAAAAGGCACACTGGGGCAGCTCCACTTCTGCCCTATGCTGGGTAAGCTGAGTGATGCGGGCCCAGGCTGCTTCTGCTGGGTGGGGCGAATGCTATCAAATCTGCCTTTCTTCCCGGGCCTGCTTCCATGACCAAATGTTGGGGCAGATTCTGTGGGCTCGCACTGCTTTTAGGACCCAGGGGCACGCCAGCAGTCATGCACACAAGTCCGAAGCTGTGGGTCTGACCCCGCGGTAGGAAGGCAACTGGCCCACTTCCGCAGCGCAGCGGTCCTGAACGGGAGCCACAGCCCTGCCTGTATAGGGGCTATGCAGTTGTCCGCGGGGCAGCCGGCATGCCCCCGCAGTGGGCCGGGGACCAGGAACCGCAGCCCTGTGCAGGAGCCGCGCACACCTGTGCTGTGGGTCCCTAGGGATCCTTGAGCCAAGATGTTATCTCTGAGGTTCAGAGTCCTCGCTCAGCCCTGCTACCACTCAAGCGTTCCAGAGACTGACTCCCAAGGTCTATCCCCAACTCGCCACTCCAAATTCCAGATCCCCAGCCCAGCTCCCCAGCCCAGCTCCCCAACAGACTCTCACTATTCTGCTGCTTTGCTAGGGCTTTTCCACTTGTTGCCTCCTGGCTTCCCCCTCCCATGTTCTGCCGTCAGCTGCGATCGGGTCCTCTTGCAATCCATCTTTGCTCCCTCCCCTCTCTCCCGCTCTCCCCTTTCTCTCCAGCCTTTAGGTGTTTACTTGCGATGCGTGGATGTCTCAGCTGCCGTTTTTTGTCACCAAAGTTCCTCTTTCTTGGCTCCTGGGTGGCCGTTCAATTGTGTTTTCTGGGAAAGGCTTTAGGGACCTCCTCTCCAGTCGCCATCTTGTCCTCCTCTCCACATGCACATTTTAAGAAAGGAAAAAAAACAAAAAACTATTAAAATTGTAATACTCAATATATACCAGTAACAAAAGATGAATACGAGTCATGTCTGACTTCTGCAATTACAAGACGTGTTCAAAGTGGCTACCATCAGTGTCCAGACACTTCTGATTATGGCAAACTACTGCTTGAGCAACAATGACCAATGCATCCACTTGTATCACTGCACATGTTTAAATTTCTTCCCAAAGTACCACCAGTGTAGCTGTTTTTCTATGGTATGTAACATCCTTTAAGGTGCCCCATTGGTAAAATTCAAGGGGCGTTAAATCAGGAGAATGTTCTCGAATTTCAAATACCACTTCAAAATTGCCTTGTGCTCCTCCAATGACAGCTGTGTTTCTGCTATTGACTTTTGACTGTCCTACCTATTGCATGGTGATGCCATTTAACACAATCTTTTAAGCGAATGTCATACTACACATTGCTATAATAATTTAGTTCAACTTTGAAAAGTAATTCATAGATAACAGATCTTAATATGTGTATGCATTTATTTGGCACCTTGTATTTGTAGATATGTGTACATATGTATTTCCAACTATCTGCATAAATCCAGTATTTTTTACATTAAACATGGAAAAAAATTTTTTTAAAGTGATGCCAACAGGTCTGAGACATGAGATGGTCATAAAGCTTATTACATGAGTCTCACTTTTTCTTTTAATCATAGTCAGCTGACAATTGGGACTAACTACTGATAGGACCAAAATAGCCCTTCCTTTTGTTTTAGACTTTAAATTCATACTCTGAAAGCTCTCTTTATGAATGTTTCCCAGATTACCATTTTAGTCTGTGGCATCGAGCATATGTATATAATTAATTGGAATGAAAACTGCATATAACAGTGATTATTGGTCAGTAAAAGCACCAAGTTAAGCAATGTTTCTTTAGCTTTTAAGCTAGTTGACATGCAGGTAACACTAAGTAATAGTCTTTTCTTAAATTCTGAGTTTATTGGTTTTAATTGCAAATCTATATAGATGATCTTTGTATAAAGCTGGCTTATACAAGATACTTGCCACTATGCCGATGTTATAGCTTGTTGGGCTTTTCATTGTGGAAAGTCATTTATTTCTGTTGTTGATGTGTATTGCAAAAATATCAGTGTTATTGCATATACAGTTTTTACTTTCACATGGCATAAGTCCTGTGGTGGGGAGGATAGACTCTTCTTAAAATAGGTATAATTGAATTAATCAGTAGCTAAAGTTTGCATGACTTCATTTGTATCTAGAAAAGAACCTATACAGTTATACTTTTTTAACTTTAAATTCGACTAACATTAATTTTGTGGTTATTTGGTACTTGGTAGTACAAAAGTCAATAAAATATAATACCTGTCCAGTAGTGACTCAATTTTCTGTTGATATATATTAAGTTATTAATGATTACAAATCACTTACCTCCTGTATAGTTGAAAGCTACTGCTGAATTTGAGAAATACTTGCATTCAGAGGACTGCAATAAGTCACTTTAATTTATCTATTTCACTTATGGAGAGAATCTTAAACTTATCTACCAAAACTTTAAATATTTAAACTCTTGTGACCTTCCTTTCGCCATATATTTCACTTACGCTGCTCCACTCATATCAAAATTTCATGGCACCTTTAATGTGCTGCTTGCAACTTAGAGAGATTGTAGTCATTTCTTAGCTTACCAGTTACCTCTGCAGTGCTCTGATCGTAATGTTGCCAGTTTTTGCCTTTGAAAGGTGAACCTGACATTTTTATATAGTGAATTTATATGTATATATAGTAGATAAAATAGATATATACATGTATTTAGCATTTAGGTGTTTGCCCTTATTGTTTATATGTATTATATAGTACTACTTATATATTTGTATCATGTAATTGTCTATACATAGTTCTTTACAATTATTATATATAGTAACCAGTCTCTGGAATAGTCTTTTAAATCAGCTAATTAGTTTAAATAGTATTTATTATCATGATTTCTAAATTCTAGTTTCAGCTGTCTTAATGCATTGCTTTAAATACTTAGAGCATAGGTAATTTCATTTTAAGCTAGTTAATTCAATTTGTCATATTTCCTCTTTTTAAATGTCTTTAGTATGAGGCATTACGTATTTCTCCTTCCTATTAGCACTCTTTCAAATGCTAATCTCATGAGAGCATTTTTTTTTTTTTTTTTTTTTTTACTCCTTGAGAAAATGAAATTTAGGGGAAAAAAATGAAACTAGCAAAAGTGATTCTTAACACTTACAGAAAAATGATAAAATTATATGACCATGAGGTTAAGTGATTGAAAAGAGACATGCAATGATTGCAAAATCCTCCTTAGTATTTTTTTTTTTTTTGGTTTGTTTCTTTTTGGGTTTTCTTTTTGTTTTTTTTCTTTTTTGTTTTTGTTTTTGTTTTTTTGGTGGTTCTCAGACTGGGAGTCGAACCCAGGCCACAGCGTTGAGAGCACCGAAGCCTAGCCACTACACCACCAGGGAACCCCTCCTTAGTAGTTAACTTGCTATGTTCCTAGAAAAATAACATGTCTAATATAGAATGTTATCAATCACATGAGGCCAATAGAAAATGTGTGTTAAAATGTGATGTTTGCAATATGCATAATTGTTCCTTGAAATATCATCAGTACCCAAGACATTAATTCAGACATTTAAATAGTGTATTTCACAGTGCAACAGGTAGACAATGTATTATAGAATTGTACAGTTGGAACCTATGTAATTTTACTAACCAGTATCACTCCCAATAAATTTAATAAAAAATAAAATTTAAAAAGTAACCCTTTTCAATGGGATTACCTAATTGCAAAGGGAGCAACTTGGTTTGAAATGACAGTAAACTGAAAACTGCTGTGTGTGATTTGTACTAGAATATTGTTTCACAGTTGTTTTTTCCTTTGAGTTTTATTCTACAAGTTGAGGTGGTTCAGGGTAGGTTTGATGTAGGAGTTTGTTAAATTTTGTAATGAAGCTTTGTAATTCTGTGCCTATGTTTACTAGAAAAGCTTTTAAATCAATTTGAGGTTGTTAAATACCTTATTTTGCTCATTACTGTAATTAACACAACATCAAGTGAAGGCACTACTATTCTTAGAAGAAAAGAACACTTGATGTTATATAATCAAGTTAAAGGGATTAATTGAAAATTTCAAAACACTCAGAACCAGAATGTATGAGGGCTGTGTGGAAAAAACCCAGCCATAAATACCTCTGTTTTTCATATTACATGGCTGATTACTTTCCGGACACCCCTCATGTACTGTGGGGAGTATTCTCAAAATTTTAAGATTAAGCGATGGCTTCTCAGCATAATTAAATCGAGAAGAGAGATGAACACACTATACTTCTAGGAAATTTATAGGACAGCATATAACCAAATACCATATTTAAATATATACAGTAAATATTCACTATTAGTTTATTTTTCTGAATTTCCTTAATGTTTAAGGAAAACATATTTTTATTTATTAATAATGTAAATTAGCATGGACTGAGAGTTTCAGGTCATTTCATGATTTTCACCCAGATTGGGATATCTAACTTTTCATATCATCTAGCAGATTGACATCACTCACTTGAATGTTCAGTCAGTGATACTGTTAAGCAGTCTTCTATAAATGGGAATACTTCAGGAATACTTCGTAGATTTTCTCTATGCTAACTAGTCACTTGAAAGCATTTTTAGTGTACTTAGAATTCTTTCAAATATGTGTTATTTGGACTTGGAAAATGGTTTTCTGAATCACTCATACCTTCTTTAAAAGTACTATATTCATAACTATAATCACTTATATATGGAAAACTGTTTTTAAACTATTTTATTTTTGTCTTTTAAATCTTCTTCTCTAAAACCAGAACTTAAAATACTGTTTTATAAAATGTTTACCTTCAACTATAATGTGAGTAGTTATATTTCATAAGTTATATATTCAGTGTAATGATTCATTACATATTTATTAACATTATTAAAGAACATCTAAAATTTTCCCAAATGTTGTATGTTCAATAGTTTGTTTTTTAAAAAACACAACTATGAACTTAGTATAAGTGCTCTTAGATATCTCCCATTTCAAGCTCTAAAAACAGAAGAAATGACTCTGGAAGAAATTAAATCACTTTTCCAAAATCTTCAGCTAAGCTTTGAATCAGATCTCTAGGCTACTAATCCACAAATACTTCATTTGGTTTATGATTTGCATTCATAACCTCTCTGGGAGTCCATAATATTAATAAATATAAAATTTGCAGAATGTAAGAACATACATACTCAGATACTTTTGCATCCATATACTTTTTGTGAATGTGTTTTTCCTGTTCTTTAAAATGAAAATTGTCCTTGGAACCTATGGACACTGATTAATTTAGAACAAAAACATTTTTAATGACACATGGGAAGTAAGGTGGTCCTATGAGCTCAGATCCCGGGAGGAAAGTTATTTAACCAACACCAACTACATAAATGAAGAAAAAGTGAAGTCCACTGGGGAACATTTCTGGATGTATTAAGGTGTGCATACATATCTTATGGACTGCAGCTGCAGGGAGAAAACTGAAGACTTATTTATAATTTAGTAGCATGGATATAGCAATTGAAGTGATCTTTATAAGAAAAGAATAGGAACTTGTAGTTAATACCAATAAGGCTTAACAAAAGTATATGACATTACAGCTTAGCCTAAAATTGACCAAGATTATCTTGATCACAGAGAAGATTAGTACAACTTGGTCTGGGAGACAAGTGATACTGTCCTGAATAAACAAAGATTAACTTCCCAGGTAATGTTTGATTTTCACTGATTCTTTAATGAGGTCCAACAACCTGATTGTCTAGGGGGTCTTTGTTCCAAAAAACAGGAACTGATTCTGGCTAACGTAGGCAGAGAAATGTTTTGGCAGTAGATGGACTACCCACAGATTGATTGAGAAATTCTCAAAACCAAGCTGAGAAAGGAGAAGCAGAGACAGGAAGAAACAAAATAATGTCAGTGGTACCCTCAGGTGCGGTCACTTAATTCATCAGTGCTGCTGCTGGGCCCCACCCAGCATAGGAAACTTGATCTGACATGATGACCTGAATATAAGAAACTTGGGGAAACCAATTATGATCACTTACAAGGAGATGGTAGAAAAAAATTCAAATCAGATGATGCACACACTCATAGCAATGACATTTACACTTTAATGCTCATAAGCTCAGTTCTTCTTTTCTGAGAACATTTTTTTCTTTTGAAACAGTTAAAAATCCAATGATTTATTGTGCTCTTCATAGTTATACCAGGAGGCTTTGGTTTGTGCAAAGAGCAGCCATACTGTCTCACTACAGCATGCACAGGGAGTAGGATGTAAAGGAATATGTGGTTCTACATTTTGTGAACAAAAGGATTAGGATGCAGATAAATGCATCTTTTTTTATGTCAATTTAATCCTGTGATCTCATTTCTACCTGTGCATCTTCAAGCTTGAGGATTTTCTCAACACTTATTATTCAAAAGATTTGGGACTTAATTGGGTTGTTTGTGAGCTTCCAATTATACTGTATTTACTATATTTACAGCGATAAGAAAAACCATACAACTCAATGGCTTAAAAAGAGTGAGCAGCTATTACTATTCATGATTCTAAGATTCAAGGTGTTCTGATCTCAGCTTAGCTCACTCATGTGTCTATACTTTGCTGTGTGTTGGGTAGACAAATCCCTGACTTCAGCTGGGCACACCTCCATAATTGTCATCTGGCCAGGTAGCTAGCTGGTCTAAGATAGCCTTGGCTGGGGCAGTTGGCTACCATGTGGCTTCTTATCCACTGGTGGGGTACCCTGTGCTTGTTCAGATGGCAATAGCAGATTACAAGAGTAGTCCTTGAGGACTTTTGAGGCCTAGGTGTGAAACTGCTAAACTGTGTTTCTACTGAGAGAATGCATATAACAACCAGAGAATGGGCAGACTATGTGAAAATACAACTCTTAACACACAGTTTGCAGCAACTAGTCCAGGAAGTCAAACTATCTGTATCAACCAGCCCATGAAACCAAACAGTAAATGCTGAAACAGCCTCAAGTGGCTAGAGCTTGATTAATAACTGACAACTTCCCTAATTTTTCTCTCTACTTCAAACTTCAGACCTACTGGAGAAAGCCAAATCTGCACGCCTAATCACATCGGATGTCCCACTTCTGGTTAACCTGCCTATAGTTCCATATGCCAATAGCCTTTGATCAGGGGGTACCTGATACCTCCCCACCCCCACTATGAAGCTTTCTCATGCTTGCCTGCCTTTGGATCTTTGCCAGAGCATAGGTGAAGGTGGCTGACTGCCTTGCTATAGTAAGCTCAGAATAAATAATTTTTCTTGTTTTCATTTAGGTTGTCTTCATTTACTTCCATGACACCATGCTATCTTGGTCAAAGCTAGTAGATTCAAGGAGTAGGAAAGTGGTCCTACCTCTTGATGGAAGGGTGTGTAAAGTCACGTTTTAGAAAAGGCATAGATGCATGGAGGGGTTAGTTTTGCAATCAGTCTATCACACTTATCTTTGTGAGCAAGGAACTTTTAATTCAAGTCATACAAAATTCTGGATGTTTAGTTTTAATAGTTCCATCAATTAAAAGAAGACGAAGATAACTGCTTCTAATATTTAATATTTTAAGAATTAGCTTTATATAATGACACAGTAAACTTTATAGTATACCCTTTTTTTTCCTGAATTCATCTCTTAATTTTTTGATTATGAGAAAATAAGTCTCTGAAAAACTCTTTCTTGGTGCATTAAAAGCAGCAAAGGGCATGCATTAAAAAGTAATGTCAGGATGTTGTTAATTTTTAGGAGGCTTTGCTCCAATCAAACTTCATTTCAGGGCCTTCTAACATATTCCCTAATAGACTGCCCTTTCTTGTTTATAGCACAGGTTTTTATAACATTGAACTGACAGCATTTTATAATGAACTTTGATTCTGTGCTTTGGAAAAAAATAACAAGAACTAAAACCTTCACTGAACAATTTTCTTCCTGGGTAACATGCGGCAAGCACTTACTGCCAGAACTAGTGAGACAATTTTCTGACTGATTTGAAAAGCTATGAGAAAGAAAAAATCTGAAGAAACAGCACATCTGCACAAATTCTTCCTTAATTGTCTATGTACAGTTAAACCTCAGTGAAATAACTGTGAATCTTTCAAAATTCTATGCCTCAGGAGAGACATTTGTCAGTTTTTCTCTGGCAAAATGAGATGCAATTTGCCCAAACTCATCAAATGACATTGTTTATATATAGGCACACTATACTCACAAAAGCCTCATAAAGCTTCTGGTATTTTGGCTAAAATAATAATTAACAGTGAACATTTCATGCATAAAGTATTTTTCTGGGGGAGGATCAGAACAAATCTACAAGCAGAAGGTAAATGAAAAACCCAAAGTTGCTGAAATTGACTATAAATTCTGAGAATCTGATAAGACATGAATTTGGTGTTAAATGTAGTCTGAAAATATGAAGTTTACTATGAAGGAAAACTGATTACCCAAACTCTTATCACTTTATAAGGCAAGTTTTATAACTTGCACTGTGAAAATTTAACACATTAAAACATAAAAATCCAACATGAATTTTTAAAACATGCTGTGTCTAAGGTAAAATGTTTTTTTAAGAAAAACAGGTATATGTGAAAATTATAAATGCAATTTAAAATTCACCTGTAATAATAGCCATTCTAACAGATGAAGAGATAACTCATTTTGATTTTGATTTGCATTTCCCTGATGATTAGTGATGTTGAGCAACTTTGCTTGTACTTGTTGGGCATCTGTATATTGTCTTTGGAAAAAATATCTATTCAAATACTTTGCCTACTTTTTAATTTCTTTTTGTTTTTTCTCTTCAGTCATGAGTTTTTAAATATATTTTTGATATTAACCCATTTTCAGATACATGATTTGCAAGCATTTATACCCATAGATAGGTCTCCTTTTAATTTTGTTGGTTTCCTTTGTTGTGCTCTTTAGTTTGATGTACTCCTACTTGTTGGTTTTTGCTTTTGTTGCCTTGACTTTAGGTGTCAAAAGCCAAAAAATCATCTATACGACCTATGTCAGGAGCTGCCCCCTTATGTTTTCTTCTAGTTTTGTAGCTTCAGTTCTTACGTTCACATCTTTCATTTTCAGTTAACTTTTATATATGATACTAAGATAGTACTCCAGTTTCCCAACACCATTTATTGAAGATATTGTCTTTTCTCCATTGTATATTCTTGGTTTCTTGTAGCAAATTGACCATATGTGCATGGGTTTATTTCTGGACTGTTCTGTTCCGTTGGTATGTGAGTCTGTTTTCATGCACACACTGTACCATTTGATTACTATAGCTTTGTAATATAGTTTGAGATCAGGGAATGTCATGCCTTCAGCTTTGTTCTTATGGCTCAAGATAGCTTGGCTATTTGGGGTCTTCTGTGGTTCCTTTCAAATTTTAGGATTGTTCTATTTCTGTGAAATGTGTGATATTGTGATTTATAAGAAATATATGTCTGGTCATTCAGATGATCAAAATGTATTATCTCATATATTTCTCATATATCTGGCTCACAGTTTTTGGAACTCTTGGAATTTCCTTGGAATTTTGTGAGCTTTGAGTGAAAAAGTTGTCTTTCGTTATGTTAATGAGGTGACTTTTGGAAAGTACTGCACTTAAAAATGGGGACTAGTCTCCAGTGGAATGAACTATGAGATTACAGGAACTTTCACTTTCACCCCCAACCCCCAACCCACCACAGAAGAGAGGAGCTGAGGTTGAATCAGTGGCCAGTGATTTAATCAATTATGACTAAGTAAGCCTCCATAAAAACACAAGGGGATGGGGTTAGGAGAGCTTTCTGGTTGGTAAACATGTGGGAACAGTGGTGTGCCTGAAGTGGGCATGGAAAACTCCATGCCCCTTCCCGCTTACTTTGCTCTGTATATCTCTTCCACCTGGCTGTTCTGAGTTTTATTCTTTTGCCGTAAACCAGTAATACATTTACCTGAGTTCTTTGAGGGGTTCTAGCAAAACAATTGAACCCAAGTAAGGGGATTGTAGGAACCTCTGATTTATAATGGATCCTGGACTTGTAATGAGCATTCTGAGTTGGAGGAGGGGAGTTGGTCACATGCACAGAGCCTGGGCTTGTGGCTAGTGTCTGAAGTGTGTATGTCTGTCTGTGTGTGTTGTGGGGGTGGGAAGCAGTTTGGTAAGATCGAACCTTTAAGCTGTGGAATATGTACTGTCTCTGGGTAGATAGTCAGAACCGAGTTGAATTCTTGAACACCCTGCTCATGTTTGATAGTTGTTTATTGATGTGGGGGAACCCCCTTGTATCCCATAGTGGAATTGGGTCCAGGAGCTCAATTTAAATGCCATTGGAATTTTGATAGGGTAGATTGCTTTAGGTGGTATGGACATTTTAATACTTTTCCAGTCATGAGCATGGAATAGCTTTTCTGTCATCATCAGTTTCTTTCATCAGTGTCTTATAGTTTTCAATGTATAGGTCTTTTTTTAAACATCCTTGGTTAAATTTGTTTTTTGGTATTTTATTCTTCTGATATAAATATATATGGGGCTGTTTTTATAATTTATCTTTGAACGTTATTAGTATAGAAATGCAGCACTTTTTTTTGTATATTGATTTGTATCCTGTAACTTCACTGAATTTATTCATTCTAACAGACTTTTTGGGGGAGTCTTAAGGATTTTCTATATATAATACAGTTGTCCCTAGGCATCCTCAGGGGATTGATTCCAGGACCCCCGAGGATACCAAAATCTGCAGATACTGAGGTTTCCTGTATATGTAAAATGGCATGATATTTGCAGGTAACTTATGTACATCCTCCCACGTACGTTAAATCATCTCTGAAATACTTACAAAACCTAATACAATGTAAATGCAAAATTTTTGTTTAGGCAATAATCACAAGGTAAAGAAGTCTGTACCTCTTTGGTATAGACACAACCCTTGTAGGCTAGACTATTTGTACACATGAGCACAGTGTAACCGTTTTACCCCCAACGTTTTTGATCCAAGGTTGGTTGAATTCACTGGTGTGGAACTCAGCAGATACCGAGGGCCAACCCTATGTTATCTGTAAATAGTGACAATTTTAGTTCTTCTCAGAGATTATTTCTTAAGCCCCATTTTCAGTTGTTTTATTTATTGAAGTGAACCATTTACATATTAAATATACTTAACTTTGGTCATAATTATTGCAAATATTTTACTTTTTAAATGTATTAACTGCTTTTGCCAGAGTAATTAAATCTAGCAATCAATTCCTATATATTTCTGCTTTTGGGGTATCTGATACTAGCACAAACAAAAAATCATGTCTCCTATTTTCTTAATTTTAGAATTTGCTTTTTACACTTAAACACTTAACAGTCTAGAATTTATTCTTTGTATTTTTTTTTCAAACATGTGATATATTTCTTAAATTCCCCCACTGTTTCAACTGCTATCACTAATAATGTACTAAATATTCACAAGCAAAAAATCCGGTAGCATTCAGGTATGATTAGTTAATACAAATTAATACACATCCAAGAAGTACCCTGAATGATAGTCACCCTTCCCCATTTCACACTAAAACATATTCCTCTGAGTAAAGAAAGAATTGGGCTCAGTGTGTGAAGCATGAGATATTATGTCATCCACAGTTGAAACAATGAATTACTTTCAGTGAAATATATTGCAATTTTATTATGCCAGCAATATGAAATGAAAGAAACAGCAACGTTGTAAAGATGTTCAATATGAAAGCAGTAATCTCTACAAATTTTTACAAAATCTAAATTTAGAGTCAGAAGTATGTTCACTTTCTTGAAATTTTGTGAGCCTCTGAGCGATGGGGATTTTATTTCAATAGTCCAAATATGTCCAGTGCCCTAGGCAACTGACATTATACTGGTACGTTACCTTAAATGTTTACTAATACTACATGGTTTTATGGAGACTTAAAAAAATGAAAAAAGAAAACAAGTATGCAATAACAACAACAACAAACTTCATCCTGGGTGGCTATATGTTTACTTTTCTTGACTGGTACTGTTGGTACTTATATTTATTTCTGTAATACGATTCTTTTGGCCTTCCTTTTAATTGTCTGATTATTTCTTTCTGTCCTACTTTGGTTCGTACAACACAAATAAACTTCAGCATTTCTAAGATTATGGCTTCCATTTACCACCTCTTCTTAATTTACAAACTCTGCTTAAACAACTGAAGTACATTTTAAATATTGAAAGCAATTTAAATGAAATACAAAAATTTGAGGGCTGTTGGAAAAACTCCAGTCATAAATGCCTCTATTTTTTGTATTACATGGCTGGATACTTTCTGGACAGCCCTTGTATACTAATAATTAGAAGACTGGATGATACAGGCTTGAACTGACTTCACCTTTTTAAATAACTAGGAAAGCACATACCCATCTACTAAACTGTATAAATATTGCAAAACTGAGGACACTCCACATATCCAACCTACTCTCACCTCTAAGAAACCAGGGAATACAAATCAGTGAATGGCCCTGACCTGGGTGTTGAAGATAAATCATCCTTTCATGTTTGTCGTGCCTGTTTTGCCTTGAATTAGGCCCTGTATTTGTTATATCTGCTTTAAAAAGATAGGCAAGTTCAGTTCTTACTACCGACAAAGGTCTGTGCTCCTTGGTCTGTGAGTATATATGAGCACACGGTGTTCGAATGAGATGATAAATCTCCATCTGCGGGGACTGGTGAACTGCTCCTTCTCCGTAGATGGGATGCCCTCACGTTCGGATAACCATACTTGCGAACTGCAGAAGTTTACACAGAGATTAATGTAAAGATTAATAGCCAGTGCTCTTTTGGTTTATGTGGAAAAGAAAAATAGTAGAGTCTAGAATTCTCAATCCCATCAACTGTGAGTTTTATTCTCAAACTAAAATGTTCTTTGCATGCTTCAAGCCCTGGAATTTTAGATGCCTGTATCCTGGCAGTGTTTAAGGGAGGACCATGGTATAGCCCTTGAGAGTCCTCCCCAAATGCACATGATTTGGGGACAGTGAAAGGATTGCATGCTATGAAATTACTACTCTCTCCCCTATTCACACCACAATGTTCTATAGGCACTTTCCCAATTTCTATAAAATTGGTTTCTGTCTAGTTTCTAGAATCCTTTTTGAGCCCTGTATATTTGGAAAAAAGAAATGTGACTTCATTGGAGAATTCGTATAAGAGAGGGAGAAGTTGCAGGTTTTGAGGTGAATCACTGAATTCATATCCAAATCCCAGAGGTTCTTAACTTTGGGAAAACCATCTAATTTCTTTGAACCCATTTTCTCATTGATGAAATGGTGATTACGATACCATGATTACCATGTGTGTCTTGACAATAATACATATGGAAACCCCAGCACAGATTAGGTCTTCAATAAACAGTACATTTTGAGAGCCTGTTTTAGAAGCAAGCAGTAGTCTGGTAAGAAACAAAAGCAGCATGACAGCTTCAAGGTAGCAGAGATCCTGAGGGAACTGCCTCATCTTAGAAGTGACCCTCAAATAATACCCTTTCACTCATTGTCATTTCATTATAATGTTGATGTCACAGGAACTTAGCTTTTGCTTATATCAATCATCCTATGGAAAATTGATTTCATTGTGGGTCATTCTGCTTACAGTCATAGAACCTATCTACATAAATAAGGACTTTGCTCACCTTATTCAGGTCTTTGCTCAAAAGTCACCTCCTCAGAGAAGCTCTTCCGTGACCCCTCGTTCCCTTACTCTGCTTTATTTTGTTGTCATTACATGATATATTGAATATTTGTGTGTCCTATAGAATGTAATTCTCTAAGCAGAGGCACCATGTTGTTTCTAAATTGAAAATATCTTAATTTTCCTTATAACTTCGTTTGCCTCATATACCAGGAATAACTATAATCCTGTGTCTATTTTAATTTTATAATTATATTCTTTGCTCTTTACAGATTGGAATAATATTGAGAACAAACTAACCTGTAATATTGAGGACAAATTATATACTGTAATATTCACACATTTTTAAAATAACCTTAACTGCACTGCTTTTTTTTGGTGTATTCTGCCACCACTTCTATGTCCAAATAATTCTTTTTATTCTAGTAAATGATTGTTTACATGGTTTATACATCAGGAAAGTAGCTGGACATGGGATAAAATCTAAAATGTAGGTGTGCATTAACAATAAAAACAAAGCATTTAGCAAGATGACCTTTTCATCAATTCCCTACTGATAACCCTTCACTGAAGGTTATAATTTTGCTTGTACAGACCTGTCAATTAGTTCATATTTTCTTTGTATTACAAAAATTCAGGTGTGTATTACAAAAATTCAGGTGTGTATGTCTTATCTCCCTGTGAGCCTATAAACTTGAAAGCAAAATGTAAGTCAGGTTATTATTGCTTTTTTATAATTAGTTTTATACTCAGTGCCGTTTATAGAGTAGCTATTCCAGATGTGCTGAATGATTAATGAATGAATGAACAAGTAAGCACACTGTAATGAGAAAAGACTGTTAACTGAATATATAACACTGGCTTAAATGCTGCCTATGCAACTTATTACTCCTGTGATTTTATGCAAGTTGGTTCAACTTCCTGGGTCTTAGTTCTTTATCTATATAAAGGGATTGAAATATTTTGTTGAAAGAATTATTTTGAGGACTAAATAAAGATGCCCCCAGTAAATATGCAGTAAATGTTGGCTTCCTGTTCTCCCTAGGCTCAGAATTTAATGTCTTGGCAATTGTCCCCTAGCCACTCTCCTCCTGACCACGTTGGAAGTGGGCAAAGGGTCTCTGCCTTCCATGGAGACTTTCTGGTCTGTTTACTTTCTAAAGATGATTGGAGGCCTAAAGTCATTGTAAGGTTTTAACAATCACAATTACTTTTAAGACAGGTTTGTTGTTTCCTGTTGACAGTGTTTGTATCTAAAACTGGTGTGCTTCTACTCATTTTATAGCACTCAGCTCTACCAATAGCCACTTCATATATTTTTTAAAGATGTATTTCCCAGAAGTATACATTTGGTTTTTCATCTGCTGTTCCTCTCATTTCTCTACATCTATGGTTCTCACACATTTTGAGCTTACAAACCCTTTTCCCTCTTTAAAAATGTTTGAAAATTTCAAAGACCTTCTGTTGAATTATATTTCTCATATAAAATTAAAACTGAAAAATATTTAAATTTTATTTTAATTTTTTAAAAATGTAAGGTCATTGCATGTTAACACACATAACTTATTTTCATAGAATATACTTTTCCAAAAATATTTTGTTTTTTTATTAAAATTATTGAAATGACATTGGTTCCTAAGATTATGTAAGTTTCAAGTGTACAATTCTATAACATAATACATCATCTGTATATTGCGTTGTGTGTTCACCACTCAGTCTAGCATTCTTCTGTCACCATATATTTGACCCTCTTTACCCTCTTAAAGCTTCCCCACCCTTTTTTCGCTTTGGTAGCCACCATGTTATGTGTGGTTTATGAGTTTTGTTTTGTTTTGTTTTGTTTTTTCCAAACAGGTGTTTTGTTTCATACGTTTTGCAAGTACCTTTAATGACTAGCTTAAAAGAATGGAACTGGATTTTCCTATTTGCTTCCACCTCAGTCACTTGTGATGTGCTGTCTTGGTTAAAGTATATTCAGAGGATGCCAAAAAAATGTATACACCTTTTAAGAAAGGAAAAAATTATTAAAATTATAATAATCAATGTGTACCAATAACAAAAGATGAATACAAGTCACACTTGACTTCTCCAATTACAAGAGGTGCTCAAAGTGGTTACCATCAGTGTCCAGACACTTCTGATTACAGCAAACTACTACTTGAGCAACGTTGACCAAAGTGTCCACTTGTATTACTACACATGCCATCTCAATTTCTTCCTGAAGTACCGCCAGTGTAAGCTGGTTTTCTGTGACACACCACATCCTTTAAGGCAGTGGTTCTCAACCTTCCTAATGCCACGACCCTTTAATACAGTTCCTCATGTTGTGGTGACCCCCATAAAATTATTTTCATTGCTACTTCATAACTGTAATTTTGCTACTGTTATGAATCGTAATGTAAATATCTGATATGCAGTATATATTTTCATTGTTACAAATTGAACATAATTAAAGCATAGTGATTAATCACAAAATATGTAATTACATATTGTGAAATATTTATTTCTAATTACAAATAAATGAAATTTTGTCTTGAAGCATGGTGTAGCTGCTTTTAACACAGCAGCTGCTTTCTACAGAGTAGCTGCTCTCTACACATGTGTGACTGGTCCGTATAAGTACATTATGGCGCCAACCCTGTCACATACACCTGTATTTGTATGGGGTGTATGTGATGGGGTTGGTACGATGATGTCATCACGCCGGGTACCCGTATGTGGGTGTATCTGCATGTGGGTGGACCTGCCTGGAGATGGATAGAGGAGCGGTGTCTCAGTTCCTAAGACCATTGAAATTATGTGTTTTCCTATGGTCTTAGGTGATCCCTGTGAAAGGGTCGTTCAACTCCCAAAGCAGTAGCGACCCACAGGTTGAGAACCACTGCTTTAAGGTCTCCCATAGGTAGAAGTCAAGGGGTGTTAAGTCAGGGGGAAAATCAAACAACATTCTCGAATTTCAAATACCACTTCAAAATGGTCTTGCGCTCCTCAAATGACAACCGTGCTTTCACCATTTTCTTTGACTGTCCTGCCTGTCACATGGTAACATTAGCATTCATTTGATTAATGCCATCTTTTGAGTGAACGCCATAGTATGTTGCTACCATAATTCAGCTTCAAAAATAAATACATAGATAACAGCTCTTAAAATGTGTATACATTATTTTGGCACCCCGTATGTGAAGAAAATTCAACCTCACATAATACATAATTATAAGATGGAGAAGTGTTTGTGATGATTGATTTTTGGATAATTGTGGGTATTGTTTGTTTATACTGCACTAATACTGAACAAGTAGTTTCTTAAAGTATAATTGTAATGTGGAATTTAAAACTATATATATAAAGAAACTCCTTGAATTGTTTTTGGAATTGTTATTGAAATCCATTGGAATATCTTGCACTGTGAGTAGATCTGTCCCTGACATAATTTTATGACATCATATACTGGCTACTTGGAAAGTATACTTTACTTTACATCTCCGTAACTATTTTGTAACCATTGATTTGTACTTCTTAATCCCTCCAGTGTTTTCACCTTGGCCCTCCAAACCCCTGTCTACCTATTCTGATAAATTTAGTACCAATCTGACATCATATATAGGTATTACAATATTATTGATTATATTCCTTATGCTATATACTCCACATCCCCATGACTGCTTTGTAACGAGCAATTTGTTAATCGCTTCCCCTGTTTTTAACCCTTCTGCCAACCTCTTTGCCTCTACAAACCATCAAAATATTCTCTGTACTAATTAGCTTCCTTCTGTTTTGTTTATTTTGTTCTTTAGATTCCACTTACAAGCAAATTCACGTTGCATCTGTTTATCTCTGTCTGACATACAGCACTCAGCAGAATACCCTCTGGGTTGCTCAGGGAATTTTCAAGGTTGGTCTCTATTTTGTATTTTACTGTGTGTGGGTATGTGCATGTATATGTATTTCCTAGTTCTATTCATGGAGCAAACTAGAAGCAACATTGCCCCAGTGGCACTGAGCACACCTGACAACCGGATCTTGATTTTTTAATACCATTCTCCTTGGAGAAGTAGCTGATACTAGGCAGAGATATGGAATATAAAAGGTGAGCTTTGATATCCTGTTGTACCAGAAAGTAAAGATATGCATGATGGAGATATGTCAAATGGAAACATGAAGTAACTGAAAGAGCTAGTGGACAAAGGCAGGGAAATTTGAGAGATAAAATAGTGTAGTATTAGATTATAACTCAAACTATAAAATGAAGACCCACGAGTTCCTATTGATAATTAATGTAGATAAACATATAAATGGGGGTAAAAATGACAAATTTTCTCTATAAAATAATTTCACATATTTATTCTCCCTCCAGAAGGAGGAAACTCTCTATCCTTTAAGTGTGGCCAATACTTAGTGACTTGCTCCCAAAGATTGTAGTAAGGAAGGATAGGTGGTTACTTTATGGTGCAGAAACCTGGCTAACAATGTCAGCCAGGTGATCAAGGCTAACATTATCAATGGTAAGTCATGTTAATAGCTCATCCCCTTGATATGTTGTGATAATAGTTCTTCACTTTTGTTATCATCCTGACAAAAGCCACCTTACCATGAGAAAAATCTCAGACAAACCCTAATTGAGGTACATTCTACAGAATGCCTGACTGATAGTCCTCAAAACTTGTCAAGGTCATGGAAAACATGAAAACCTGGAGAAAATATCAGAGCCCAGAAGAGCCTAAGAAGACAATGATTTAATGCAGTGTCATGTCCTGGACATGACTTCAAAACAGGAAAAAATAAAAAACTAATGAAATCCATAATACAGAATTTAGTTTTAAAAAGCCAACCTTACACCCAAAGTGACTTAAAATGATTATGAGTGGCATAGCTCCCTGAGTTAAGAGAAGTTTGCATACCCTCAGAGGCATTTGATGAAGCAGAACATGTATTATTCAAAGTGTCTTAAACTACAAGTTTTGCTAAGATAGCTTCCCTATGGCTTGATTATAATATCATAGTTGCCTTTGTTTAATAGTTATTCCTATTGGTAAAATCACATTAAATTAAAATTAGATGTCAAAAGTATACATTTTAATGTGCTTGTTTATGAAAACATGAGTTGTGTTACATTTGCTCATCATGTAATATGTCTTTTTGGTACATCAGGATTACAGAAATACCAAAAACAGAACATAAAATGGAACTTGAAATATTGAGAGGGATTATTGCTACAAATAACAACTGTAGTATTATACTTGAAGCATTTCTGTGATCAATTAAGCTGGCAAGAAAATTATCTCTGGTATTATGACTTTTTTTTTTTTTTTTTTTACTGTAACCTGGCTTCTAATGTTCATGATTCTCACACTTGTTAGATTTTTTTCACATTGACAATTTGTCCTTTTTTTTTTTTTTTTCCATTATAAACTGGTGAACTATAGCTTCTCAAAGGATTTGTTAAATTATCAGATTTTTACATTTTATTTTCTGACAGTGTATCATTCGGGAAGAGTAGATTGAATGTGCTGAAATCGAAGGCAATAAAAACTAAAGTTTCCTAATGTGATAGAATAAGATTAATGTCAATTGCCTGTCTTATTCAAGGCTTTATTATCTAGTTTATGGACGATTCTTCAGCTCAAATTTTGGTCAGATACATACCTGATTGTAAACTCTGTACTACCAAAATTAATCTGGAAATGATGTCCTTAAACTTGAATAATTTTTATTTCTCTTATGCTGGCTTTTGAGTAACTTATCCTTCAAGCTACATAACCAAACCATTTACTTTTCTTCATGTTCTACTGCTAAAGGTGCCCACTTTTCTTATTTTTACCATATTTATATTCTACAGTAATCAAAATGCTTTTATTGAGTTTTATGCTTTTACATCATTTTACAAGCACTTAAACTTCTATAACCTAGAATCAGCGGTTCTAAACCTGTGGGTCGCGACCTCTTGGAACTGTATTAAATAAAGGGTTGCAGCATTAGGAAGGTTGAGAACCACTGGATGGAACAATGTGCATACAACTTAGCCAGTTACGTAAATGGCAACTTGATAAATGCCATAGATTAATATGTAATTTAGAGTTTTGCTAATTTTATGAGATGAAGATTTGTAAATCCAGCTTGTTTTTCTTCCCTTCAATATACAGCTAAGTACAGAATAGAAACTGAGTTAAAAAAAAAAAAGTCAGTTTTACATGGAATACTCAGGTTAAAACACAGTAGTTAGTGAAGTAAAAATGGCAAAGTACATGATGCTTAGGAAACTTAAAATTGGTTTTGTTTTGGGTGTGTTTTTGATATTTTAATGAAGAGGCATGATTTCCGTAATTGTAGATTACTTTTAAAATAGTCAGTGTGGGATTCTGAAAAGATTGAACCTAAGTGAATCTTGCTGTTCTTGCTGCTGTTTCTTTTCATTCCATCCAGCTGCTGAAAACCTGGGGCCAGGCCCTTTCAGGACACTGAAGGTGTCACATGCTCCTAACTACACTTCTGGCCACATTTAATTTAATTGTTTCTTCTTTCTTCTTGTATTTTGAAGCTCTTTCACTAGGTAGCTATGCATTGAGGATTGTCACGTCTTCTTTATCATTATAAAATGTCTTCATTCTTGGCAGTGGCCTGTATACAGAAATCTCGTTTTTAATACTAGTTTCAGTAGCGTTTGTATGATATAGTTATCTATCCTCTTGCTTTAATCTATGTACATCTTTCTATGTATTTATACTGAAAGGTGGTTCTTTAAAAAAACAATATACTTGAACCTTGGTTTTTGGTTCAGTCTGACATTTTAATCTTTATTGGGAATATTTATATCACTTATATTTAATGTACTTTGAGATATGATTAAGTTTAAATCTATCACCTTTCTGTTTGTTTTCTACATTGTCACATGTTTCTTCTCCTTTCTCCCTTCTTCTCCTCCCTCCACCCCTCTTGCTCTGTTTTCTAGTACTCCATTTTACCTTTACCTGTTCATTTATTAGCTGTACCACTTTTGTTTATGTTTCTCTTTGCTCTAAGGCAGTGGTCTTTCACAGCGGTGATATCATCCCATAGTACATTTGTCAGTTTCTGGTGATATATTTGGTTGTTTAATTTGGGAGAGATGTGCGTGAATGTTACTGTCATTTAATGGATAGAGACCAGTGATTCTGCTAAACATCCTGCAATACACAAGACAGTTCCCCACAACAAAGAATTACCTAACCCAGCATGACATTAGTGCCAAAACTGAGAAACCCTTACCTGAGATCTATAACATACCATCAAATAATATTACAGTAGTTATTTTGTACTGTAAGAAAGCTTGTGTATCTCTATCCACTCCCATCATGTGTACTATTGTTCTCCATTTTACTTCTGCATATATTATAAGCTTTACAAAGCATTGCTGATTTTGTTTGTTATTTAAAAGGGAATTTAAAATGAGGAAAATTATACTTACCCCCATAATTAGTTTTCTAGAACCTCTCATTCCTTTGTGTAGATCCTAATTCCCTTATAGTACCATTTCACTTTATCTCAAAGGTTCTGTTGGCAATAAACTCTCTCATTCTAAGTGGTTTTTCTTTGCCTTTACTTTAAAAATATTTTTTCCATTATAGAATTCAACATTTTTCTCTTAGTACTTTCATGACGTTGCTCTATTCTAAATCTTGAGTAGTTACCAACACAAAGTTGGCTGTTATGCTTGTCATTTTCTCTCTGTCTTGAATCTTCTTTTCCTTATCGTTGTGAAGATTGTCCCTTTATTACTTTATTCAGCAATTTTATTATGATATGCCTTGATATGATTTTCTTTATTCTTGCAGTTCATTAAACGTCTTGGATTTGTGGATTCATAATTTTCATCAAATTTAGACAAGGCTCTTGCCAGTATTCTTCAAATATTATTTTCTGTTCCCCACCCCTGCACTTTTCTAAGGATTCTATTTAAACATCTATTAGACTACTAGATTTGTCCTTCAGGTTACTGAGGCTCTGCTGACTTCTTATTCTCTATCTGTTTCATTTTGGATCATTATTATTATGTTTTCTAGTTTGTTGGTCTTTTCTACAGTATTATTATCTACTGTAAATCTCACCTAGTGTAATATCATTCTAGTATTTTAATGTTTATTATATATTAATACTTATATTTATTGTATAGTACTACTAATAATATAACAATATTTTATATTGTAATTTGTTACTTGTGATAGGTTTGCTTCCAAGCTTTTGTAAAGGCAGGTACAGAGCAGCCCATACTCTAATGCTGATGTAGTGCCATTAGTGAAACCCAAACATTTCTGTAGATTCTGTCTTACACCCTGTGTATTTTGAAGTCTCATTCTGGCTGGTGGGAATGAACAGTTTCCAGTACTAGGGGAACTCTAGGAATTGTTTGAAGGACTTTGCCAGTGGTTCTTTCTTTGGTTTTGGGGTTTTACCCCATGTGTGTACAAATCAATACTTTGCCGAGGACTTGAGCAGCAGTATCCTCTATAGTTTTAATGGTATTTCTCTGTGCATTTAGCTTATCTCCAATATTCTGCTATACAAATTATAGCAATTTAGCCTTTCTGAAATCCAATATTTGTCTTTTCAGTGCTGCAGGCTTGTTAGCCTCCAGTTTCACACATCGTTTGCTCGGGCTTGGAAATGAGCAATTGTAAGATTTGCCTCATTTCCCCCTCCCTTCTCTTAGGTATCATAGTCCTGCAAGGCCTGTCATCCAATATTTGAAAACTTTTCTTATATATATTTTTCTAGTTTTCCTAGTGTTCATAGTGGGATTATAATCAGTGAGTCAGTCACATTGTTTTGGGCAGTTGTGTAAACTTTATATATGTAAGCTGGAATTTTTTTGAGCATTAAAACAAATATGAGGTATGATAAAAATATGGTGAATACTTAAATAAAAATAATTATTATAGTAAGAGACACATTACCATTAACCCTCCTCACAATATCATGATTATGCAAGGCTCATATGGATCATCCCCAGTTGGGAATGTTCATGTTTTATTTTGGCAGCTGATTTAGGTTCCTTATATAAGGCCACAGAATATGAAGATGACACTTTCAGGGCTAATAATGACTCTAAGAAGTTTGGAAAGATTTATAGAGATTCGAAGGAAATTTTAATACAATCATTTTCATTCAATGTATTGCTAAGAAAAGTAAAGCTTTGAGGAGTTGGGCCAAGTGTGATGCTGTGACTTACCTCCAAATTATGTATTTGATTGTTAAACTGAATCATTTCACATAAAATCTTTTAGAAAAAAATACTATCTTAATCCAATATTGATATTCAGGTTATACTAGTCTTGTAGAATGATTTGGGTAGTTTGGCATCTTTTATATGTTATAGAACATTATATATAATTATTTTAAATACGGTTTACCTGTTAATTGAAGCTTTTAAAGTTCACTTTAGCTAACTTAAATGATTAATTGAATATATGTACTGTATCTGTATCTATGTATATTTGTATTGTCTATTTTGCTTTAGATAATTTGAAGTGATCTTAAGCATTCACAGATAAAGAAAAAATACAGTCTTAGTGATAGACTTTCCTACACCTCTTTTAGAAACTGATAACGCAAGGGAATGCTGAACTAGGAAGCTCATAGAATTTTAATAGCATGGACAGTATACGTTAGTCTGGAAAAACTAAAGACTTTTCTCAGAGAATGTAAGTTAATAAAATTGATTCAAATACTAAGTTTTTTTGGTGTTTTGGCCTGATTACCGTAACATATTTAGAATAGTAAATACAGCTCTACACTCAAAGCTCCTTAGGTGTGTTGTAAAAAATAAATAATATCTGTATTTAAGAAAAAATTAAAAACAACACTTTTAAAGATTATTTAAAAATACATCAGTGAGTTTAGAAGAGGAGGGAAACAAAGAAGAGTATGCTAAAACTGGTAGGTATCCTACTGTAGGTAATGAATGTGTATGTGTTTTTATAATACCTTTAATATGGATAATAGCCAATAATCATTAATAAATGTATTTGTATTTCAATATAAAAAGTTAAACAGTTGTCATTCTTTCTGAAAACAGGACCAAAACCATATAAACTTTTATATTTCATTTGTTACCCTGTGCTTTCCCTTCTAAAATTATGGCAATTTGAGCTTTTTGTGCAATATTTGTTTTATAAGACGGTTGTCCAGAAAGTACCCAGCATGTAATTTGAAAAATAGAGGCATTTATGGCTGGATATTTTCCAGACAGCCCTTGTATATTAGTAGTTTATTTTATTGTCTAGTTCCACTTATTATTGCTCCTTCTTCAATTTCATGAATATGTCCTTGAATAATTGAGTTGATCAGAGAGGTATTTTCCTCTTGATTCTTTGCATCTTCACCAAATGTTTATATATTGTATCTACAAACATCTATACTTAAACTAATTTTATTTTCAAATCAGGAATTTCAGACTAGACATTTCTTCCAGTTTTTATGCTCATGTAATTGGCCACTGGACATTTTTCCTGCATCTCTCCTCAGCAACTCAAGACAGTTAGTTACCTAATGGGATTTTCACCCATCTCCCTCTCATCCTCAGTGGTCTTTCATTAAGTGTCTCCATTTCAGCTTACAATACCATGATTTAACTAGTCACTTTCACCAAAACTTGATGTTGTCATTGCTGACACACTTTCCCTTAACATGTTCATCTAAGATACCAGCAAGTTCTATTACTTCCTCCAAATATGTACCTTCCATTAACTGTCTTGAAGCCTTGTGTGCATATCTACTACAGGTCAAGTCCCCAGTATAATATTTTAGGTTGAGGTGCTGAAATAGCTGTCTCAGTGATCTTTCTGTGTCTTCTCTTGATCTTACATATGTTATTCTTTATGATATGGCTATGAATCACCCTTAAAAACATAATTCACATATAATTGTCCTATGTTTCCCAATTACTTAGAATAAAACCAAACCAGTTTGCAGTTCCTAGGTGTCCTTTTGTTATCTTTTGTCACAATTTTATTCCTGTAACTGTATCTTGAACCTCTCTTCTCTCTGGCTTATTCTTTATTTTTTTCTTCCTTCTAAAACTAATGTCTTTTCTATCTATAGGCCTTTTCATTTTCTGTTCCCTCTTTCAAGAAACCTTAACTTTTGGTTCAAGGCTGCCTTCTTTGTATTCTTCAAATTCCAAATTTAATTTTTTTATTCATAGGAACTTCTCTAATAATATCTAATGTGCCTCCAAGTTTAATTTTTGTCACTATACCCTATTAATTTTTATGGATCTATTTTAATCTGCAGTTGCTCATTTATTTGCTTAACATTTTTGGTTTTATCTATTAAAATGTAAGACCTATAAAGTCCAGGAGTATATACCGAGGTGCCAAAATTATGTATATAAGATTTGTTATCTATGTAGTACTTTTTAAAGTTGAATTATGCTAGTATGTGTAGTATGACATTTGCTCAAAAGATGGCATTAATCAAATGAATGCTAGCATCACCAATGTTGCATTAGTGCGACTAATGTTGCATTCATTAATCAAATGAATGTGACAAGCAAGACAGTCAAAGAAACCGGAGCAAGCACTATTGTCTTTCACGGAGTGCAAGACCATTTTGAAGTGGTATTTAAAATTCAAGAACATTAAGTTTTTTTCCACATTCTTCTTACTTATCTTGACTTCTTCCTGTGGAGGGACCTTAAAGGATATGATATACTGTAGAAATAACCTGCTACACTAATGGTACTTAGGAAAGAAATTAAAACAGCATGCACATTGATACGAGTGAACACTTTGGTCAGCGTTGCTCAAGCAGTAGTGCACTGTAATCAGAAGTGTCTGGATACTGATGGTAACTACTTTGAAAACCTCTTGTAAGTGCAAAAGTCAAACATGACATATTCATCTTGTGTTATCAGTATATATTGAGTTTTACAATTGTAATACAGTTTTTTTTCTTTCTTAAAAAGTGTATACATGTTTTTGATACCCTCTATATTATTCATTGCTGGTTCCTCAGTGCCTATCATATAATAAATAATAATTTGGATATATTTCTAAGTAGATATCATCTGATGACTAAATGCTTTTAAACACAATATTACTTGTGAGTTCTGGACAATTTGAAATATTTTTGCCTTCAGGAAACTATTTCATGGATTAGAATTGATTTGATTGGTTATAGAAAATTAAGGTTAGGAACTCCTTCCAACTCTTGCATATTGTTAAAAAATGGCCCAGGCATATTTGATTAATTAACATTGTTTTACTTTTTGAAAGAGAGATGGTATCAGTGGCCTCAATGCAATTATAGGAGCAGGGCGAATCTGTATTAATTGGCTTATTTTGTCATCTTTTAATATCATGCTATTTTAAAAAGAATGGAGCTTTGTGGATCAAAATTAGTTTGAGAACTTCTTCTATAGAATTCTGATTAGCCAGGATTGGTTTGCATAATTATGCTTGGAAACTATCAGTATGCCCATGAGGGTAAAGTGAAATAATTATCAGTTCTCTCTAGAGTCATATGTTTGAAATAGGGAAGAAACAGTTGCCCAAAAGGAAGATATAGTTTCTAATAAATGAAGGGACAGAAAGACACTGGTCAGTCAAAGAAGATGATTTTCATTGTAAGATTTTATGCATTATCTTGTCCAAGTGCTGAGGATATTCACAGAATAGGAATTGAAATGCATTACCAAGACAGCAGTGCTGTGTCTGTTTCAGTAAAGCATTTGCCAAAATATCTTATACATTTTCACAGGAGGTGATGGAATATTGGCTAGAAAATGATTACATATATTCATAGCTGTAAGGACCTCTTAATTAAAAATGATTGATTAATAAAGAGTTTTACTGAAATGTCATAGGGCTTAATCCTTGGCTCTTAAGTATTTGGTATTTTTATTGGTGACTGAAACAAAATGGATGTACAAATGAGATTAAAGTTTTTGTTAATCTCAGATAAATATGTTGAAGTTTTTGTTTTTGAAGTCTAGCAGTGTACAATTTTTGGAATATTGTTTTACATCCTTCATTTTATCTTAATAGATTTTGTATAACCTCATATTGTTCTAAGTATTGTTCTCAATATTGTTCTTGGACCTAATCATTCAAAACTACGTGAGGTTCTGTGACATATTCTCCCATTGTTCTATCTTTTCTCCTGTTATGAACCCCTTTTTTGTTTAACTGATTCTTTATCATTTCTCAAAGCTTAATTTTGGTAAAATAGTTGAATTTAGTTATAATTCTTTTGTGTTTCTGCAGCATCCTAAATAAAAATGTAACATAGCACATTGCTATAAAGTATTGTGATTTTTGGTTTGCTTTTTCTTATTTTGTTTCCTTTTTCTCCCCAAAACTGAAAACCACTGAGAAGTATCTGGAATAAGCTTTAAGTGATGTGTTTCCAGTTCACAAACACAGTGCCTAATAATAATAGAAAACTTGGAAGAAACTGAATATAATCTTGCAAAGGTAGAATGTAAATTTTAACAGATATGTGTGAAGTTCTAAACTTTGGTTTAGGGAAAACTTGCAATTAAGGCGATAATTGGTTTAGCAAATCTGTAACAAATGTATGTTTTAGTTCAGTTCACAATAAATATGAAATAATAGCATAATGTGTTTTCACATAGATTTCTTTAGTATGGAATTAATGGGAAACAAAGCATTGTTTTTTCAGTGCTTATTCATTTGTTCAGTAGATTGGTCCTGGTGTTGAGATGGATTGCCCACGTGTCCTAGGGACATAAGCTAGACAGGACACAGTTCCTGTTCACCAAGCTCTTACAGTCTTAGTTGAGACTGTCTTTTATCATTCAGTTTAATAAGTGCTAGGATAGAGAATATATTAAGATGGTGTGGGAGTACAAAGGAGACACTTGCTGTATCCTTTAAAATTCTGAGAGGAACTAGAATTCCAGGAAGAGGGAATAACTTGTATAGAATCTTGGAGTTGGAGAGCATAGCTCATTCAAGTTAAGTGTACAGTCTGGCGAGAGCAGAGGTGATGAGAAAGGCAGTTGAAATATATGCCCAATTTTGTAAAGGCAAGTGATCTTTCACTCCACTGCAGTGGAACATTGGAAAATTGGGCTTCACTTTTATGACATATTTTTTTATTGCTGTAATGTAGCATTGAATTTAAAGTCAGATTGTATCATGGATGTCCTCTTCCTTCACACTATAAAAAGAACCATTTGGATTGCCTCAGACGGGGGCTGTAACCATTGACTAACTCCTTTCTAGACAAGAGAGTTATGCAGGCAGTGTGCCTCCTGATTTTGTGCTAGATTAATTCGTCTTATCTCCCTTATTCCTTCATGCTCTTCTTTTCTTCATTTTGCTAGTACAACAGATGTTGCTTTTTTTTTTTTTCCATTTTCTCGTGGATTATTTTACGGGGAGCCTGATTTTTAATGACTCATCTCCATACTATTTCTTGCTATTTTTGATATTGTCATTGCTCTTGAAGACTGACTTTAGATACAAGCTGGAAATAGAAATAATACAACATGAAACTTGTGGAGCACTTGTCCCAGGTAATGAAATGTCTTTGGCTTAGCTTAACACATTCATTTTGGATGATTCATATGCTTTGAGAACTACTGATAATTGCAAGTTGAAAAGTATAAATTATTAAACAGCAAAGTAATCTACCACTTAACATTTTTTAAGAAATATCAGTTCATTAAAAAGTTATAAAAGGTTTTCTTGTACCCAGTGTAACTTAGCCAAATGCTGTGAAATTGCTCCCAGGCCCAGCTTCAGACTCCACTGCAAGATCCCTAAAGTGAATGTATTAATTTTTCTTTGTGTCATCATATAGAAAACATAAACTGTTTATTTATTGTCATAAAGGCAGAGTTACATCTTTAGGTGCTTCCTACCTCTAGTGGAAAACTTATAGATCTTTAATTAAAATAACTGAATATAAGTATGATTTAAAATCAATGAGATACACCTCTTAACCTCCCAAGAATTTTAAATCTCACTAGTCATTAAATGGTCAGATCACTTTTAATAAAAGCCAAAAGCATAATTACTCTAAATAAACTATGTACTTCACCTGGTATTTTTACGTATGAATTGAGTTAATATTTTTAGCTTAGTTTGCATTTTCTGTCTTCAGAGAGATGGTTGGAGGTTAAAACCCAATGATGGAATGACTAACCAGCACTTTAATTTTTGTAGTGTAAAGAAACCAGAGATAGGCTGGGAATCTTTAAATACATATGACTTTCCCTCAAACATATGCTTACATTTTGTACAACATATTTTAAGAAGTGTGATGATGAACTAAATTGTATTCAGAGGTGGGCAGGGATAATTGTCATGAGTTCCAGACATTTGGGTATAACAACCAAAGTTCTTATCTTAGAAATGGGAGGTTTCAAGGATATGTAAGAGTCCTATCATCCTTGAAATTTGTGCGAAAGAGGCAAATAGGTTCTCATCACCATTTTAATTTTTGCTTTAGAAGGGGTGGGCGGGGGAAGCACTACAAGTTTAAGTGAGGTAGAGAGAGGTGTATTTGCATCCTTAAAGAAGTTTCTTTTCAAGAGTTGATGAGTATTCCACAAATAGGGTCTTGCTAATCCAACAGCATTTAATTGTTGATTTTTGCTGAGAATTGTACTAGATGTCATTCAAACTATTCATTCTCTGACTAATCTTAGTAAATGTGGAAAAATAGAAACGAAAGAAAAAGACATTAGCCTTGATAATAAAAAAAAAATCAATTATTTTCTTGGGCCATGAAGTCTTGATTGAAGCTTTCTTCTGTTATTGTCCACAATCCACTTCAACTGATTGTTGAAAATTACCTATCCTAGGTTATGTCCTCTTTAATCATCTATCGTTAGCCTCTTCTTAAACTTCTTGGACCTAATAATCTCTAGGGTAACACTGTGGTTCTGAAGAATAAGCTAGGAAGAATTCTGTCTAGTTCCATTTACTAGGTGAGTGATCTTGGATTAGTTGCTATCACTAACTTCAATTTCTTCATCTACAAAATGGAGAAAATGATAGGGTTGTAATCCCCGGAATGCTGTGAAAATAAACAAGATGTATTTGCATACTGGGAGCTTATCACATTACCTGACAGATAATTCTTTTAAAATAGTTGTTTTAATAAAGGGGTTAATAGTGTCTATGTAATGTGTTAAGCTAATATGTTAATAAATTAGACCTAATAGTGCCATGTTACATATGTATAACATATATTTTTCAGTAAAATACTGTTACCTAACTCAGAATAATTATAAAATCATTTTAAATATTTTAGGAATGTCAAACAGTCCTATAGAAATCAGAAAATACCATAGATACCCATTTTGGGGGAGGGAGAGCTTTTAACATATTCAAAATAAAAAATACTTGTGAGTGGGGGGAGCTAAATATAAGGTGATAGAAAGAGAAGTCACATTAGGTGGTGAACTTATTATACAACAAGTTGACAATGCACTGTAGAATTGTATGCCTGAAACTTACGTAATTCTTGCTAACAGATGTCACCCCAATAAGCCTAACAATAAAAATGAATTAAAAAAAAATACTTTTGTGAGTTTGGGCCATACTATAATATTACTAGTAATAAGTACATTTAGCTAAGTTTAGTTTGAAGTACTGAAATCAATTTTGAAATCATTCCAGTGGATTCATGGTATAAATTACACTATTTTTTTTTTACTTGAGGTAGTTGAATGTACTCTTTATAAATATTGTATCAATAATAAATGCATTATCTATCTTCGTATATATTCGGAAATACTACTGCCAGATTCCTATACTTTCTTTGTAGCATAATTTTTTAAAATAGTCAGCAAATATAAACAACACCAAGAATATGCTATTGGTTACTACCTCTGTAAAACATTCAAATATCTTTTCCTGGTTTACTAAGCCTTCAATAATAGCCTAATCCTGCCATCCATATTCACCAGGAATATTACATTACTTCCCATTACTCTGATAAGCCATTTTTTTCCTGTGGAACTTAATGGTGATTAGTAGAGAAGCGAGTAATATTTATTGAACTTCTGCATCTTTAGTCTCCATGCTAATCATTACACAGAATTTCAGAATGTAGAATTTCATTTTCTTTAAATAATTCTAAGCCATAGGTATTGTGCTCATTTTACAGAAGAGTAACATAATAAAGATAAAAATATACTATGTTTAAATTTATGTTAGTAAGGATCAGAGATAGGTTTTGAAAAAAAGTCTGTCTGATATTTTTCTTTCCTAGCATTTTCCATTCTGGTCCTATGTTGCTTCTAAGTGTACAGCCATCAGTGTTTCATGTATACAAATCAAATCTCTAAAGACTTACCTTAAATTATACTAAATTTATAAAGCTTTATTTAAATACATCCCTTACACTTTGTACCAGAACTCCTACAGAATTCTCTAAAACAGTGGTTTTCAACTACTAGTCTGTGGACCAGGTTTGGCCTGCCACAAATTACCTGCCATTCCATGAAATAGTTTAAATTACACTGAAGTAAATTGATTGTTCTTTTATAAATACATCCTGAGAATATGAAAATATCTTGTGGACCAGCAGGAAATTTATGGCAGACTTGACTTGGTCCATGGACCCGCAGTTGAAAACCACTGCTCGAAAATATTACCCTAAAATCCTATCAAGTATTTTATCATGAATATTTCACTTTGTATTATACATGTTATGCTACAGTAGTGTGTTTGTGAACAACTCTCATTGCAGCAAATAGGGACCATGCCTTTACATGAATGACATCATAGGAACAACTAAAATAACCTTGAATGTATATTTATATTACATTTTGTACTATTATATTTTCACCTTTTTGCCCCCTTGATTCATATTTTTAAATCATAGAAATGAAGTCAGAGACAAAGTTTAATTTAGTCCTCATACTTTTTCAGCCCATGTTAGGACTAGTCATTATTAATGGATTTATGAGAAGCAAAATACAGTAACTCTGGGGGGAAGAAGGCAGGCTAAAGAAATGACGTTCTTGTGCGGTTACTATAGCACAACTTAATGCTAATTTCCTTCCCTGTCTTTTCTTAAAGTATAAACATTGGAATAATCAAGCTTGTCCAATCTACAGCCTACAGGCTGCAGGCAACCCAGGACGGCTTTAAATGTGGCCCACACAAATTCATAAACTTTCTTAAAACATTGCAAAAATTATGCATGGATCTTTTTTTTAGCTCATCAGCTATCATTAATGTTAGTGTATTTTAAGTGTGGCCCAAGACAATTCTTCCAATGGGGCCTAGGGTAGCCAGAAGGGTGGAAACTTCCGGAATAAATGATGCTAGGGGTCTTTAAAGTGAATTAGAAATTGTGACAAGGCAGGACAAACAATTTTTGGAGACTAAGAAGTTGAACATTTTTAGTGACAGTGCTGAATTTTTTATGAGCCCTACAAACATTGAAGGTTAAGGAATCCTTCGATGTTTTGTGTAAGAAATGGCTCACTGTGAAAAACCACCTTCCTTATATGACTTAAGTAAGATTCGTGGATGCCCCTGACTTGTTTACTTATGACAGGACCAGACACAGGTCTTTCAAATTCTTCTTCTGTGCCTCCTAAGTATTAGCTGAACTGCCTGTTTTCACTGATCAATGGGAACAAATGCTTGTCGACCAAACTGGTTATAATTCCCTTTTTCTAGGATTCTGAATCCTGGCCCACTCACAGCCTGAGTCAGCAAATAATCCCTTCAGAGAAAAACCTGTGCTCAGGGTAAAATATTCTCTGATCTAGCAGACCACCCTTATATTCTACGTAGCTTTGTTTACTCCTGTCTGTAAAAAAAAAAAACAAAAACTAAAACAAAACACCTTTTTGCCTAATATATGAGTCACTTGCAGATCTTATGTTCAGTGTTCTCTCTATTGCAACAGTCCTTTTCTTCTCATGTAATAATTGTTTTGAGTAAAGTCTTTCCTTACTGAGTATGGATGTATTTTTATTTTTTAAAATGTAACCACACGACCCACAGCAATAGCATGGAAGGGCAACCTTTCCACTTTCCTCTGCTGCAGCCATAGCTTGGAGCAGCAGAATGGACCTGACTGGATCATTAGCTGTTCCCAGGTAAACCTATGCAGATTGAGGATCTGAGGACTGATTGTTGACTGATGTTTTCATAGTCTAGGCACAGTGGGGCATTCAGAGTTAGAATTAATTGTTCACTTATTTAATTGATTAACTGTGACTTTTCAGGTGAAGAATTCATCAGGCTGCTCAATTCATAGTGTGTAAATATCAGCCACATTCAGGGTTTTTTCTTTTTTTTTTTCTTTTATTCTCATGTAAATATCCCTTAGATACAACCATATTAGCATGTTTTGATAGGGTTTTGTGTGTGTCTATTTGTTTTTAATTTACATTAATTTTGGCAGATTTGACTTAAACCTCATTCTAATTCTTAATTTTTTTCTCCAAGCCTGTTTTTAAGACCTATTAGCTTTTCAGTATATATTCATTTAATGTATAGCTTGTAAATGCCCACATAGTATTACTTATTATGAATTTACTGTTTTTCATTTAGCTATTTCCCTAGACATGACATGGAAGTGGCCTCTCTCCAATTCTGTATTGAGAATAATGCTGAAGCAAAGCATATTTGATGAAAAATTCTTTGGTACAAAAAAACCAAGAATGAGATCACTGTTTAATTACTAAATGAGAGTTATTAATTTACTGAATAGATGAAATAATATTTTATCTCTCCCATGAGTGTATAGGAGATTGTCATGAAATCCCATCAAATTCATGGTATCATATATAATTTTATTACATTGGATTTACAGCAGTAATATAATTGTTACATTAATTTGTGCTTGTAGGATTACTAGTGATTTTAAGCATCTCTTCATGTACATATTAGCTAATGTAATTTTTTTCCTATAAGTTATTTTCATTTGAGTTTTTGGAATATTTTTCTTGCTTTGCAGATTTCTTTTGTATACCCTAAATATATCAGTTTCTTGTTTTTTTTTTTTTTTTTTTTTTTTTTTTTTTTTTTTTTTTTTTTTTTTTTTTTTTTTTTTTTTTTTTTTGAGATGTGGCAAATACATTCACTGATTTATTACCTGTTTTTTATCATTTTTGTTTAATATAAATTCTTAATTTTGAAGTTTTTAAATCTAACAATGCAAACCCACCATTTGTACACCTTAGACATTTTAAGAGACGTCTACTCTGAAGCAAAGCTATTTTCCAGTTTTACCTATTAAATTAGAATATATCCTTTTATATTCAGGTCTTTAATTCATTTCATGCTCACTTTTCTGTTACATAAAACAGGATCTTGCTTTATTTCTGGCCATGTAGTAAGCCTGTTTTCTCAAATCCATCTAATTTACATTTTTTATCACATTAGTTTTTGAAAGTTCACATTTATATATTATTCCTTGAGCTCTCTATTTTGTTAAAGGATCATATTTATTTCTATATAAACCAAGACTATACTGTTTTCATAGCAATGGTTTTTAGAATGTCACAATATCTTCTTTCCTTAACACCTTTTTGAAAATTAATGCAGTTATTTTCTACTTTATTGTGTATATTTTAGGAATTTAGAAAAAATTTTAAATAACCAAATTATATCATGCAAGTTAATTTATGAAGTTTTTGAAAATTGACAAAAGCATAATCAATTAGATTTTCATAGTTTTTTAAAATTTAGATCTACTTCTAGACTATTTAAGAGTATTAAAAATTTCCTCTTTAGTTGCTGCTAAATTCTTGATACTTTTTATTTTTGCCAAGAAAAGAATGTTTCAGTCCCAGGAGAGATTAATCATTCCATATTTCTCTAAAATACAAATCAATGTATATCAAAATTTATACATGCTTTTATGTCAGTCATTGGTTTCTCTTGTTAACAATTTAAAAATATTTTTATGGTTTCTTTCATGTGTGATAAAGTAACATTGCTCATCAAGAGTAAATGTAGGAATTAGAAAAAAAATAAAGAACATAAATTCTACTACCCCAGAAAATCACCTTTAATATTTGAATGTTGTTTAAGTAATTTTTTGAGATTCCTATGTATTTTCCAGAGGCTTAGAAGGTGCATTTTCTTGTATTTGTTTCTCCTAAATTCTACAAGTTTAAGATTGTCAAATCCAGTAATCTATGAAGTCTGACAACTTCTCAAACTCATCCTAGAAAAAGTGCTACATACCTCATTGCTGAGTATCACTACAGTTACCTTCGAAGTATTCCCCTTGGGATGTTATGCACTGACATAAGCATCCAGTCCACTCTTCAAAGGTATTTTGGAACTCTTTTTCTGGAATGGCTATCAGCACTGTCATCATATTACCCTGGATATCCTGAATGTCATCAAAATATCTTCCTTTCCATTTTTCCATTATCTTCAGGTAAAGAAAAGAGTCATTGGGGGTCAGATCAGGTGAGTAGGGAGGGTGTTCCAATACAGTTATTTGTGTACTGGCTAAAAACTCCCTCACAGACAGAACCCTGTGAGCTGGTGCATTGAGCCATGAGTTGTTGGTGTTTAAAAGTTCAGGTTGTTTACGTCTAGATTTTTTATGCAGCCTTTTTAGCACTTCCCAATAGTTAACTTAGTTGACTGTTTTTCCAGTTGGTACAAATCCATAATGAACAATCTCTTTGCTCTCAAAAAAGATCATTTTGATTCTTGATTTGTACTGACAGAACTTTTTTGGTCGAGGACAATTGGCTGACTTCCATTGTGTAATGTGACTCCTTGTTTCAGGGTCATATTGGTACACCCATATTTGATCACCGTGATAACATGACCCAAAGCATTGTCTTGTCTCTCCAAAAGGTCTTGGCAAACTTCGACTTTCCTTTGATTTTTTCATTGGTGAGCTCCTTTAGGACCATTTTTACACACATTTTTCTCATGCCAAGATTTTCAGTTAAGATTTTCTTAACCATTTTTCTATGGGTATTTCTTTGGTCTGCTATGTTTCTCACAGTGAGCTGATGATTTTGACACACAACTCAATGACTTTTTGCAATGTTTACATCAGTTCTGCTCTTTACTGGCCACCCTGACCTCTCTTCACACTTTCTGTTTTCTCAGAAAAACGTTTAATCCATTTGTACACTGCTGTTTTCTTCATGGCTATTATCCCCATAAACTTAGAATAAGATGTCCCTAATTTCACTTGCAACCTTGCCAGTTTTAGTAAGCAATTTCATGTTTGTTTGTTGCTCTAATTCAAGCTCCAACATTCTTGTGAGGGCACATGAAAACATGCAACAATAACGAATGCTGCCCAGCAAGATACCACCACACGTCAACACGAACACAGTCATGAGACACAAATATGCTAGGATTATGAAACCTAATCAAGTTGTACACTGCTACCAATGTAAATGCACAGCAGCAAGTTCATGAATTTAATTGTCAGAGAAATGATATTTCTTCATTTATCAAGGTAAAAATTGTATCTTTTTAGCTTTCTCATATATCTAAATCAGGTATGTCCAACCTGTGGCCCAAGACGGCTTTGAATATGACCCAACACAAATTCTTAAAATATGAGATTTTTGCAACTTTTTTTTTTTTTTTTTTTTTAGGTCATCAGCTTTCATTAGTGTTAGTGTACAATTCTTCCTTCATTGTGACCCAGGGAAGCCAAAAGGTTGGATACTGCTGATGTAAATTATAAAAAGAAAAAAAAAAAGTGTTTCTTAGGTGAATAGACATAGACATGAATTTGTTCCTACAGTCTTTATTATATTTCCAAAATACATAGTTTTAGGAGCAAGAGTAACAACCTCAGATTAGGTAGGAAAGAAATATGTAGCATATTAAAGTGCCTATTTGGGACTTAATTTATAATAGTTTTTCCATTATCCGCATCATTTTAATAAACCATTAAAAACTTATTTTTCTGAGTTCAAATCAGTACAGATCCTTTCATATGGATAAGAGATTATGTGATTATGTTCTTTGCAATGGATAAATACCATTTAAAGGAAGGTGATTTATATCTATGATCTTAGGCAAATTTTATTAACTTGTGGATGTGTAACAAAATTGATAAAGGAGCATTATAAGAGATTTTGTCACAAAAAAACTCTTTATCAGCCAGTTAGTAAATTTAAACCTGACTATTTGCCCACAGTATAAATTTATGTATTTTCTCTATTAGTGTGATGGAAATATTATGGAGTATTGTATTTTTTCATTCATTTTATAATACTTTTAAAGTTAGTTTTTATGCATATAATTTCACGTTGAAAGTATCATCTGAGGAAATACTGCCAGTAACCTTCAGGGAGTTATAATTTAATTTACTATGAATCTCTAAGAGGTTACATACTTTGTGAAACTAATCTGTGGTTTCTACGATGTTAGTAATGGCAAATCAAAATCTGTTAGCATGCAAACTACTTTAATTTATTGTTTGTAATTTTAATCAGGGAGAATTATTAAAATCTTAAAGTATTTAGTTATTTTCAAGCTCTCATTTCCTATTTCTATATTATAACAAAAGAAATAGTCTACAAGAGAAAAACATCATGAAAAGATACGTAGAAACTATACCAATAATACTTATATGTGTAATGAAAAAAATCAGCTACGTGTTACTTATCAAAGATGTATGAAATATTAATCCCTGGTTCTTCATAATGTGATCTTATTTAGAAATAGGGAATTAGCAGATATTATGAGTTAAAATGAGGTCATACTAAAGTTGGGTGGGGCCCTAATCCATAATGACTGGTATATTTATGAGAAGAGGACATTCGGAATAAACACATAGGAAAATAAAGAAAAACAGGTGAAGATTAGAGTTGTATGTAATACTACAAGTTAATGCATTACTAGAAGCTAGGAGGGAGATCTAGAACTGATCCTTCTCTAATGCCTTCATAGATACTATGACAACTTAAATTTGGACTCAAGTCTCTAAAACAGTGAGAATAAATTTCTGTTGTTTAAGCCACCCAGTTTATTGAACTTTGCTACTTGAGCCCTAGCAATAAATATCTAAAAATATTTAAGTGGTTTTGCAATTGACTGATACATGTAGGCTGAAAGAGTTTTGAGGTACATGACAGAAAAAGCTTAGATTGCCTTGAAGAGACCGTTGCTAGAAATATGAATGTCAGAGATGCATAAGGTGAGGTCTTAGAAATAAATGTATTATTGGAAAGTGGATGAAAGGTGATCTTATAAAGTGGTAGAGAACTTGGCTGAATTGTATAGTATTGTTTTACTGAAAGTAGAATTTAGAAGTGATGAACTGATTTCTTCTCATTGCTTATAGAAAAATGCAAAATAAAAAAAGGAAGAAATAGATTAAAGAAGGAATTGTTAAGCAAAAAGGAGCTGGCGCTTGAAGATTAGGAAGATAGTTAGCTTATCTATATTGGGGGAAAAAACAGGAAAGAAAGAGAAAACATGCTCTGGAGAGAATGCCGAGGGTGTAGCTCAACAACTATTTGCTAAAGAGATTAGGCATTTGACTTGTGGATTTAGTCAACCAGCTCAGAAGCACTGCCAGCCAGGATTGAAGGGGATGATAGAATTAAATGAAGGACGGCTGTTGGACCTCTGGGATTCTGGAGTCATAAAATGGGTCGAGAAAACTGTTCATCTGTGAATATGCGTTATCCTTCAACAAAAGGAAAGAATGACCCCAAAGGTGGGTTTGAGATTGGCTCCTCCTCCTTGGTTACCGAAGTCAGGACTACATCATTGGATCCAGACGGCAGGCCCATTTCACAGGTCCCATGGAAGAATGAACTAATACATTCCAAGAATCCATGAAGTCTCAGTGTCTTATGACATTTCTTCTTAACAAATTACATATGCAGGGGACTTTTTATTCAGAATACTGGGTGCATTTGTATAGATACAGATTAAGAGGAAACATTTTTGTCTCTTATGCAGGTATTCTATCAGCCTATGGAAAACGTCTTTTTTTTAAAGCCCAGCACTAGAATTCTGTTAGATAGCACTGGGAAAAAAGAGTTAATAGAGTTAAGTTTGAGATGACTCCGATTTACGGTACTGAAAAGACTGTTTTAACCAATAAACATGGAAGTAGAAATGTTGTGAATGTTTTCTAAGGTTAGGATAAACAGAGAAAATAACAATTTTAAGCATCGAATGTAACAAACCTATTTAGGGACAGAGAAGTTTTGTTGTTACCTGAGAAAATGTTTTCTTTAGGAAGCCCCATGTTTGTCACACTGGTATGTGTCTAAAGTACTTGGAAGAAATATACACTATAAATTAAAATTCCAGGGAACTTTCAAATTGAGTGCTAAATTAAACTCATTTTGGTGAGACGTTTAAAGCTAATACAGAACAAAGTAGAAGTCCAAAATAAATGACATTGTTAACTACTCAAAAAAAAAAAAAAAAACCTAAAAATATTTAAAATATTTAACACCATTGATGTCAAATTACATCATTTTATTGTGCTGGACTAAAATCAAAATTCAAAACAATCCTTTAGTTTGCTTGATAAATTAAATTGCCATTTTTCTTCAAATGTAAAATAATAACTAAATCTTTGTTCTAATTAAACATATAGAGAAGACTGAAAATATATACCATCCAATATATTATTAGACTATAACCTAAACTTTGGATAGAATGCCCATGAGAAAAGTAAAAGAAAAAAAATCCTTGAATGGCATAAAACCTAGAATAGATTTTTGCAGTGTATTGGGGAATTCCTTATGACTCAGGGCTTCATTTCCACAAAACATCACAAATTTCTCTAGCTAATAGGGTTTGGTGTGAAGGTTTAGTAACTTTATTTTTTCTGTGTGCCAATTTCTAAGGATTGTGTACCAGTGCAATTTACACTAGAGTGAAGCTTCTCAATCTTTTTCTCTGAAGGACTTTTATGAAATTTAAAAGGAAGCATCGTGCTAGAAGTATAGCTTTGAAATACTTTACTTGTCTACAAACACACTTATTACAGAAAGTTAACTTTTCAAAGTCAATAGAGATTACCACCTTTGCCAAATATTTTGCAGGCATAGATTTTGAAAAATGCTAATACAATTTAGTTAATTTAGCAAAGGACTTGGAAGATTTTATACACTCCCCGCTGTTGTGAGGTTTCTAATTAAATGTCTTATCTCACTAAGTTTAACTGTGATAAATTCCTGCTTCAAAATTAATTCTTTGTCTTGGTTTCATTCTTACTCTGTTTAAATTGTACTTTTATAGTTTGAGTAATGTCATTCTAAATAAGGCACTGGCCTAAATAAAACAAATACACTTTATTCAATAAATGTAAGAAATATACTGGTGTAAAAAATAGTTAAATAGGGAAATTGTCCTATGTAATAAACTTAGACAACTTGCTGGTGGAAAAGTAATATATCTGTTTATTTGTTTATAAGTCATTGCAAACCCTGAGAAGAATTTATCAAGATGGACTTCCTGTGGTTAACTGGGCCTAAATTCAAAACTGGAGTCTAGGGGTCATTTGCTGAGAGAGGCCTCTCTTAAACTCTGCCTTCCAGGAAGAACCACAGACTGAACTTTCAACCTCTTGCACTACCTGCTTACAATGCCTAAGTCAACAACAAGGGAGCTCCTTGCTTCGTTGTCACCATACTATCACTCAACCAGTAGACTGTGCCTTGCCCTAACCAATCAAAACTGCACAAATTGTACTCCTAATTTGCATCCATATCAACCATTCTGAACTGATCAGACTTGAAATCCTCATCTGCTTAAATGGACCTAAATGGGAACCTGGGTAGGATGTGGCCGCAGTGAAATTATTTCAGATTTGGGTTTATACTGCAAAAAGATATGGTAGCATCCACTAATTCTCTTTGAATCCTGAGGTAACGTGATATGAGGTCCAGGATATCCTGCTGAAGAGACACACGGAGAGTTGCCTGGTCCACATCGAGAGTTGAGATGCCAGACATTTGATGGAAGCTTTTTTGGATTCTTTGACTCTTCGTGAGCTTCCAGAAGACTACGGACCAATGAGAGTCTTAAACAACGAGTCACAGTAACCAAATTAGTTGAACTCAGGCTAGGCTTCTGAAGAAGTAAATAAAATATCTTAAGACACTGAGTTTTTGACAGTTTATTATGCAGTCGTAGATAGCATGATGAAACTGATAGCTGACAAAATGGATTCCTTTACTGGAGGACTTTTTTGAGTCTTATCAGGCAGATTACATTTTCATTCCTTAGAATGGGGTGTTAATAGCAAATTCTCTTGGCAATTTGAGACATAGTGTATTAAAAATATTCAGTATTTTATAAATATTTCTGATGTTCTAAAGCAGTGCTACCAAAAGTAAATACAGAGTAAGCCCCAGATACAATTTAAAAATACAAATGGTCCTTGGTATTTGGTTCTGTCAAAGATGTCCACACTTAGGAAACATCCCTGTGTTCAAATAGCCCATAATGTATATTTATGCTTTTGGCTTATGGGAATGTAAAGAAATGCAAGTTGCTTAATATTTGTCTAGCATACTACTTGATTCATATATCATGAAAATATTAAGTTTTGGCTTTGTGTGAAATTTTAAGAAACTTGAAAGAACATATATTTTATTGTTCCAATTTTAAGATAAGGACATGTAATAAATCAATTCCCCCCACTTTTTTTTTAACACATAAAAGTTAAGCTAAGAAATACTGTGAATGAGACAGTTTTGGGCTTTGTTGAAGGACTATGGCATAAGTGTAAGTTAATTGAGAAAGAAGAATGCCAAATTCTCTATTCCTTGTCTTTCTCTTAACTTGGTTTTCAGTTATTGATTTTATTGTCAGTATTTTATCATGGTGGTTTTGTGTTTTCCGACAGTATGTGTGTAGCTTTAAAATACAAAATGACTTTGATATCCCTATAAAACACACTCACAAACATACATATAAATTTCCCCTGGGAAAATTTATTGACTTTTAATTGAGCATCAGGAAAGTAGAGGAGGTAACATTAATGAAAAAATTCAGGTTGAGTATGTCTTATGTTTTGAGTCTGCATATTCTTTAAGCATAGTCTTCTAAATTTTGAAATAGTGTTATTGCAAAGAAATATATTTTTTCATTTAAACATTTGAAATTAGTGTGGCAGAAGAGAATATATGTAAAAAAAAAAAAAGAAAAAAAAAGACTGGCAAGTAAATAACGGGTTGTTAAAAAGACAACCCTTTGATCCAAACAATTATCTACGTGAATATGTGCCAAACCTTATGAACATGTCTCTCCTTTTTGTTTTCTATGACAGATGGGCCATGCCAATTGGGTCATGGTCAGAAGGAACATATCAGTCTCAGTGAAGTGATTAATTTGTCACAAATCCAATCTTTTATTTTTACCTAGTTTCTTATTTGGCTGGTTGTTCAAGTCATCTCTCATATGATTAGAATTCAGAAAAAAACACACCACCAGAATTTCCAGATTCAATGGGCAAGTCAAACATTCACACTATGTATGTTAACATATAAGTGGTGTATGTTCACAATTAAAATTTACCTAACTTACAGGAAGTTGTGAGGCAATATTTGGTTTTCCTTGACCACACTACTTGTGATTTAACATTTTTGGAGGGGTAGATTTTTTTTATATATGTTTGGATGTAAATTTAATACAAAAATATGAATTGCTAAATATGTGAGGGCTGTCCAGAAAGTATACAGCCACATAATGGGAAAAATACGGCATTTATGGCTCTATTTTTTCCAGAAAGTCCTCATATACAAGCATATGTTAGAAAATACCTCTGAAATGCATGGTGGATATTCATCCTTTTTTATTTTGCCAATCAGTCAAGACTCCCAAAATATTTTTTCCCAATCTTTGCTGAGAAAATAATGGATTATAAAGCTGTAATGTTGACAGGACATCAGATAGTAGATTTGAGTTTTATTAGTGTACTAATTTCCTTAGGTCAGCAAAATTAATAATATATATTAGAAGAAAGGAGTAGTTATAAGGAAGAACAGGAATAAAGTGAAAGGGGAATGGAAAGAATAGTGGGTCAGAGAAGATGAAAGTAATTTAATTTTAAGTAATTTGTCATTTATTTATATATTTACATCACCTCTCTGATCAAGTAAAATAGCATGGCTGTCCTTAATGCTTTGTCTATGGCTACTGCTATTACAATAACTCTTCCCTAGTAGAATTTATCTGCTTTCTTATTTAGTTATAATTAAGTACTGGTGCTGAAAATATTTTTCAATAGAGTCAATATCTAAAAATCACTATGGATATCTGAATACCTGTGTTTGCAGTTCTATATGAGGTCTGATAATTAACTTCTTGAACTTACCACTTACATTGACAGTTTACATTGACAGCACTGTACTAACAACTCAGTAAGGTTTTATAACCTTAGTATATCTGTGTCTCACAGCTGTGTTTGTGTCAACATGTGGCAGTGTCTTGCTGAGTGCATTCATTGTTGTTGCCTGTTTTTGTGTACTGTCACAAGGATATTAGAACTTGAATTAGAGCAACAAACATTAAATATCTTGTTAACCCTTTCACTGTGTTAATTGACTTTGTTTTTTTTCCCAAAATGTGTTAAAAAGCCACAAAAAGTTGATAATTTGACCATTTTATGCACTTAATAAAAAGTTGATAATTTGACCATTTTATGCACTTAATATTAACATTTTGAGCTGCTTTGTATATAAATGACATTTTTATTTCAAATATTTGTTATATTGTATTAAATATACCATTATATTGAATTTTAGCAGAGAATACTCAAACCTACTAAGTGGCATCAATTAATTTAAGTATAGATAAATTTGAGTGTAATGGCATTGATGACATAAAAATTCATTAAAATGTTATACAATATGGCATACAAAACATCTTTGTTGTTGATAGTGCAAGTCACAGGAAAACTTATTTAAAAAATCTTATAAATGGAGAAAAGTCCTTGAAACAGTTTCACATTTAATAAAAAGATTTTTCGAGCTTGTGGGGTAAACTCGAATGTCACAGTCAGTGAATGGAAATACTCATTCAGATACATTAAACATCACAGCAAAAGTTAAATTTGGTAAGAATGGAATCAGGGCATGTTAGTCCAACATGATGAATACATTTAAAAATACTGTATTATATAGTTGAAAGTTGCAAAAAGTAAATTTTAAATGTTCTCACCACACACACATACACACACACACACACACACACACATTGTAGTAACTTGATATGATGGATTTTTTTAATCTAACCTTACTGTGGTATTTTAGCATATATATACGTGTGTGTGTGTGTGTGTGTGTGTGTGTGTGTGTGTGTATGAGTATCAAACTATTATGTTGTACAACTTAATTTTATAGCTATATATGTCCATTATATCTCAGTGCTAGAAAAAATACCTATACAAGTAAATATTATTATAGAATATATAGAAGATAAAAGATCCTGACATTTTTCACCTTCATCTATTTCTTGGAGTCAGTTCCTGAAACTCCTAAAATCAATTACATATTGAAGCTCTTATTAATCAGGAAACTTGTTTTCTTTCCCCTGCTTTTCATTATTATGTCTTCAACAGAAGCAAAATAATATTGTTATTCCTTTTTTTTTGCTTTTTGGTATGTGGGTAGCTCCCTGACTGGGAATTGAACCCAGGCTGCAGCACTGACAGTGCCAGCGCCGAAGCCTTAAGCCACTACACCATCAGGGAACTCCTAATATTGTTATTCTTAGAACAAGAATTGGCAAACTTATTTTCTTCTAAGAAAACATGGTATGGTAGCCACTGTTATATAATTCATGAGTTAATAGTGGTTTTTACATTCTTCAATAGTTTTAAAAATTAAAGAATAATAACTGATATGAAAGAGCAAGGAATTAAAATTTTATTCTGCATAAATAAAATTTAATTGACACACATTCATGCTTGGTCATTGTTGTGTCTATGACTACTTTCTTGTTATAGCAGTAGAGTTTAGTTGTCCTAATAAAGACCCCACATAGTTTTCTTATCAGTTTTTACTGCTAGACACACTACAAATTGCAGTGATATCATTGTCATTCCATAGCATTTTGATTTGCATGTATCACTTTACTATAACCTGTCTTTCCTGTTTGTATATTAATGCATATTTATCATTGTCATAACAAGGAGAGAAAAGTGGGCTTTGAATGCTCTGCTTTTAAGCTACAGCAGAGTGACAGTTGTTTTATCAATTTAGAAGGAAAATAATTCACTTTATTATTTAACAACACTGTATTAGTATTAAAGTAATACTATATACATTTAACATTACCAGAATAAAGACTTAGCACAGCATCCTCAACTTACAGGAAGACAATGATCAGAAAATTTAGAAAAATGAAAATGAAACACCTCATCAAGGAAGACCTTAACACACACAAAAATAAAATTCAAACAGTTGACCAAATAAAATTTCTGAGTTACCTGCCCAGTCAATAAAAGCCATTTATTGTTGGTAAGTTAAGTGAGCTATGTGTGATGAAGTACTTGAAAAAATTGTGTCAAAAAATACAAAACACTAGACAGCCTATTGGAGAACAGCTGCATGAAGAGTTGAAACATTGGGAGCAACTTTCATAGTTAATTAAAAACAGGAGAAATATTTTTATTGGTTTTGTTTCTTGATTAGTTGATAGATATTACCAATAATGTTCACTTTTTTGTTTATTAGATGAGTCGATGCCAAATTGAAAGTGATTGAAGAGTTAAACTCTCTAATATGTGACAATTACAGGAGGTAAAATTTCAAAATAGGTGAGAAAATGCTACTTGAGTACAACCTGAAGTGGAATCTGGTAAGATGTGCTAGAATTGATAGTGGGAAAAGAGGGGTGGAGTAGAGAAAGGATTATTTGGGAAATTTTGAGATGAAAATTTGCTAATGAAAATGGAATGTGTCTAAAGCCTCCAATGATTATATTATTCATTCACAGTTACTTTGCAGAATTTATTCTATCATGTAAAATTTAACTGGAAGTTCATTGATGAACTTAATTTCTCTCGTGGATTTAACCATTATAACTTCTGCGACAGTCAGAAATTCAAGTGGAGTAACCTGACTTGCCCTGTCACACTTCATTTCGAAGGGCTGTCTATGGTAATGTTTTGTTGGAATTTTTTCAGGCTGGTGAATGAGGCTGACATGTTTCTGAATGCGAAGAACTATCCTCAGTCACTATTAGAAAAATACTGAACAGCTAGCTTTTTATGCAGAATAGTTTTTCAAATAATTCAGCCAAAAATTATAAAATAGTGTTTATACACGAAACTTACACAGTCGTAAAATCATTTTGATAACAGCTAACATTATTCCAATCACAAGCAATATCAAGCTACTTTATGTACTTCCTATGCTGTCGAAAGTTAAAGCAAGAAGTGTTTTCTCCCTTCCAATTTAAATTTTCAGTGGATATATTTTCTTAAATTTCCAAAGGAAATTTCTATATTTCAGAATCTACTTAATGTGTAATTGAGGAGTTCTACCTAACTTTAAATTGGAAGTGACTACTCTGCAATGTAATCACATACTAAGAGGCAAACATCAAAAGAAGAAAATGTAAAGTATTTCTATTAGTGCCTTCTAAGCAATAAATGTGTTCTATAAGTTACATGCTGTGGTTAACATCAGTAACTGACAGTGCATATCTATGTGAAGATGTTCTCAAAGATTAAAATCAATCTCATATCAGCATTAAGTATGAAACTTTACAGTCAGTTTTGAATGGAAATACTAAATTTGATACACAGTCAAGTAAAATGTTTTAAACTCCCCTCCAAATTTCATTTTTCTCCTTAATATACCTGTGCTGTTAAAATTTATACTTAATTATTATACTGATGTTTTCATAAAATATAATGCAAATAAAACAAAAAACCTGTGAAAGTTTTATTTCTCATTATATAAATATCTATGTAATATCCAGATTTTCCTATTGGACCACAAAGCCTGAAGTATTTACTATCTGACCCTTTATAGAAAGGATCTCTGGAATTATTCTGGCATTAACATTATTTTACTATTATAGTGGTTGGATCACTTAGAAAATAAGGCGTGATGATTAAAAACTAAAAGACTGGGTTATCTTCCTTCCATGTTGTGGGGAGCACTAGGACCAATGTTAAAACACTCTTTGAATATGATTTTTTTAGACAGCGCTCATGTGTGAAGCTCTTCTGCTTACTAGTTCCATAAAATAAGAAGAATGTAGACGTAAAAAGAGGTGCAATGTTCTTCTGAAACTTCTGAGGAGGCACGATGGTATGTTGATATGAGGCTTGCTCTCACACTATTTTTATCACAAGCATCTCCTCACATTGGCACTTGTGAACTCAACAATGACATTTTTTGTTCATTGCCTGGATGGTGGGAGATTTAAACTCAGCAAGAGGGGACCTATTTCAGCTGAAATTATTCAAACAACAAATTAGTAATTTTATTGTGCCTTTGTTGTTGAAACTGAACATAACTTTTAGAGACTCAAAAAGAAAAGAATATGGATTAGAAGATTAGAAGAGTATATGATTCACATATTCTTAAACATTTTGTTCATAACATTAGTTTTATCTCAACACGACTATTTTATGTGTTAGCTCTAATACTTGCATGTAATTTCCTAGGGGGTCTAGGAAAGTAACCCTTGAGAGCTGTCAAGGATCCTGTTACTATGGCCATTTATATTCTCATAAAGTTGTTGAAACTCTCACAGAGCTCTTCAGTTCTGAAATCATTTAAAAAATATCAAGAAAGTGAGGAATCATGTTGTATTTTATGAATTTATCTGAGAATTTTGCTGTCTTAGCAGCAGTATTTTAAAAATGAAAATCTCATTGGTTAACAAGAATTACCAGTATCACCCCAATAAGTCTAATAAATAAATAATCAGTTAATCAGTCAGTCAAAAAAGAGTGGATTTCCCAGTTGAGGGTGGGGGGAATCTCTTTATTGCATCCGTAACTCAAACCCAGTTACAGAGAAGTGATGTTATCTTCTCAACTTCATTAGATAGTCTCAAAGAGCTATCTAAGTTGATATGCCTACAGTTATCTTCCCATTATACTACTTTCTATCAGGCCTGCCAAACACTAAAATCAGAATTTTTCCTGATGTTTTGGTTTCTAATGATATATTTTCACTATGAATCAAAAGAAGACACATTAATGGTATAAAAGGCACACAAGTAATTCTACCAAGTACCAAGTCAGAGGACCACTAGTTATTGCAGACAGCAAAGCCTATGACAAGTTTCAGGTTACTCTGTTAACAGTATCTGTGAAGTTTTCAAAATATGTATTTCTCCTACTTACTTGCATTTTCACTTTTAAATATAAAAAAAGATAAAAAAATTAAAGGGAATTTAGCTATTTTTTTAGAGTGCCATTACATGGAAACTATTATATTCCAAAACTATTTTTGAACTTGATCATATGAATTATATTTCATTTTGCCTTTAGTATTAATAATTAAAATATCAATTATAAGAATCAGTAGAGATAATTAAACTTGGATGTAATTAAACAACATAATGACGAACTTGTAATGATATTTATAAGTATCCATTCATTAGGATAGCAACAATACATTAATAAACAAAACATCCTTAAAAGCTGTGCTCTGGGATTTATGTGTTAAAACATGCATGAGAACATTCAGGACCTGCTTCCTGACAAATTTTACCGGAGGATTCATTTCTAGGTTTTTTGTACTGAAGATAAAAATTCATTAAAATGTCTTAATAATCAAGTTTTAAATTTTTAGAACAGATATTCCCATGTATGATTCACTGCATTGTGAATAATGACAAATACTGAAATGCTTGAAATTCAGAAATATAAGCATATACTAAGAATTCCCTAAACTTACATATTATTGTCTTATCTTCATGTAATGCATATACAGGGGCTGTCTTGAAAATATCCAGCCATGTTAAATGAAAAATAGAGACATTTATGGCTGGATTTTTTCTGAACAGCTTCGTATCTGTGTATATACCTATGGGTTTTTTTTCCACATTACCTGAAGTATTATGCCACTCTTAATCAATTTTATTGTATTAGTAGCAGCTGCTTCTATACTGATAATATCCTAAGTGTCTTATATTTATATTACTTTTTATCTCTGGAAATGTTAGTAATATTCAGTTAGAATATATAGGTGGTGTTTGATGAATGATAAGTAATAAAGTTAATTTCCAAAGTTCAAAAGAGAGTCAGATGGCATAAACTTTAATATAACAAGTTATTGTGATTTAAAGCTCAGATATTTTGAACATCTTTGGTGATATTTACTATGTGCGATATGTAAAGTGTTGGCAACATATTGATAAATTGGCTTTATCGTTAATATTATAATACAAAGTTTGTATATCAGATCATTCCCTGAAATAATTTTTCTGTTATAGCCTAGGAGAAATAACCTATGACTAGAATTTTATAATATAATGCATTTTCCTGAAATATGAACTCTCCAACCTTCATCATACCTCCCTCATTGATACTGGCACTTGAAGATAAGTTCTGATTCTCAGGATGGTAAAGTGGATAGCAAATGTTTTTATTAAATGAATCTTTCTCCTTGGAGTATTATTTTCATATTTATTCTATCTCTTATACCTTGATTTCTAAATATGACAATATTTTTTGAGTGAAAAACCCCACTCTAAAATTGGAGCAGAGCCAAGCCAGTACCATAATGTCTTGATTGTTATAACTCTCTAGTAGCTTTTAAAATTGGGAATTGTGTCTTCAAGTATTAGCTATGTTCTTCCTTATCATTTTTCTTTTTATTTTTTGTACTGGATAATGTCCATTGACCTGTTCTTGTTTCCAGTTCTTTGCCTGTTGAAATCTGGTGATGAATCTCTCTAGTGAATTTTTCACTTCCATTATTATATTTTTCAAATCTAGAATTTCTACTTGGATGGTTTTTATATTTTATATCTCTTTATTGGTATTCTGTATTTGGTGAGCCATCAGTATCATACTTTTATTTTTGTTAGCTCCTTGAACACATGTAAATTAGCTGATCCTTTAGCACTTTGAAAACATTTGAAATTGTTGGTTTAAAGTCTTTGGCTAGTAAGTTTGTCTTTTGGACTTACTTATCAAGTGTGTTTTCTTGTGTATGGGTCATATATTCTTTCTTTACATATTTTTTTGTTTTTTGTTGAACTCTGCTTATTTCGAATAATGTGTAAACTCTGGAAATTTGGTCCCCACCTCCCTTTATGATTTATTGGTATGCTAGTTTAGTAGTTGTTTGTTTTGTGACTTTTCTGGACCAACTCTGTAAAATCTGTGTGTGTGTGTGTGTGTGTGTGTGTGTGTGTGTGTGTGTGTGATTACTAATGTCTATACTTGGTTAGTTTCATGGTCAGTAAGTGATGGCATAAAGATTTTCTTCACAAACGAGCAATAAATCTCCCAGTCTGTGCTATAGGACTGAGTTGGGCAAACTCCTTCAACTACCAGCCTGGCACATTAAAACCAGACTTTTCGAAACCCTTGTGCGTATCTCATTCCTCATCTCCTTTTAAGCTTTCTGGTTAGTCTAATGTTTGCCCCAACTGCTACCTTTACCTCAGGAAACTGTGATGTTAAACATTTGATAAGTGTTTTCTGTAGAGAAGCTCTTAGTATTGGGCAGTTTCTTTTGAGTTAAAAAAAAAAAAGTAAGCTTTTTGAATAGATTCTTCCAGGATATCCTCAGACAGGTCAAATAAAGTCTCTTCTTTGTGAATGAAGATTTGAAAGAGCTCAAGGTACAGTTTTCTCACTCTAGTACCAGAAAAGCATGTTGTTCATTTTTAAGGCTGCCAAAAAACCGGGGAGTGGGGATAGGATTACAGTAGTTGAAATTGGCCAAAATTCAGTGTTTTTACCAAGATTCAACAGTTTTTATTGGTTAAGTTTATTCAGTTGATTTCTGAAAAGCTTTGGTTTATTGCCAGATATGAAAAATGGATTCTCATGACTTTTACTTTATTTTGCTGGAGGGGCAAAATTTTGGAAGTCTCTACTCTGACAATGGTTTCTTCTATGAAAATAAATTACTGTAAAAAATAATGCTTGCAAAATGTTCCAAGATTAAACTTTTGCATTTTCAAAAAGAGAAAAAAAAATTGCCAGACTTAGTAGCATTCTTCTTAAAAACAATAACACTTATAGAAATCCTGTGAAATATTTTCAGTATCTTTTACACTCTAACTGGAAATGGGCCAACTGATAAGAATTCTCAAAAGATCACCCATTTTTCTCAATCATTGATCCTTCTGATAGAAGACATGAAATTAAGTCTTTTATAGGTGATGGGACATTTCAAAGAAGAAATATGGTAAAAGAAAAATATGAAGGATAATTTGTAGTGACATTTAAAAGTTCAATGGAATATGGATAGAAATCACTGATGTAAGAGATAATTTAAATGTGTTGCAACATATATTGCTGAATTTTATTGAAAAACAATAGTAAAGGGATAGTATAATGCCTATGGTGGTGATATAAGAAATTCTAGTAAATTGAAAAAAGAAAAAAACTGATTACAACTTTTTAGATTGAGGCATATTTCACATTTTGTAAGCTAGAGTTTAAGGGGGTCAAAGATAAATGACAAAACTAAGGGTTTATAAATTAAAATCTTGAAGTAAAATTATGAAAAAGTATAATATGGATAATGGCTACAAAAATATGTTTATAATTGCTGAATTACTAAAATACATTTAAAGTTAAAATTGGCTGTTGATCACTAATTTTATATCTAAGTTATTTGGAAAGAACAGGAATCTCCATGGTATAATTTTAGAAAAAGGTTTTAGGAAAAGATTTTTCTAAGACATTTTCCGGTTTGTCTGTATCCATTCCTTGTGTCAATCATTTTTACATCATTGGATTATTAATAGAAAGTTAGTGTGTAATTCTGATCTTGAATAAGTAGAAAGTTAAAAGTTCAATGTCAATAAACCTTTCAGATTAAATTAGTTTATTTCTACAGTACAATAATACTGTCCAGAAATGGAACATCAAAAAAGACTACAAATTAATAGACTTTTTAGAAGAAGGAACTCTAGAGTTAGACTTTGGATTTTGTTGTGTCAATAATCACTGTATGGGGCTAAATGAATCACCTGTCCATTGACGTGTCATGCCCAAATATAGGGGGTGTCCTAGCAAGGAATGAAGATGATCTTACATATATGTAGGTTGTACTCTTTTGACCTATTGGTTTATGTTATTGTGGTCTGGTGACTTTATTTTGGAGAAATGTGTATGGTTTGTGAGATGTTGCAATGATACCTAGATTAAAGTAATTTCTGTGTAATGCCAACCCCCTCAGGTGGTTCTTGAGGATTTTTGTGTTTTGTAAGTCCATATTCCTGATGAGATCATCACTAAAAAAAACAAAAAGGAAAAAACACACTTGGTTATGAATACTGTGCCTTCAGAGAGAAATTATTTAAAATTTGAAAATAAGGGAAAAAGTTGGATGACATATTCTTTTAATGTCATGGCAGGGTAAAAGTTTATCTTGAGGACTACATTTAATTCAAATTACTGTTTGTTATTGATTAAAATTCCTAGAGTTAATGAGGTTGCCTGATAAATTGCAGAATTTTGGTGAAATGTAGATTTTGTTGAAATGTAAGTTATTTCTGTTTGGTGGCAAAGTTAACTCAAAAAGTTATGATTTATTATACTGTGGATCATTACTCAGCCTTGTAGCTAGGCTAGTAGGTTTATGCTAACATTGCCTATAAAAAACCAGTTCCCCAAGATCTTTGCTTTTTAATATGAAGATATTTATTGTATTAAATTTATGAATTGGAGAATAATAGAGTGTATAGTGTTCTGGGTGATCTATCAAAATAATTCTGTTTTAGTAGGAATGACGTGTATTCAACTAGCAAGAAATGGAGAAGTGTTATTCAGGTCAAATGTAGTTGATACAGAATTAATCAGCATGTAAGAGGAATAGTTGAATTATCTTGGGCATTTTTTTTTTCATTCCAGAAATATCATTGTATCATTAAGAATTTCTTACAATGCAGAGTTTTTTAATAATGACTTCCAATAATTAGTATCAGATGATGAGTGCTATAGACATAAGAATAGAAAACTGATAGAATATATATATTATATATAATATATTATCTATTTTATATATAATATAATGTATTATATACAGTATATATTTTATATATAATATATAATATATAAATATATATAAATATAAATATATATATATATAAATATATATATATAAATATATATATATAAATATATATATATATATATATTCATTCCAGAAAGTATCCAGCCATGTAGTATGAAAAACAGAAGCATTTATGACTGAATTTTTTCTGGACAGCCCTCCTATATGATAAAGTATTCCTTCCAGTGGCAAATGTTAATATACAAGTTCAGACAATTAATTTCTTGAACTCATTCTAGAAAAAGTGCTACATACCTCATTGCTGAATATCATTATAATCACCTTCAAAGTACTCCCCTTGGTAAGCTATGCACCGACACCAGCACCTAGTTCACCCTTCAAAGCAATTTTGGAACTCTTTCTGGAATGGCCATCAGAGCTGTCATTGTAACCAAAATCTGACAATTAAGTTTGAAAATTTTCCAATGTGTGTTAACGTTGGCACCACTGTTCAGCAACTCAGTAAGATGTTTCTATGATAGCTCTGATGGCCATTCCAGAAAAATAGTTCCAGAATTGCTTTGAAGGGTGGACTATGCGCTGGCATCTGTGTGAATGCTTCCCAGGGGGAGTATTTCAAAGATGACCATAGTGATATTCAGCAATGAGGTATGTAGCACTTTTTCTAGGGCGAGTTTGCAAAATTAATTGTCTGACCTCATACATAGCAAGGTACAGAGGTTTCATGTAACCTTATGTTTATGTCAAACTCAAGAATGTAGATATTCTGTTTTATATTTTGTAGACAAAAGAGGCACATCTGCTAGCTTCAAAGGATGACTTTTTAATGACATTTTTAGTAATCATAAAGAATTCATATAGGCCACCATTAAATAAGTCACCCTCAGAAAAGAAATCAAAGCCCTGAGAAACATTATTATTAGCTTTGAAAGAGACTTAAGAGGGCAGTGGAAGCTGTGGCACATGGGGATCATGTTGGAAGCATAACTTCAGTGTGGGTAGTAAAAGGGCAATTGTGTGAAGTCAGCCTTGGTAAAAGAAGTCTGAAATGAGGTCATCAAGGAGCTTGTTTGTTACAGAGCTAACAGCCCACAACTAAATCCAAATGTTTTTAATTCATTTTTTTCTTAATGTTATCTCAATAACATCTACAAAATTTGCCAATTCCAGTGTTCCATTCAATTACTAGAAACATTCAGCTACATCAGGCCAACCCATAAATAAATAAAATGAAAATAAAATTTAATTACATCTAAAATAAATACTATGTAATGATTAAGGTCACCTCACCAGCTTAGAAGCTGGTGTGGAATTATTCTGCAGGAAAATTTACTGTCTTGTTGAGGTTTAATTTGCCAATCAGAAACAATTGATGAAATATAAAATATACACAGCGTCTGTGTTTCCCTCACAGTTCAAGCTCATTGACAAATACTATATGAAAGTCTCAATATTATATTTATGCAATACTCCTAAACTTCTGGATGCATCTTTATATATCTATTCAACTTAGAAATATACATTAAAAAGTTAAAGCATGAGAGAGAGAGAGAGAGAGAGAGAGAGTGTGTGTGTGTGTGTGTGAGAGAGAGAGAGAGAGAGAGAGAGAGAGAGAGGAGTATGACATAGCAGTGAGGATGTATGAGGGTGTTGGTGGGAAAGAGGTAGTTTGTGAATGTGAAGATGAGTGTGCGTGTGTTTTTCTATCTGTGTTACTGTATTTATGATTATATTACGGCATTTCTGTTACTTTAGTTCAATGGAACTAAGACATCTAGCACAACTAAAACTTCGTGTCTGTTGCATAAGAGCTCCCCATCACTCCTTCCCAAGCACCATGGTAACTATTAATACTATTGTATTCTTTTTTTTTTTTTCTTTCTGGTATGTGGGTAGCTCCCTGACTGGGAATCGAACCCAGGCCGCAGCGCTGACAGCGCCAACGCCGAAGCCTTAAGCCACTACACCATCAGGGAACTCCCTATTGTATTCTTTGCTTCTATGAGTTTGACAAATTTAGATATATCATATGAGTATAATAATGCAGACTTTGTCCTTCTGCTACTGTCTTATTTCACTTAGGTTACTGTCCTCCACATTCATCTCTGCTGCTGCATTTTTAAACATGGTCACTTTATATTCTCTTCCTCATGACTCCACGTGTGATAGTCTCTGAATGAAGTTCTGTTAATTGCTTTATCTCTTGGTAGACAGTTCTTTTATTCTCAGCTCTTTTTGTGTTTGAAATTTTTAAGTGAGTGCTGAACATACTGTCTAGACCCTAGACCATTAGAGGCTGAGATGTGTTAAGTTTATGCCTTGGAATAGTGTATGCATCTTGATCTCCTAGGATGTTAGTGTAGGGGGATTGAATCAATCCTGTCTTGAGTTGGGCTGCTTTTGGTTTTTGTTGTTACTATGGTTACACGTAGTGCACTGCAAGTTTCATATTCTTTTGGTGTTACCTCAGGGTGGAATTGATATGCTGGAGAGTTTTTCTCAACATTCCATCTGCATCATCAGTTTTATATAATACCTTGCCTTATATATATGCTCCTCAAAAAAGTCTCACTCAATCCTCCTGTCTCTCACCCAGTGGTAGATTGCTAGCTGATGCTTGTCTGCTGATTGTCCCAGATGGGGCTTTCTCATTAATCCTGCCCCTCACCCAGCATAGGAGATCTGTAATGTGCTGGGCCCAAGACAGTACAATGCAATGGTTTTCTTTCTATTAACCCTTTTTTTAAAGTTTCAGTGTGTGTCTTTTTTTGTCAAGCAGGCTGAAAAGGTTTATGCCTACTATCTTAAAAAAACTAAATGAAAATTATTAATTGATTATAGAGTAACAAATAACTTTTGGATTATCTATGCATAACATGAATATAGGAGAATAAACCACTTTTCTTCCCTGTCCAAAGCTCTGTCTTCCTGCATCTTGGAGTACAACTGTTGATTATCAATGAATTTATTAATATTAAGTTGTGATTTTTCTTTGAGGAATTATAGGTATACCTCTAGGTATATCTTTTTATTGAGCCTTGTTTTATTGTGCTTCATTTTTTTTTTTTTTCAAATTGAGGATAGGACACAACAATAGCAAAAATATTATAGCTCTTTATTTCCCGACTTGCTTTATTGTTGTGGTCTAGAACCAAATTTGTAATAGCTCCCAGGTGTGCTTATATTCATAACTTTGTCATTTTACTAGTAATATACTAAAGATATGAAAAAATATTTACTTGATTAGCTCTAGTATTAACTACCAAACTCAACAAATTTTCTATTCTTATTCTCAATTCTTTCCCTTTTTGTCTTCATCTATTTACATATCTATCTCCATTTGAACATTTATTTTTGCTTACTTAATGCCAGTCATATTGTAGTACTTAGAATTGTATGTAAATTATTTGTTAGTTCTCACATTCTGCTATGATGATATTAACAAACATAATGAAGGATAAAGAAATTTGTGCAAACTTCATAGCTAGCAAAGAGACTCTGCAGCTGAGCGGACTGGCTTTTATCTAATATTCTTAACTTTTAGAAATTATTGTCTGTCCCTAAATTAATTTGAACTCTCCTACTACTGTGGTACATCTTTCAGTGTGTATGTACATGTGTGCAGGCTTCTTTTCAGAAAGGATGTGCAGTTCCACAAATGTTTTTTGATAATGCAGACATGAGTGCCAGGATTCTTAAAATGTTTTACTCATGTATACTTCAATTTTACTGCACATTTTGCTCTATCATAATTATGTTCTAAATTTAATGATTTGGGCCTAACACTTTTTTAAATTTTGTAACTAACCTGGTTTTGTTTTGTTTTTTACCTAATACTGAATTTTTTTTTGTTCTTGAAATTAAAAAGGCTATACCTCAAAGTGGAATTTTTCTTTAATTTTATCTGATATGGTTGCTTTTATATCTTTAGTATTATATTGTCCCTCACTTTAGTAGTTTTCAGTTTTTAAAATGAAGGATCTGTGAGTTTATCCTGGAGACTCTTTACTGAACATTAGTTATCCGCATATGAGATCCATATGTCCTGTCATCTGTTCTAATCTCCATTTTTACCTTTGCTCTGGAAGGGCATGTGCGAGTATAAGATGTCATCACTGATTATATATTCTTTAGTATTGATTCTGCCTATACTTTTTCTAATGCACATTTTATCTTCATTGTTTCACTTTGAAGATCACAAATGATTTCTCTCTCTCAACAAGTTCCACCTTTATTTTGGTCTGATCATAACAAATTCTTTCATCTTTCAAGAATTTTCCCCCTAGATTTTATGTATTTTAAAATGTGACTGAGAAATTAGGGCAGACAATATCTAATATATATTTAGGTGTCCTATTGTATGTTTTAAAAAAAGTTTTGTGTTCTTGTTTTACACATTTTATAGGCAGTGTAATTTTCTCCACTTATTTTCACGCTTGAATATAGAGAGACCAAACCAAGCCAATCTTTTGTTGGGAAAGTGTAGATTTTTCTAAAAACTCTTAACTGTCCAATTGGTTTCCATTAGCATCATACTCTAAAATGCTAAGGAGGAAGTATGGTTGATGTAAATCGAGAGCCAGTTCAATTATCCAACAGAGCAAGTTGGCAGGCAGCCAGAGCCCTAGGAAGTCATTTAGATAAATTTCATATTCATATAATTTATTCTCTGGTGAAGATGCTGTGCCAGAGGCCATGTTTTCTGTGAACCAATTTTAGCTTGGACCAATTACCACCCCAATTACTCTCTTCTGCCTCTGTCCTTTAAAAACATGGTACTTGGTTTGGAAGAAACCATTCCTCATCAAGAAACAGTTACCCAGTTGCATGGTTTTTGCTTGAGGGTGCTGATAAGAAAAACTAGAAACTTTATAACTTTACTCTATGAAAATCATTGAGTCATTGCTGTGAAATATATACCATTGAGAATTCTTCTAGCTTGTTCTCTGTATATCAAATCTGGATATTTGGGGTTTTTTTCAGTGTCTCCCCCCCCACCCTCATAGTGCTATGCAGTATTCTTAATGGGGAACAGTTGTAAGTAAGTGCTCCCTAAAGGTGGTCCTTTCTGAACTGTACTGACTTTGTAGTAGTGGTGCAGGTTTTTACATTTTTGTTACGTCGCGTTGGTCATTTCGATATCTATAAATAAACACTTTCCTTATTTCAGCACTGTAATCATAAATGCACTTTCTCAATTGGAAGAAACTCTTACATCTTTTGATCTAACATTTCTAGACATTTCTTGCCATTTTCTTTTTCTGAGTTCCCTTTCTTTTTTGAGCCTTTGCTGTTGAGTCTCTACATATCTTTCCTCAGAACTTAGGCAAACATTCAAATCCTGCACTACTTCTCTCTCCCTCTTCCTCCCTGCCTCTCCCCATTCTCCTTCCCCATCTCCTCTCATCTTCACCCTCCTTTTCCCATCCCTCCCTTTTCCTTTCCCCTTCCTTCTCCCCTGCTCTCCCTTCCAGACCATATACGCCTCTTCTAAGCTCTAGGGATTTACATTCATCTGTCTGTGAAATCATCATCTGGATATTCAGCGGCATCTCAAAGGCAGTATATGCCAATTTTTTTCTAATAATTCAGAACTCCTTCTTCGGTCATTGTTGCCTTGAATGGCATCTGTTTCAAAAATCAAGCCATAAATCTTGGAGCAATACTTAATTATGTCCTTTCTGTGTTCCTAATAACAATAAAATCAATTGCCTAATGGACTATCATTATTTTCATTGATTATCTCTGAGTTTCATTAATGCTAGTATCTTTGAACCTTGAACTTATCCTTTTTCTTTTTTTTAATAAGGCTGCAGAACTATAGCCTCCCTGTATGACTTCCTGTTTCATCATGCACTATGGCAGCCTCAACCAATTTTTCATGAGTTTTCTGAAGTTTTTTTAAGAATTTTGTTTTTTAAAGAAGATTCTGTCCTTTAACACATTTTGCATAAGGCTTTCATTGACTGTCAAGTTTCTTAGTATTATCTGTATTTCTCTATTGTACTGTGAAATCCCCGAAATCAGAAATTTTGTTTTAGTCATCCTTTCATTCGCAGCATATATTTTCATGAATGACACATGGAATCTGTTCAAGAAATCTTATTGAAAGAACAACTGTGGTATATCATCAGAGTATGTCTCAAAAACATCCCTAAGCATTATCAAGTTGCCTGAACATTTAGGCCTTTTCTTCCTAATTATTACAGTATTTATTATTCTTAGGTTTTTAATTTTCCTTTAAACGAAAACAGAGTAATTTATGAGCCTACAGGTAGTAAATGTGCCTTTCAGAAAACAACAAGTATATTTATTTTTACCAAATTGTAATTACACTTACTCATAACTGAATGTTTAAGAGCACAGATTTTAAATGAGATGATTCTAATTGGAACTATGAACTTATATTGCTGTATTTAAAGGAAAAAGTTTGAATTCACACATAATAAATGTAAGTCGGCCCATTGAATGTGTAGAAGTTTGAGTGTTTTTGTATTTCCTGAGTCGTTTAGCATCATAACATATGATTACAATTTATGGTTATTTTCAACAAAACAGTCCAGGTCCTTACACCTAAAATTGAGAGGATCAGATATATTAGTTTGATTCTTTGTAAAGGAATGAGCGACAAGAGTTAATGTCATATTAAATAAAAAATACTTTGTTAAGAAAAAATTTTCATTCATAGAAATACCTGAATCTACCTCAGCATTTTGAGTTATTTTTGATCAATTACACTAGGAAATAACTTCACATCTTGAATTTTACAAAACTGTTAATGGAAAGGTACAAACATATATATAGAATTATTATTATCAGTGCCCATGTATCTATCACCAACTTCAACAACCTTTAGCTCATGTTCTATTTTGTTTCATCTATACTTTCACCTTATCTTCTTATGACTTCCATATCTGAGGACTTTGAAGCTAATCCCAAATGCCATGTCTTAATCTATTCACGTTTCATAATATATTCTAATAGTTTAAATTATAATGCAAAATGAAGTTAACATATTGTAATATGTTAATAAGTTTAAGTTTTTTTTTTCATCTGGCAATTCAATATTTATCTTTTTTTAATGTCTTTGCAATTTATTTGTTGAAGAAACTGAGTCCTTTTCCATGCTAAGTGTGTTACATTATTGATTTTACTGATTGCACCCTTGTTAAAATTCTGAATCTGCTTTAAATATTTTTGTAAGAGTACATCACAAGTACAATTATGTACTCATTTTATGAAGAACATGATATCCATTGTCTCTACTTTCTTGATTTTGGTAACCTTTAATTTTCATTGCAAAATCAATTTATTAGCAATGCGAAATTGATGTTATTCTAATTCTCTTCTTTTTTATTTAATAGTTGGTGTACCTGTGTAGAAAGAAACTATTATTATGTATAACTTGATTAACTTGTGAAGAAAGGCACACCAAATACTTTTTATTTTCTTACAATGGTTACTTTTCAGAAAGGGTTGATATTCTAGATTCCCCCAAAGTTGTCAGTGCATTTTTATTTCTTAATATTATTATAGGGCTTATTGATTTTAACTTATTAGATGTGTTTCAATCTTTTGTGGCTGTTACATTTACTGATGCTTAAATTGTTCTGTCGTTGATAATTAAGAATTTAGTTGTTGCCTGAGTCTTCTTGACAAAACATGTCTTCTTTTTCTAGTATTAGAAGGTCTAGACTCATCTTGTACATGTGCTGCTCCAAAAAAGAAATCTAACATATCACCAAGTAGTCTTGGTTGTGTTGAGGGAAAAAAGGCAACTAGAGACTAATGAGAATGCTAGCAGTGTTTGTTTCTACTTGATTCCTCATTATTTCAAATTCTAAAGGTCTGAACTAAGAAACATAGTCTTCGCATTTCTAATTTTAGGATTGATGAAAGTTTACATACATATAACATGTTAAGTTTATCTGTCATTTTTCTCACGATGAAAATCTTGGTTCTCAGTACAGTAATTACTAATTTGCTTATTCCATCAACTGAAGACCAAAAAATTTCAGATTTGACTACCTTGTCAAAGATTAAGGTACTGGTGATACATTTTTTTTTTTTTAATTTTATACTTCAGAGGAACACCAAAAGTCCTTTTGTATTTCTGGATCTTCCTCCTACATGATATCATATGGATATTTTGGCCATTTGTGATTTGACCAAATCTGCTCCACTTATGAGAGTAGTTAGATTATGTTTCTGTTGCTGGAGGACAATCAAGATCCTGGCTTACTGAGCTGTTCAGCCAGTTAGAAAGACATAGGTGTTGGGTTACAGAATAGGCATTTTTTTGCAAGACGTTGGTGACCTGAGAGGACAGCGGGTTCACATCCTCAAAGACTGCCTTCCCATTCTCAGTCATGTTACAGGGTTTTGTTTTGTTTTTTTTAAGGTAAAATTTTTGTTGCACATTTTATTTTATTTTTTTTAATTCATTTTTATTGTTAGACTTATTGGGGTGACATCTGTTAGCAAGGATTACATAGGTTTCAGGCATACAATTAAAGTCTTGGCATTCTTCCAGGGGCTACATGAGGGTTTCGGGGATTCTATTCAGCTTCACGGAGCCTGAGGTCTTTCCTCTGGCCAACTGGTCACTCTGTTCTTGTCATCAACCCAAGAGCTAGGTCTGGAACAGCCTGGAAATAATGCTGGGCCATAATGAATAAATCAGCAAACATGGAGACATGAATTACAGGTCGCAGGGTAATTATCTACAGCAGGAGGCAGGGAACATTCTATGATTCAGGCTAGGGACTGGGGAAAACTGATTGAGAAAATGATTAAGACCAGAAGACTGTAAAAGGAAGGCTAGAGGTTCTATGGGGCGTGCAGTATGGGGGCTCTTAATGTTCGGCCTTGCTTCATTTTCATCTAGTTTTGCTATAGATACTATCTTTGGGATTTCCTTTTTTTTTTTTTTTTTTTTTTAACATAGTTCTGATAATGTAAGGGGAGGGAATTGGAAATATAAAACTGATGTCACTGCCATTTTCTTGTACTCTTGATATTCTTAATAAGCATTACAAAGGTAAAAAAACCAGGAGAGTTTGCATTAGATTATCTCTTATTTTTCTTAAAAATATCATAATTAATAGGAATTGAGTGATGAATATACATGAGGAAAAAAAATGAAATGGTTTTGTATACTGCAAGCAATACCAATTTGCTAAGATTAAAAATAAAGCAGATTCTAGGTTTTGGTTTTAATGAAATAACCATACTTCATCCTGTTGTTTCACTGAACATAACTAAAAATTCTGAAAGAAAGCATAAAGCAACTATTTGGAAACTTTGAGAACCAAATAGTAATAGACAAGTTAAGGAAGAAAACTGGAACTTGAACAATCAGTGATCCATGGTGAATTGCATGGGATTTTTCACCCTCCCTTATCTTTTGGCCCAGACACAATGACAATGCAAATCCTTAAGGTATATGTTGAGCACAGAGAGAAAGATCTTTAAATGAAATACTGTTTATATTTTGTTGTTGTTTGTTTTTATGTTTGTTCTTCTGGTTGAAGGAGTATGAATATAGGCAAGTGTGGGACATAGAAAGCCAACAGAATACTTTAGTGTTTGTTTGTTTGTTTTTTCTAATCTTTGCTTCATGCCTTCAAGTTGCGTTTCTGAACCTAAATCTAGTTACAGAAAGAGTAAAACAGTAACGTATCTGACTTCTAAATTCTGTGAAAGGGATTCTTTCTTTTTTACTAAAGTAACTTATCTCCAAAGAGAATGGGGAGAATTGCCATTTTCTTTGTCTTTTTAAACACTTGCCATTTAGCCCTAAGACATGAACAGTCATGGAGAGTGCGCAACAGAGAGATAGTAGATTCTAGCCATCTAGCAGGAGGACTATGAAAGGTTGCCCCTGGGAAGAGGAAAGCAGTGGGCAGAGAACAGAAAGAAGGGATTGTGAGAATGGAGTGGCATAAAATTCTGTGTGAATGTTTGGGCTCACCCCTGATTTGCACATTGTGGGACCTGATTTTAATCAGCGTACCTAACTGTTTGAGGTTGTGAACTCACAATTAGACTGGCTATGGTCCGCTGTGATCTGGGGTGAAACATATGCAGGGCAAATCTGAATAGCATTGGGAAGTCATTAAACTGAACTGACATTAGAACCAAAGCATAATACACAGAAGGTGGGTTGGAACTTGTATTATAAAACCTAAAAGGATTGATTTTCTGCCAAAGCAAGGAAATAAAAATTTTTAAAACGTACACTATTCTTCTTAGGAGTTAAACAAGATTTATATTCTGATAACATTCAAAATGCGCAGGACACTATCCAACATTACTCAACAGACAGAAACAAGACAGTCTGAAAACTTCTCTAGAGAGGAATAATCAACAGATGCTAAACCCAAATGACAAGATGTTGGAATTATCAAAGAATCTAAAAGCTCTATTACAGATATGCAAAAGAGGTAAAGCAAAACACTCCTAAAATAATGCAGAGATAGAAAAATCTCAGGAGGAAAATAGAATATATAACATAGCACCAAATGAAAAATTTAGAACTAAAAGATACAGTAACTGAATTAAAAATTTTAGTTGATAGTCTCAGTAGCAGAATGAAGACTACCAGGGAGATTAGTAAACTTGAGAATAAAACACAAGATAGTACCAAATTTGCATAACAAAAGGCAAAAATATAGAAAAAGAATGAATAGGCACTGAGGATTCTGTGGCATGATAACAAATGATCCAACATTCTTGTCACTGGGGCTCAGAAGCAGAGAATGGATATAAGGCAGAAAAATTAGTTTGAAAATTTAGTGTCTGAAAACTGAAAATAGAGGGAAAAATATTTTTTCTGCATAGTTAAGCTTCTTTCTGATAAAAAAAATAAAACCAGAATGTGAGTTAAAAGAAAATTTTTGGAAGTTAAAAGGTTATTGAAAAGATAGAGGTTTCCAGGTCTATATGTTTACATTTCAAAGAGGGATAAAACCTGGAACTATCATTCTGAAGATTTTGCTTCTATTAGAGAAATAAGATTTCTTTGTCTCACAGGAGAGTAGAGCAGTCTAATAACAGTTTTAGATAAGCACCTATATGTATATATAAACTTGGCTTCCTCTCCTTTAGTACAAAACATTAATAAACTCAAGAAAAATATAGATAACTCGAATTGGCCCATATTATTAAAATAGGTTGAATGGGCACATTATAACTTTCATATGAAATACCAGTTCTTGGTGATTTTGTTAGCAAATTTTACTAATCAGTTAATAAATATCACCAATTATAGAAAATTACTTTGAGAAAATAAACACCTTTAAACTTATTTTTATGAAACAGCATTACTTTGAGGCTAAAACCACAATTTTAGTGTTTTGATTTCAAAAATCAATCTATTTCAGTGTACTTCAGTACACTTATAACAGCGAAAAAAGACATGATCCTATCAATTGATGCAGAAAGAGAATTTGGAAAAAAAATTGAACATTCATATTTCAAAAACTAGGTATGTGGATAGCAATTAAGCACATGAATAGATGCTCAACGTCATTATCCATAGGAAAATGTAAGTTAAAACTACAAGGAGATACCACTGAACATCTATTAGAAATGCTGAAGTAATTGAAACTTCCATACATTACTTGTTATAATACAAAATTGTCCAACCATTCATGAAAACATTTTGGAAGTTTATTGTAAAATTAAATATGCATATTTTTATATGATCCAGCAATTCCACTCCTAGACACTTACCCTAAAGAAATAAAAGGTTATTTTTACACACACACACATACACACACACACACACAACCTAGACAGTCATGGTTATATAAAAACTTTTATTCATAATTGCCAAAAGTTACTTTCTGTGTTTCATGGAACATTGTCTAGTCTTCACAGCTTGATGCTCCTTTCTTTAGCTTTTTTTTTTTTTTCATTAAAGTCCTTTTGTGTTGGTAGTGTGGAGGCATTTGGGGATACAGTGTTGTACATGACATGCTCCTCTTAATTTTGCTAATATAACAACTCTCCAATGAAAAGATAAAATTTTGATTTTCTGTAATGACTAAGAAATTATTTTTCACGTCTGGCCACAGTTTAATGGGTGAGCATTTCTTTATTTCTATTTTTTAGAAAAACTGAGACTGGAGTAAGTGATAAAGGGAGAGGTAAATAGCTCTGGTAGCATGTGGTCTTCTAAAATATTTGGTTTGTTACTCTCGTAAGATTTTGTTTTACTTTTCTTATTTTAAAATAAAACAAGTCTCATTGGGAGTCATTTATAGCTCCTAATTATATGTGTAATCCTGGAGCCTTTTCTTCTGACATGAACATCAGGCACATGGGTTCTTCCTTTATCTGCCCATGGTTTCTCTGAGTATTAATTCTTTCCTACCTCTGGGACCAACTCACTGCTCACCTGTTGTCTAATCAATATGACTTTCTGCATCTGCAGGTATATTAGTTACCTATTTCTATATAACAAATTATCCCCAAGCTTAGAATTAAAAAAAAAATTTGTTACCATGTTTATGGGTCCAGGAACAGCTTAACCATTTCTCATGAGGATGAAGTCAAGCAGTCCAGCAGCTAGCAGTCCTTTAATGATTTGATGAAGGCTGAAACATTCACTTCTAAGCTCACTGTTATGGTTATTGGTAGTCTTCATTCTTCATGTTTTATTGGACTTACAGTCACAGTTCCTCAGTATCCCATCTGGACCTCTCCTTAAGGCTGCTTATAACATAGGTTGTTACTTACCCTAATATGTGTGATCAGGCATGTACACACATACACACACACACACACACACACACACAGAGAGAGAGAGAGAGAGAGAGAGACAGACAGACAGACAGACAGACAGAGGTAGAGAGAGAGATGCCTGGCTTATTTTACTTATCATGATGATCTCCAGGTCCATCCATGTTGTTGCAAATGGCAGTATTTCATCTTTTCTTATAGCTGAGTAACATTCCATTGTGTGTATGTACCACAGCTTCTTTATCCAGTCCTCTATCGAAGGACACTCATGGACACAGTCAATAGTTTAGTGATTACCTGAGGGGAAGGAGGGTCAGGAAGCGATGGTGCAGTGGTGGGAGGAGGGTCAAATACATGGTGATGGAAGGAGAACTGACTCTGAGTGAACACAGAATGCAACACACAGATGATGTATTGTAGAATTGTACACCTGGAACCTATGTAACTTACCAATGTCACCCCAATAAATTTAACAATAACAAATTTTAAAAAGATAAAATAACTCAGGATGGAAGTCAAAGCCTATTTATAACCCAGTATTAAGATGCCTCACAAATTCTACCTTTTTTTTTTTTTTTTTTTTTTTTTTTGTAAATTAGAAATAAGCCAGTAAGTCCAGTCTGTACTCAAAGGAACTGTAATACATACCAGGAGGGTGGACCATTTGGCCTACCTTAGGGGCTATGTTTTTATAGAGGTAAGTGTTCTGAACCTTTGTATCACTACCTCTTGCCTCTTTTTATGGTGATAGTCTGCTTATATTTTTGCTCACCAGGTTACAAAAGTAATTTCTTTAGATTATGTTTTCTTCCATATTTGTGATTGGTGTATTTTTTTTTTGCTTTATTTCATTTTCATGGTGGGAGAAAAACATTTTCTGTAGATTCGCTCTACCAGAATAACTTAGAAATCTCTCAAAATATCATTGATATCTAAAATCCTCCCCAAATATAGTAATATGATTGGCAAGATCATGAAATTTATAGAATTTGTTTTATGAGCACTGAACTATCAGGTGTACTATGAAAAAAAAAAGGATGCATTGGGTTAAACTAATCATTGTCAGTTCTCAAGTTACTTTAAGTTTCTATAATTCTAGTCCTAATAGTCTGTGATATTATGCTCTATGGAATCCCTGTGAACCAAGGAAGTCATTGGTGACTCACTTTAATATTTAGGTGTCAAACATCTGGCAACTATTTTACAGATATTGTCTGTTAAGACCATTTCCTAGCTGATCTGAGACAGCTGTTTGATTGAATGTCTGCCCTATATAATGTCACTTTTTTAAATCACCTCCAATGACAACCATGTCTTGTCATTTTCAACCCTCTATATGCCATTACAGTTGACATTTACTGAATCTAGCAGAAGATTTGTTTCTGCCAAACTGAAAATATTTTCTAGGTATCCCAGGTTGACAAAATGCAGATCAACGTGTGGTGTGACAGTGATTCAATACAACAACAAAGCATTTGGTACATACATACAATGTAAAAACAAAACAATATGTTGTTTAATTATTTTAAAGCACTTGTTTAAATTTTTTTTCTAAAATATACCACTATTTAGTTGAGTAGGATTCATTATCTCTGTTATGTATAGAAAGGAAAATGAAGGTCAGAAAAGCTAATGGCTCTCAACTGATATAGTCATTTTGTTATACAGTATAAGTAGAACCCTACATTTGTGACTTTTGGCCCACCCAGGAAAGTTTTCCTAATATTTTGACTCTTATGAAAGTTACCGTTGGTAACTAAAGTCAATTTCTACTTTTTTTTGTTAAAATAGGGGTAGGCTAATTTAAACAATGATCAACAGTGACATCATATTTCACACCTTCCTCATCCCTAACGACACACAGTACTCCTACATACCCGGAAATTGCTCTTTCTGACATTCCCAACACCTTATGCATCCTGCCCTATTCATCTCAGGTAATCGAATGAAGTTCAATTTAGTCTTGAGTATGATATAACCTACTCAGACTCAATGCCAAGTCAACTCTACCTCTTTTCTATTTTGTCTAAAGCACTCCCTATTGGGGAAAAAAAAACCAACCAAACAAACAAAAAGAACAAAAGCACTCTCTATTGTGATAATCATAAATCTAGAAAGACAGCCTATAACAGACTGTGGTCTATCTAAATGAATTTTCCAGCTCCAATGAAAGAATAGTCATGGCATCTCCAATTATTTTCATAAATTTTAAGTGTAGTTGTTATGGTAACATCATATAGTGAGGAAAATCATTAGATTAAAAATGTATTGTAGTATTTGGCATTTCCTGGGTATAAGTTAAATGAGACAGTTTTTGGAACAGCATTCATAGCATCATTTTATGAAACTAAGATGCTTTTATTTTCTATCTTTTTAGAAGAAGGTGTCATTGTTTTTGCTGCTTTGGATGTGTGTGTTTGTGTGTGTGTGTGTGTGTATGTGTATGCGTACATGCATGTGTGCACAGGTAGGGATGGACTAAATTCTGATTCCTTTATAAGTGATTAGGTGAGACATTTCAGGCCTGGTTGTTGAAGTACTATTGATCTACACAAAACAAAGTATTTCTAGGTTTGTGTGAAATAAAAGATAAAGAAAATGAAAACAGTGTGGCTGCATGAACTAGAAGAATCATCAAAACATTTGTAGTTATTTACTTCATAACTTGGATGTGAATGAGTTTTGTTTTGTTTTTTTCATGGAAACCAATCGGGAGTTGTATTTCATAAGCAAAACATCACAAGGACAAAAAAGAGACAGAAATTTATATAAATTTTGAATACTTTCCTGGAATTTTGTACATTCATAAAATAGTGATTGAGATCAAGTTTCATTTGCTATGTAAGTGGCCCAGTGCTCAGGTTATAATTACAGTAGTATAGTAATTATTACATATTGAAATTTGCTAACAAATTATACATTTTAGGTAGGAACAAAGCTTATACTATCAATAAATTGAAGGAAAATTATATGGGATATATTCATATTAACTAAGTTAAAGAGAAATTTTGACCTATGATTTTATATCATCATAACCTATAAATTCTTGAACTGGACATGAGAGTAGAGTGGGAAATTTCTGTGTAGCTAGGTAACTATTATTTATTTATCTAAAACCCAATAGTAATTTTTAAGTGAGAACATGGCATCCGGCTGCTTCAGCATTGACATTTGAACCCCTATGTATCAGCTGAAAACTTGAGAAAGTTTCTTAACCTGTCTGATTCTTAGTTTTTTTTTGTCTATAGGATGGAGATTATAATATCTATTTTATACAGTCATTGTGATGATTAAGTTCACATAAATGAGTTAATAAGGACTAAGATTTTAGAAGTATAATATAGACAAAACATGCAGTATAGTACTAATTGTCATTATTGTTATCACACCTTTTAAGTTAAATTGGCCTTCTTGGTATTTCTCAAACACATTTAGCATGTTTCCAGCTCGGCAACTTTGAACATAAGATTTGTTTTGAGTTTACACTCTTCATTACTTTTCATAGTTTACTACCTGCATTCATTCAGAGTTTTTAAAAAATGACATACTCAGAGATGCCTTCTTTAGCTACGCATTCAAAAAGTGCTGTCTTTACTTACTTTGTTTATATCAGTCACCTTTTTGTATACTTACTAAACTTATTTATACAGGTTAGTTTGCCACCCCATCCTCCACCCTACCCCTGTGCCCTACATTAACATGGAAGGCGCACAAAAAGAGAGACACACAGAACTCTCCTGCCTTTCCTAGTGCAAACATGTTTATTGAAACTGAAGCAGTACTCTTCTTTTTATGGAAATGTGGTCAAAAGACTGCATAGGATACAGCAGGTATTTCTAATCTTTTGGCTTCCTAGAACCATCATTGGAAGAAGAATTGTTTTGAGCTACACATAAAATACACTAACGCTATAATAGTTGATGAGCTAAAAAAGGTCTATGCATAATTTTCATAACATTGTATAAAAAAAGGTCCATGCATAAGTTTTGTAACATTGTAAGAAAGTTTACAGATATGTGTTGGCCTCATTCAAAGCCATCCTGGGCCATGTGCGGGCCGCAGGTTGGACAAGCATGTATTACAGAGTACAATTCTTAAGGAATAATCAATTTAAAGGCAAGAAACTAAGCTCATTCATAAATAGTTGAAAAAATTGCCATGAATAAAAGAGAGAAAAAGAGAGAGAGAAATACAAAGTACTAAAATACTCCTAGTTGCCATATGTTTTACTTTTACAGACATAACTTTTATATTTTTAAATGGCCCGTATTAACTATAACTAAATTATATAAACTAAAGAAATGTATAAATATTATTTAAAATGTTGACTTAGTAAAATTTGATTGCTATTTAATAAATTCACAGATTTGGAGCTGGGGAGTGTATGAATTTCAAAGTGAATTACTAGGAGCTAAATTAAAATCAGTTGTGAGGTGAAAATTGTGTTGCCCTATTCATGTATCTTACTTTAATGTTTAACCCACAACCCCCACTATAACCACACCCATTGGTTGACATATAATCTAGATTATCTATTTAAATTTTTCTGTGTGATTTCTAGATTTAGAATCAGAAACATTTACCTGCTTGAAAAAAAGTGATAAAATGATGTTGTGAGAACCAGAAGCTTGCAGGAAACAAATATCCATATATTTGTATGAGGACAGAATGAAGCCATTCATTGATAAGTAGAGAGAGAGACTGAAATCATAGTGGTAGTTCCACTTCTCGGGACAGAACCATGATTCCTGAAATTTGTTCTTTAATTCTGTGAGTTTTTTTGTATCTTATTACATATGTGAGTCAGAATGTTCACATTTTAGAGCATTTTGTGCAAATGTTTTATTTAAACTTACCACAACAACAATAACAAAAATGTTTACCAATACTGTAATCAATATTTTTGGAAAATTCTGAGTTGACAAAAGATTAAAGTGCTTAATATAGATCAGTAACCTACAAGATGGGCAGAGTGTGTGGTGCTTCACAAATATATTTAATAACACAAAACATTTTCTATGACTGTTACCTGCAAAACACTTTGAGATCAAAGGTCACTACCAAACATTGAATTAGGTATTAGTTTCTTGCCCTAGAGCAGTGGTTCTCAACCTGAGGGTTGTGACCCCTTTGGGGGTCGAATGACCCTTTCACAGGGGTCACATAAGACCATCGGAAAACACATATCAGATATTTACATTATGATTCATAACAGCAACATTACAGTTATGAAGTAGCAACAAAAATAATTTTATGGGGGTCACCACAACATGAGGAACAGTATTAAAGGGTCGCAGCATTAGGAAGGTTGAGAACCACTGCCCTAGAGCCTTGAACTTCTTAATTTCAGAGACAGTGTTTGTTTTATGTGTTCTTGTGTCCTCACTCTATATATGTCCTCTACTATATAAAATAATTTAGTAGAAAATAACTTGAGTTGACTTCAGTTAAAAACATTAGCCTCAATTTACAGCACGTTATTTAGAGGTGTATATAATATTGTACAAAATCTCTCAGTTAATCGCCCTATTGCTCCTTGAATGTTTTCTCCCTCCACTTCCTTTTAAATGTTACTTTACGTAGAGTGTAAGGGCAGAAAGTGAAGTAAGAGGTTGAACAATAGAAAGAGAATTATGATTAGTAACTTATTCCTCTGAGCTTGGGCATGAAATCCCATCTGCACCTCAGTGATGCTTTCCGATCATTCCTCCTTGTCCTAAAACTTCCTATTTGATTCTTCTATCCTATACTCTATCACTTGCTATTGCCTTTTGTTTTACAGTTCAATGGAAACCTAAATCACTTCAAGCATCCTCTAAAGATTTTAATTATTGGCCTATCACTTCTCTTCATTGGAATTTTGATAGAAATTATATTGTAGCTGTATATTTGTGTAGTAAGGGCATCTTAGCAATATTAATTCTTCTAATTAATGAACATGGATTTTCTAGTCATCTGTCTTCAGTTTCTTTCATCAATATTTTTTAGTGTTCAGTGTACAGATAGTTAATCACTGTGGTTAAATTAATTCCTGAGTATATTTTTAATGCTGTTGTAAATGGGATTTTAAAATATTCTTACAGATAGTTCATTGTTAATGAATAGTTAAAAGTACCTGTTTTTTTATGTTGATTTTTTTATCCTGCATCTTTACTGATTTTTTAAAATTAATACTGACATTTTTTTTTTTGGATGAGTCTTTAGGGTTTTCTGTCTACATATAATATCTGCCATCTGCAAGCAGTAACTAGCTTACTGCTTCATTGTCATTTTGGATTCCTTTTATTTCTTCTTATTGCCTACTTGCACTAACTCAGACTTTCAGTACTTTGTTAGAAGTGTTGAGTGTGAGCATCCTTGTCTCAATATGTGTTGGTTGGGGAATTTAATCTATTTGCATTTGAAGTAATTATTGTTGTGTAAGGATGTGCTACTGCCGTTTTTGTTAATTTTCTTTTATACTGACTATTTAGTATTCAGGTAAGTGGGGATGAATTCTCTCAGCTTTTGTTTATCTAGGAAAGTCTTTCTTGTTCCTTTATTTCTGAAGGGCATCTTTGCTGGGTAATGGTAGTTTTGGTTAGTAGTTTGTTCATTCGGTGTTGTGAATATATCATCTCACTTTTTCCTGGCCTGCAAAGTTTCTATTGAGTAATGTCTTTACCATCTTAAAGAAGTTCTTTTGTATATCATGAGTATTTTTTTTCTAGCTGTTTTAAAAATTCTCTTTGTCCTTCTGATAATTTGATTAAAAAGTGCTTTGGTGAAAAGTTCTTTATATTTAATTTACTTAGAGTTCTTTAGGTTTCTCGGATCTTGATGTTCATTTTTCTCCTGCTATTTGGGAAGTTATCTGTCATTATTTTTAAAAAATTGGTGTTCTTTCCCTTTCTTACTCTCTATTCCTTCTGTGACTCACAAAATGTGTATACTGTTTGATTATTATGGTATCATAAATTCTGTAGACATTCTTCATTTCTTTCCATTCTTTTATGTTTTTGTTCCTCTGACTGGGTAATTTCACATGATCTGTCTGAAAGCTCATTGATTCTTTATTTTGTTTGATCCAGTCTAATTTTGAAGCTCTCGAGTTAACTTTTCAGAGTAGTCACTGTGCTCTTTAGCTCTAAAGTTCTATTAAATTAGTTTTTAGAGTTTCTATCTTTTTGTTGAACTTCTCATCTTGTTTATTTATCATTTTACTAATTTTGATTTGTTACTTCTTTAAGACAATTATTTTCAATTCTTTGTTAGGCAGTTGATAGACCTACTATTCTTTAGGGCCAGTTACTGGTGTTTTATTGTTTCTTCGGTGGCATCATGTTGTTTCAATCCTTCATGATTCTTGTAGGATTTTAATGGTGCCTGTGTTTAGAAGAAGTAATCAACTCTTCCATTCTTTACAGAGTGGCTTTAGCAGGAAAATATTTTTCACTAGTCACCTTGGCCAGAGATTCTGTGAGATTTGGCAGGTGGGGACTGTGAGCAGGTGTGCTGCCATGGTCCATGGGTCACTCAGACCTGTTCACTTAGTAACCACAAGGGTATGCCTGGAACATAGGTCCACTTGGGCTAGCTTAATAGTAGGGTCCATTGGGGAAGTTCTAAAATGATAATCTGTAGGCCAGGGTTCTCCAGATCTGGGCTGATGCTAGTGCAGGCCTGATGCCTACTACTGGTGGTGACCTGACAGTGGGACAGGACTGCAGGTTGCATCTATGGGATCAGCCTGCACTGTGGATTTCTGGGATGGGACTGGAAACTGGGTCCACAGCAAAGTCACATGCCCCATTCACTTTCTTTTCTTCATGGAGACTTCTGGGTTGGAGTGAGTCACTCTCAACCCTGTGCTGCATGGACTTAGGGAGGACAGGACATGGATAGTGTTAAAGTGTTCTACCTACCCTTTTTGTCTTTTGCTTCTGTGCTGTACTTTGGTGCCGCAATCTCTCATTTGGAATCCAGAGCTCTTTTGAAGGTATTTCTTTTTTTTTTTTGCTTTTTGGTATGTGGGTAGCTCCCTGACTGGGAATTGAACCCAGGCCACAGCACTGACAGCGCGAACGCCAAAGCCTTAAGCCACTACACCATCAGGTGAAGGTATTTTTTATGTTGAAGATTGTTTATATCAGTTTTTCTGTGAGGTAGCACAGGTTAGTCACCTATTTTACTGTCTTGCTTGTGTCCTGTCATGAAGTATCCTTTGATCATTTTTTTTTTGATCCTCAAAAGAAAGACTAGTGAAGATTCCTACAAATTTTAAAAATGAGAAAACTCACAGTAAATATCATTGCTCTGAAATAATTATATATAATATTTGGAATAAGATTGGAAACCAAGGTTTCAATGTTTTACATCTTCATTTCGTTACATCATATTAATTCTAAGAAATGAAAGACAGAGATAGAGCTTGAGAGAAACACATTAGGGAAAAATTGTGATTGACATAACTAACCATTATGTAGCTACAGTAATGTTTTCAGTAGGGCTCTGTTTACTCTAAAATGCGTTCATCATAGCAAATAGTGATCTGATAAAACATCTATAATAAGATATGTGGTAATTTCAATAATGAATGATTATCTATATTCTAATAATGTTTAAAATTGTCATGTTAATACTCTGAAAGATTAAATGAGAAAACTATATCATAGACTCTTTGCATCTGTAATATCAATAGTAGTTATGAAGAAACTACATTAACTCATCACACCTGTTTTATAATAAAATTGGGAAAGAAATATGTTAAAAATTCATTTATAAAATAAGCTATAAAAATAAACATGTAATTACCTCTGTACACTAGGAACCTCATGAAAATACATTTTCCTCTCTAATAATTCACCAAGGCACAGAATATTGACTTCAAAATCCAATTAAAGTATATGAAAACTGTGATAAAAAAACTCCACAAATAAAAAGATCATCACATTTTCTTGGCTCTAATGGTAATCAATTTAATTATTAAAGTAAAATAAAATATACTTACATAGTGTTGAAATAGTTTTATATATTAACACTAAAGTATGAAAATTGAGACAAAACAATGTACTTAAGTATTATTTTCTATGCCTTACAAAATAAAATTGCTTGAATCATTGCCCTGAGGAGAATTGAAAATTGAAAGGGATGAGAATTATTCTGAACTTTCAAAATCCAGCACAAGATTTTTCCATATATTTTCAAAATACCATTAGGATAAGATAATAAAATAAATATTTATAAAAATTTCAACACTTCAGTTACAGTGACAGGTGAAAGAACAAGTTTATTCTTTCTAGTCAATTAAAAATAACACCCTAACTTGCACTATGATTAAATATTACAAAAGCTGAACACAAATAGATTTTCTTTCTTTCTTTTTCCATTAATACCACAAACATATAATTTAGTCACTTGCATTTGAAGAGTTCAAAATGACTGTAGGCCAGATTTACTAATGGACAGCAACAACAACATTGAAAATTTCCTTGCAACAATTCTGTATTATTCTACTGCCCTGTAAAATTTGGACTGGAAAAATACTGCATTGAGTATTTAAAATAGTGATCGTTATAATTATAGTAATTGTAAGATTATTTTTTATAAACTTGTACAGAATTATCTGAAATGTTTTACATGAATTATTTTCTATTTCTGATATATTTAATGCATTTTTCACAGTTTTGTGTATGTATATAAAGGATGTTTCACACTTCATACTTGTTTAAAATGTAAATATTACTTTGGCTGTAGAATTTTGAACCAGCAGAATTCAATCACAAAATGCTTTTAATTTTTTTTTTTTTTGGACAGCTTTATTGAAGTAAAGAATAACTGATATATACATTAAGTGTGTGCAGTTCTTTGTATAATTTTATGAGTTCAGACATAATGCAAACACTTGCAATATTATCACCATAATAAAGAAATATGCAACGCCTTCAGAGTCATCTTGTGTCCTTTTGTTGTGTGTGTGTTTGAACACTTATCCTCTTTACAAATTTTGAAGTGCAAAATACCACATTGTTAATTATAGGAACTACATTGTACAGTAGTAGATCTTTAGATCTGACTCATCTAGCATAACTGAAACTTTAAGTATATCATATCACGATGTCTCATTTCTTGTACCCTGCACCCCCTGGCAATCCCATTTGGATTGTCTGTATCAATGAATTGACTGTTTTATATACCTTATACAGGTGGATCATACAGTATTTGTCCTTTTGTGTCTGGCTTATTTCATTTAACATAGTGTCTTCCAGGTTCATCTGTGTTATCACAGATGACACTATTTGCTTATTTTTAAGGCCAAACAAGATTCCATCTATGTATATCTCACATTTTTTTACCCATTCATCTGATTGTGGACACGTGGAGGCTGTTTCTATATATAGGTTATTGTGATCAGTGCTTCAGTGAACATGGGGGTGCAGATATTTTTCTCAGATAGTGATTTCTTTTTTTTTTTTTCTTTTTTCCCTTTGGATATACAGCCAGAACCAGGATTGCTGGATCATATAGTAGTTATATTTTTTTTTTGAGGAATCTCAATATTGTTTTTTATAGCTGCTGTAATATTTTACATTCCTGCCAAGTGTACAAGGATTCCAATTTCTTCACAACCTCACCAAAATACCTGTTACCTTTTTTTTTTTTAAATAAATCATCCTAGTATGTGTGAAGTGATATCTCATTGTAGATTTGACTTGTATTCTTTTGATAATTAATGATGTTAAGAGCCTTTTCATATACCTATTGACCATTTGTACGTTGTCTTTGGAGAAATGTCTGTTTCAAGCCCCCCCCCTTTTTTCTTTTTGGGGTTAGTGTTTTGGGTATTGCAATGTGGGAGTTTCTTATGTATTTTGGATATTAAACTCTCATCAGACATAAGGTTTACAAATATTTTCTCCCATTTAGTATGTTCTCTTTTGATTCTGGTTTTTTGTTTTGTTTTTTTTTGTTTTGTTTTTTTCCCATTATCAGGTAGAAGGTTTTTGACTTTGTATAATCCAATTTGTTATATTTGCTTTTGTTGACAGCTTTTGGTGTCGTATTTAAGGTATCATTGCCAAGAACAATGTCAAGAGGCTTTTCTCAATATATTTTCTTCTAGAAGTTTTACAGTTTCAGCTTATATGTTTAAGTCTTTATTTCATTTTGAGTTGATTTTGATATGGTATAAGGTAAGGGGTCTAATTTCTTTTCTTTTTTTTCTATCTTTTTTGGATATTCAGTTTTCTCAGCATCATTTGTTGAAGACATGATTCTTTCCCCATTGTGTATTCTCGGCACCCTTGTAAAAGATCATTTTCCATTATGTAAGCATTTATTTGTGGTTACTGTCTTTTTTCTATTGATCTATATTTTTGTTTTTATGTCAGTACCATGTTATTTTTAATAATTGTAACTTTTTTTTGATTTTTTGTTTTTTTGTAATTATTGTAACTTTTTAATATATAGAAATCAGTATGTATATTGCTTCCTGATTTGCTTTTTTCTCAAGATCAATTTTGTTATTGTGAATTTTTTGTGGTTTATACAAATTTTATGATTGTTGTTTGTGTTGACAACAAAATAGTGTATTTGTTTAAGTCTACTTGATATTTACTTACAGATTGACTTAAGATTTTTCATTTTTACATATTAATATGTTATAAATAATCTTAATGTGATAGTACATAGAATTAATTTTCCTTTTAAATGAAATACTTAAATACTGTTGATGACCATCAGTTAATGACCACTCTGAGTACACTTGTACTAAAATAAGGTTAAATTTATTAAAATACATGATGCTGGGAAGACAACAAACCAGTGAGAGCCTTGGGGAATCTCAGTAAGTATCGTTAGAGCATCTTATGTGATTCAAACTTGTTTTAGGTGATTTAAGGATGATTAAAGTGTTTGCTTTGGAGTGGGTACTATCATAAATTAAGGACGAGTCTATGATTTTTATCTAGGAGGGAAGAAGAATGGTATGAGTCTATGATTTTTATCTAGGAGGGAAGAAGAATGGTATGAGTCTAATGTTCATAGTGAAGTAGTAATAGTTGCAAAATATGTTTGATTACGTAGTTTTTCTTTTTGGTCTGTGCTTAGATGTGATTAGAGAGTGGTATTACATTTTTGTCTCATTCTATCAGAGTTCCAGAGTGACTTAATTTGATGTTTGAGTTTTGTGAAATCATTTATAATCTGCACAGTAACAGCAGGCCTGGCTGGTAGCAACAAGCCAACTACTAGCTGACAGCTATTAGGGATTTCTTTTCTAATACCAATAGAAAACTATTAACCATGGGTTATTTTAAGATATTAATACTTATTTCTAAAGAGCACAAGTATTATAAAAGGGTTCTGTAATATTATTTTCTTATATTCTTTATTAAAAACCCAATTCTGATCATTCTAGTATTTCTCAAATACTAATTATTTAATCATACATTTTAAAAATAGTTTAATTCACCTTCCTTTTGGTGTCATAGACAAATTGATTTTTTTGACTTATTTTCCCCCATTCTGTACTCATTTTCTATGCATTTTTATCTTCTTCTTTCTTTAATGTCTCTTCACCACCCTGCTTTCACACTGTCAATATATTTGGGTCAGTTATTCAAAGAGAGATTAGAAGACACCATTTATTTGAAACTATAGCTTTGGTTAAGGAATTTGGCATGTAATAAGTTTATCAGTGACCTTTAAACATGGGGGCACATTAGTCTGAACATTATGTCAGATAATACATCATTAGGTCAAATTGGGATACATGGCAGAACTTAAGTTCATACTCAGAGGTTCAAGCTGAAATCCATTTAAAGAAGAAAAAGATAGGTGATTAGCCAACATCAGATAAATCAAGGATTATTATATGTGTCTTAATTTCCTATGTTTTGGAGTTATTTATTATTCAATGAATAACAAATGCAAATGCATATGAGCAGATAAGGCACAATTAAGTGTATGATCAATGGATTGAAGATCCTGAAATGATTATAAGATTTTTTGAGTTAGAGCAATAAATGTAGGCCACTGGAAAAATCAAGAAATAGTAGAAATAGGATGGGGCATACATTGAAATACGGTTATTTAAATGACCCTGAAAGGAATGATGAAAGACAAGATTTTACTCTTTCCTCAAATATTGTTTTAAGACTTGTCATTCAGAACTCTCTGAAGTGACTATGGAGCTGATCAATTATTTTTCCAAAAAAAAAAAAAAATTGTGCTTCAGGTACTTGTGATGATTTTAGTAGAGCTGTAAGTTGTTTTTAATGGTTCAGAGTAGATCATTATGAATGGACATAATAAATTTTGAAACTCATGTTATCATTCTAACCAGCTATCTGCAAATTTCATCAAAAGATGTTTATGCAATTATAACTGTCAACCCTTTTATAGCAGTTGATTAATTTTTTATTCATTTAAGTTATTTTGTTATCTGACATCTATTTGAATCAATGAAATCCCAGTATATTTTGTTTTTAATAATGATTTAATACAAAATATATTATCCAACATCCTGAAGTGTGTATTGCTGAAATGAATGTGACTGACTCTGGTTTTTGGACCTTAGAAAAGTAATTCATGACTAAATGTTATATAATATTTGTAAAGTGAAGAAGAGCTTCATGAAGCATGGAGTATTTTGTGGAGGCAATATAAAATAAAATAATAGAGTTAGAGATGATAGCAGATGTCACTAACAAAATAAAATCTGTTAAGAATTAAAATACCATTTTTAATATAAGAATCTGTAATACAAGAATAGTATACTTTCACTTTTATCCTTACATCCTTTATGCCAATTTTCATATTTTTTATTAAAAATGTTATATTTTATAACTCGATTTTTCCTATACTACTTACATCTTATGTAGAGTAGTTTCTTTTTTTGTTGTTTTTTTTTCTTTAATTTATTTTTATTGTTAGACTTATTGAGGTGACTCCTGTTAGCAAGGATTACATAGGTTTCAGGCATACAATTCTACAGTGCATTGTCAACTTGTTGTATAATAAGTTTGCCACCTAATGTGACTTCTTTTTCCATCACCATATATTTAGCTTCCCCTCCCCCTTCTCCCCTCACCTCCCCCTTCTCCCCTCCCCTCTCCACTTGTCCCCAAATAAACATTAAACTATTGATTGTCTCAAAATATATGTTATACTACCCATGTCAAAATGGAGCTGTTCAGATTTAATAGACAATTTTTTTTTTCAAATAAATTAAGGGAAATATAACAGAAATATACCGTAGTTGGGATAGCTCAGCTCAGGTGAAAAAATAAATTCACCAAATGGTTTTAACAATGGAATGGAAAAAAAGAGTAACTAGCTAGTTAATGTGCATAAAGATGAATAAAAATTATTTAATATGAAGAACATGAAGAAAAAAACAATACTATATTATGAACCTGTGGGTCAGTATCATAAATCTAACCAACATGTAATTAGAGACCTAGAAGAAGAGAGAGAATAAGACAATAAAATATTTGGGAAAAAAAGGACCAAAAATGGTAATCAATATCTCAAATATGATGAAAGATAAATTTAAAAATTAAAGAAGCTTGCCAGACTCCTAGCATATAAATTTAAAGAAAACTTTGCTTAGGCACATCATGCCAACTGGAGAGCTAAAAACCAAAGATAAAGGCAACATCTTGAAAGAAAATAAAAGGGAAGAGTTGAACCACTACATATACAGCACCAAGAATTTGATTTCTGACTCAAAATCTGTGGAAGTCAGAAGAGACTGCACTAACATCTTTAAACTGATTAAAGAAATTCTATGTAGAATTCTGTATTCAGTGAAAATAATCTTTCTAGAATTTTATACCCAGTTACTGTATCTTTGTATCTGGTGAAATAGGCTTCAGGAATGAAGGTGAAGTAGATATTATCAGAAAAAATAAGAGACTCCGTCTTCTGCTGACTTTCATTATTAGACATGCTGGAGGAAATTCTTCAGTCTGAAGGGAAATGATTCCAGAAAATAATAAAGAACATTGGAAATGTTCTGGAGGCTTGGGAAGTCCAAGGTTAAGGTGGAGGCAGATTTAGGATATGTTTTACAAGCCTTCCTGGAAATGCCTATCAGGTGTCTCACCGGTGCTCTGTCTTCTGATAGTAGCTTACTTCCAGGATGTCCTTTATTCTGTGTGCAAATAGACCTTTAAGGATCTTCTACGTGATTCCACTTATATGTGGAATGTAAAATTGAAAACAAAGAAACAAAACTCATGGACACAGTCAATAATTTAATAGTTATCTGAGGGTAAGCGGGGAGGGAGCAGAGGAGAATGGACAGGGACACAAATATACGGTAATGGAAAGAGAACTGACTCTGGGTGATGAAAACATAATGCAATTCATGGAGAATGTAATGTAGAATTGTGCACCTGGAACCTATATAATTTTTACTTATCAATGTCACCCCAATAAATTTAACAGTAAAAACTAAAAAAAAAAAAAGAAATAAAAATAATAATCTTCTACGTTAGTCCTGTAAGCCTACTCTGACAAGACTAAGTCCTAGAGTAAAATCAGCCTATGCAATAATAGCTAATATTCATTTGTTCAACAAGTATTTATTGGTCTCCTGCTTTGTACCAGACAGTGTTCTAGGTGCTAGAGATATAGCAGTGCACAAAGAAAGACAAGAACAGAACCTCCGCTTTCATAAACAAAAAATGGTTTAATATTAATTAAGGACAGACTATTTAAAAGTTAATGTTACAACCTAGAGTAACTTTTCTGAGTATGCTTTATAATGACATATAATTAAAATTTATTAATAAAAACATATGTAGATAATCCCAAGTTATTTGGAAATTAATCCGTGTTCTTCCGAACACATTGGTCAATGAAGAAATAACGAGAAATAAGAAAATATCTGAATACTAATGAAAACAATGTATCAAACTTTATGAGATACAGCTAAAGTAGTACTCTGAGAAAAATTCGTAATTATAAGTATTTATATTAGAAAAAAGTAACATCTAAATATAAATGTTCTAAGCTGTCACCTTAGAATCTGAAAAAAATAAGATAGCAAAGCAAACCCAATATGAATAGCAGAAAAGAAAGAAAAAAAACACATCCTATATTATTCTATGAATATAAAGTTGCATAACTTGCAAAACCAGTCTATTAAAATTTGAATAGTGCTTACCTCTGGTAACAACAGATAAATGAAAGGAACATAAGAGAAGATTCTAGGGTCATGATAGTGTTCTATATTTTGACTGAGGTATTGATTTCATTGGGTGTACAGAATTTTCAAAACTCAATACACTATATAATTCAGATTTGTATTTTCTGCGTGTAATTGTAACTTAATAAAAAAAACCTTAGGAAAAAAGTGTGCTGCCTATAAATATGTGTTAACATATCCAAAGCAAAATGTTGGCAATATTCTTATCCTCAAACTTGGAATGCATTCTGATAATTTCTCTTCTATTTTTTTTTAAATTTAACAGTGAGTTCGAAATCTTTGTATCAATTTCATCATCTGAAAATCACTATATGTTGGATAAAGAACAGTTCTTAGACTCCAGAATATACTTTTACTTCACTCTTTTTAGTAAGACAATGTGATCAATGAGTATATAGAAAGATTCGAAACTTGAATTTATTTCTGTATTTGAAATACACTAAGTGGTGAACACATATTGTAACAGATAGATGATGAACTATGGACTTGTATACCTGGAACCTATGTAATTCCTATTAATCAGTGTATTAATCAGTGTCAATTCAATAAGTCAAACAATTAAAAAAAAAAGAAATAGAAAGTAAGTGGAAAAAGTATTTTAATGCCTGTATTGCTAATTCATTCAGCATTTGTGATCTTCTCCCTTGACAAAAGTTTCTAAATGTGTTCTTTATTTAGCAGCTGTAATGTGATGTTGGACTAAAATGGGACAAATGTTGTTTGTTTGAAAAACAGTCCTCACAGTTGGCAAGTGTGAAAACATTATCTTGTAGATCTGCTGTAAAATTGGTAGCAAGTTCTCTTTAAACCTTGAAGAAATCAGTATCTATTGAATTATTTGATTTGTTGCATTTGGCTTTTTAAAAAACTTGGTTGAAAATCATATATACACGCATACTCACATACATACTCAATTGTTTTAAAAATAGACTTGATAGAAGTATAAGTTAAGAAGTAAAAGGGAATTGTCAGAAGGAAGACTTATAAAGATCATATTAGCACATAATTTCTTTCAAATATAGCAAATAAGATGTGTGAGGGTAGGTGGAGATAATAAAACCTTAAGTGCAGATAAATTCTTTTGAACATGTAGTTTTTACTTCAAATATAGATGCTTGTTTATGTGGGGCTAGTATGGGTGTCAGTGTGATTGTGTGTATAAAATGTGAGATGGGAAATAGGGAGTATTTTTTTTTGAGTGATATTTCTGCTTATAAAGAAAACCAATTAAATAAATAAATGTGTTTACTTCACTAAAACCTTTTTGTTCAGAATAAAGTAAGGGTTGAGAGAATTAAAGAAACTCAGACTGATTGTTTCTTTCCAGAATTCAGAGTATTGTTTCTTAGAAGAAAGACTGTGCCCCCCCCCAAAAAAAAGAGAGGAAAGAATGTGCCCCCCAAAAGGGTGGAAGTGCCTCTTTAGAAGCACAGAATTGGGTTGAGTGAGAGGAATTCTGGGGAATATTGGAAGCAGAAACATTTGGGAATACATGCACTATCAATACTTGAGGCTTTCAAAAACTAATTGGGTGACAAGTACTTTAAGAAAATTTCCCCAGATGATATACTAGCACCTTTGATATTTTTCAAAAGACTGTTGTAAAGAATTAAATTGCTTTGTCATTGCTTTTCTGTGTTCATCTGAATTCAACAACGTACTGAAATAGACATAAAGAGACTCTTACTTTTACTGAGTTACATTAATAAATTCAGAGCTTATACCTGTGTAAAGCGTATGTTCCACCTACATAATGTTTTCAAAATTAAGCTAGCTCATTATTAACCCTTCCACTACATTAACTGACTTCAAGTTCTTTTTTCAAAATATGTCAAAAAGCCACAAAAAGTAATAGGTTGATATTTTGACACTATGCATTTAATAAGAACATTTTGAGCTTTGTATATAAATTATATTTTTATTTAAAAATTTTGTTATATTGTAATAAATTTATCATTATATTGAGTTTTAGTAAAAACTCAACGTAGTGACATCAATTAGATTTAAGTATAGACAAATTAGAATCTACTGACATGACATAAAAAATTTACTGCAAACTGTTAGACAATATGGCATACAAAACTTTTTGTTGATAGTGCAAACCACTGGAAAATGTATTTTAAAATCTTGTAAATGGAGAAAAGGTTTATTGAGCCCAGGGGTGAACTTGAACACCACAGTCAGCAGATGGAAACATTCCTTTGGATATATACAAACATTGCAGCAGAAGGGTTAAAAAGTGCATATGTCCTACTTTCCTTTTCCTTTTACGTATGTATAATTCATCATGAAGTGATAAGCATTTGCCTAAGTAATTTGGTTTCAGTTTTTATGTATTAAAGTTTCTTAGTTTCTGTATGTTTTTAATTTTTTTTTTGCAACTTTACCAGTTTATTCACTACTTTGACCAAGTGTATAGCAGCACCCAGTCCTTAATCTTCTCTTCATCCATCCATCTTCCTTTCATTCTTCGTATTATTGTCAGTTTTATCCAAAAATTATAACTTTGTATGGCATTAATAAATGTAGCATTCCTTTTCTCTGAATGAATACATAGCTAATGATGGGTTAAATCTACTCCTGCAATCGTGATGTCTTCAATATTTCTTGATAATTTCAGCCATTGATTGTTAGGTAACCCTACCTTGTTTCACCTGTCTTTGCCTTTCCTTCATCTTTGTGGCCTATGTAAAGCGTCATCTGTTCATCCAATTCTGTCTGTTTCTGAGGCAATCGTAGGAACAGTGCATATGTCAACGGACTCCTCACTCCTTCAGCAAAAATTTCTCTAGAAGTACAGAAAGGCTAAGGTGACTCATCTTACATTGAGAAACCAGAAGCCAGTCTCCTGTATCTACTTTGTTTTTGATGAGAACCACAATTTGATTAATCAGGATGAACAAAAACTCATGCCGTGTTCAGTAGTAGCACTCATGATCTGCCCCTCCCAATACTGAATCCATTTATAGCATTGGACTTCTGCCTTGGCGTGTTCTACCTAATTTTCAAAATTGAACAACTGCCTAGGATGTCTTGTTTATCTCTTCTGCTTATTAGTTGGAACTCTGGAGGCCAACAATTACCTGGCTAGTGTCCAAATAATTTTTTTAGACCATACTCATTTGACCACTTGGCTGTCTCTATTGAGACCAACCTTTGCAATTTTGGTAGTTCTAACACCCCTGTTAGATCGCTGCCTGATCCCAGTTTTCTGAAGCCCTGCATAGGCTCATGAGTGGCTTGTACAAGAACTCGTCAGTAAACCTTTTTTTCAAGCAATATATATCTATCTTCTGAGATTGTATTACTACTCTTAGTTCTATATCTGATGCTAATTAAAATATGTGAGAACTCCAGAATCTTGCTGTCTTTGTAATCAAGGCCTTAAATAATTTTTAGTGTGCTACAGGCTGTTATGCTTATACTTAAAATGAAAACTAAATGAAAGAAAACTTTGTTTTAGATCTGAATGTATGTATTAAGACATAAATTACTATAAAGCTAAGAAAGTAATTATTAAATCCATTTATTTTATTGTTGTATAATTAAGTTAACTACTTCATATCCAGCTTAACTATATATAGGGGAAATAATGGCTTTTCTAATTTGGAATTCAATGTTTTTTTAATTCCCAAATTCAATTGATAATTAAAACCTACCTTAAAAATTTTTATAATGTTTGCTATTAAATTCCTTCTATGGCATGAAAAGAAAATTAGAAGCAATGAAATGAACTTTGTACTCCGTAATTTCTTTAACAGATTTAAAATTTTATGCAGTAGGAAAAAATTAGTTTCAAAGTATAAAGCTAGCATTTCCTTATTGTTGTCTATATGGGATGAAGACAAATGAAATTTGATGTCCTGAGTTAAAACTCATCTATGTCCCTAGCTTATTGAACTGCTGTAATTGAGGCCCTCATAGTTTTTCTCATACTTTAATCCAACAGTCTCTTAAATATTTTCTATTAATTCCATTCTGTTTATTATTCACCCTGCAGACTAATGCCAAGTGATTTTTGTAAAGTATTATGTGATTAGCTTGTTCCTTCACTATCAAGCATTTCATGCTTCTTCAATTGCCCTTGATATAAAATTTTAAACAACTTTACAAGATGCATAAGTGACAAAGTTCAGGGTACTTACCTATTTCTTAATTCCAGGTTTGCCTTTTGTACTGCAATTTGTTTCCTTAGGCTTTGACTCTTCAAATAATACTTTCCAATTTCTCTGACCATCTGCCTTTCTATGGGGGTCTATTAATGGGAACTGTTAGGGGGAGATCAGAAGATGAGAACAATGAATAAGGGACACTATATTTCCAAGTCCCTGTCAATATTCCTTCAGTGATCATGATCTGTTGCCATCACTTTTCAGTGGTCTTACTCAGAGGTACCAAGAGCAAACAAACCCTACCCTATAGTCAGGTAGTGTGACAGCTGCAGTTTACTGAGAAACAAATTCTGATTTATATGAGGCCATCACAGGCTGTTTTACACATAGCAGTGTGTGCCCTCTCCAGGGCATGTCTCTTTTTGTTTGGTCTGAGTAATTTAGAGGTCTAGAGTATGACATCCCTCCAAGAACCAACTTCATTGTACTGCTGCTTTGAGTCACTAGGTTCTCATAACACCTCTTTTAGTTTACTACCTATGGGGTTTTTAACTTATTCGTGCAATTACTGATTTCTAGGTAACCACAAGGATGCCATTTTGTTCTTAGCTATTTAACACATGTTTAATCAATTCCCTCTATTAAACTTCTTTAAATACGTAAGTGCAGTGGTATATACCAAAAAATGTTTAACAACTGGGTCTCTGGTAAGAGTAGGACAAAGAAATTCATAATTTGTATAATTTTCTCACTTCTATTGTGTGAATATGCCCATAATGGCAATTTCAAAGTCTAGAGGTTGGATGAAAAGAGTTATACACAGTTGATTCCCTCTTATGGACCCCTGCACAAAACGTGTTTCCTGTGTTCTGACTGGACCATGAATGAAATAATAGGTACAATGAGTTTTCAGGAAATAAACCCTCACAGATGCAATTGTGAGGTTGGCCTTGGTTCCATACTGAGTTTTCTTTATAAGGGAAAAGGTCTATTGGCAATATAGCATGCCTTGACATCTGGATTCATTAAATTACCATCACTGGTTGCTTAGGATGAAGCGCCTGAGGGAGATCTGGCTTTGGTCAGACATGTGGCTGGTGTACATGACTATTAGAGTGATAACTATTAGTGGGTTAGGATGGTTTTATGTAACAGCACTTCAGAGTTCATGGAATGAAAATGACAGACTCAGGAAATAAAAGTTGCAACTTTTAGGTCACAGTGATAGAAACAAACTCTTGTAGATATAGAGTAGATATGACGGAAAATCATAGCCAAAATATAATTAACATGTTGTATAATTACAATACAGTACAATCAGCAGAATCCGGAAATCTATCAAGTATATAATGTAGAAACTAGAACCCTTTTTGGAAAGAAACATATTCATGTCTTGAATGGACTGAAATGAAACTGAGAATCTTCATTCTCCAGGGCATCCTGAGCCTATCAGTGGAAGCAACCCATTTTTACCTTAATAACACCATTGTAACCTGTCCTTAGGAGGTCCTTTATAAGGGAATGTTAATTCTTCTCAATATCCACAACTATAGTCTATTATTTCATCTATAAGTAGAATCATAATATACTGCAGGGATTCAAATGTGACATGTGACACGGCAATATATTAATGTAACATATTCTCAAGTAGCACAAATTTTTGCTAATTCGTATTTATAGAGACTTAGGGAAAAATGTGTGAAATTGGATTCTAAATATATTAGAGTAAGGATAACACAATGCCAAACATAGATGATGTCTTACAGAATTGTGCACTTGAAGCCTATATAATTTAACTAACCAACATTACCCCAATAAATTTAATAATAAAATGATAAAATATAATGGAGAAATTTATCTTTCTAGGTACCTTATCAGAGATCCTGGATTCTATTTTCAAGTGGTCAGAAGTATTGGACAATTGGTGTAGTAGACTCATTGAAAGCTACACTCTTAATAGTGGTGTTTTGTTTTGTTTTGTTTTGTTTTCAGAGCTGCAACAAAGAGGTAGTTTATTGAGAGAAAGTACACTCCGAAGTGGTAGGAGCAGGCTCGAGTAAGGAGAGTGATTCAAGGGCCTTGGGTGGCAAAGGGAAAGTACACTCCTAAGAGATAGGAGTGGGCTCGAGTAGGAAAATAGCTCAAGAGCTGGGTGTTTTAAATGAAGTTAAGGTGTCAAAACTGCTCTGATACAATGTAAATGAATGAATGAAGTGCTAAAGTGATGGAAAAGTTGAAGTGCATTTTTAATGAAAGATGACATATTCAGAGATGACTCAGAAATCGCTTTTTAATGAGAAATTGAGAAATGCATTCGTGAGGAAGAGCCAATTTTCATATAAGCTTCTAATGATTTCTGGACCCTGTAGTTGGGGGTGAGGGTAGGTGATGCTGCTAATTTCAGTGGTAATCAGAATGGCAGAAGCTTTATTGTTGTCCTTAACCTCCAGCAATAAAGGGAATGAGATGACCATATTTAGAAGCGAGGATAAAAGGGCACCAGAATGGTTTAGAATGCAGAGATTTTGGTGGTGACAATTACAAGTTTACCAAAAAATGAAATGTAAACAGTGTGATAAAGTGTTATTTGATTAAATAAATACATAATGTCTAGATCCAAAGACACCAGTCTGACTTCAATTTACACAGATATTTCAGGATCATTCAGAATTGTTATATTGTAAATCATCATCCCCTAGGCCATCTTTATTAAGAAATATCACCACTCACTGTAACTTTACCAGGGTAAAATAAGTATGTTCTAGTAGACACAGGTTTCAAGTAGATATTATTTTCTGGGCACTGAAATCTTGTGCCTTTGTAGGTCATTGGGTCTGTGCAACCAATATGTCATTAATTCTCTAGGTCCTGTATATGTAATTGGAATAAACTTATTGGAAGATGTATTTTTCCATATTAACTCTCCAATTGGTGGACTGAGGGCTGTTATCATAGGTAGTACTATTTGGAATCTCCTTGATAGTATTTTTTTTCTTTTTTTTAAACCAATATAATATATAGAAAAGAACACTGTATAGCTAGGGGAATTCAATAAATTAATCTCATCATTAAAACTTTCTTTTGTAAGTGGTTAGTAGTTTCTATCACATTCTTATTTATCTTACTCATTTAGTCTTAAGTTTATTAATCTAAAAGAATAGCTATACATCACAGCAAAATTTTACTTAGTTCATATTTCAATTGCACTGCAGTTTCAAATGTGATATTCTTTCCTGAGCAAGGCCTGGATAAGTTAACATGAAGCTTCTGATAGGGCAATTGCTCTTTTCACTAGATAAATTAAAAATTAGTTACTTTTACCTGGAAAGGAAAATAATGTTTTTATGGTGTCAACTCAGATCTATATCAGTTCTTATCCTTTCTTAAGAAAAGGGTGCAAAATCTTGATTTCCTTAATTTAACACAGATTACAGCACAGATTATCTATTACAATGGTCCCAGTATGCTTGATTAGGTTTGAGGAGGAGCAGGGAGCAAATAAGTTGAAAAATACACATATTTATAACATTTTTGATGAAAAGGTGAGAGACAAACCTGGGCAAGTTGGGGTTCTTTCAGTTTAGTGAAATTTCCATGGATCTAATAGTCTAAAAAACTGTCACAGTACCATCTTCAAATTGGGACACAAGCTGCTATTATACAACCTCTTGCTATAAAAGACATATGAAGCTTGGTTGGGCCTCTTCAATTTTATACGTACCATACATGACATTCAAGTAATTCATAAGGCTGCAGGGTTTGAGTGGCACCCTCAGCAAAAAAAGCTTCTGCAACAATTCCAGGGTAGAATGAAAGGTTTTCTTATCAATTGGTCTTTTTAACCCAGCAGATCCAATTTTGGTCTATTTAAGATAGTTGGTTTCAGATAGCTATGTCATATTAAACCTCTGAAAAGCAGGAGATTGAAGGATTTGGGCTCTTCGTCATATGCCTGAGATACTCCTCATAGCTTGCTATCAGACTTTAGAAACTTAATACATGTTTTTGGGATATAAGGTGTCCATATAACCTTGAGATGCCATTATAAATTATAGCTAACATATCACGTTATAGGCTTTGTTGTAGCAGCAGTACACCTTGAAATTGAAAATGGTATATATGCTCAGCAAGACCAGTAGTACACAAGTCAATTTTATAAGTGTATTTCTCCTACTCTTCTGGTATCCACTCGTAGCTGCCTGCAGTTTGCTTCTCAATCCATATCAGTTTTCTTCTCAATCCATTATCAGTTTTCTCACAGGTGTTTCTTTGAATATTTGCTGATTTTTAAAGAAATCTAGGTTCCACAGGACAGTTTTATTCCAACTGGCAATGGGCCACAACAGCATCAGAAGCATCCCCATATGACACTGCCAAAGTAATATGTATGTTTGTCTTTATTGTATGAATAGTGATGTGGTTAAATGTGCACCTTTATACTTTGATCATGGTTTCGATGGAAGGTCAGGAATTAGGGAGTAGCAGGTTGGTAATATCTCTGATAAAGATGGTTTTGGATTGATATTTTGGAATAGGAATAGACTTCATATGTGTTGATTCTATATTATACATACTACACACGTACATTTACATGCATATGTATATGCATGCATATATATGAATGCTATTTATTACACATGCAGTATGTCTTAATATATATGTGCCTCATATTCATATTTTATGCATTCTTACCTAAAATTATATTCAGTCAATAGAACCACTGTTTTCACTCTGTCTACTGTGGCTTTGTTTAGTAAAGGATAAGGCATAGAGAATGAGGGTTGAAATCATTTTAAATTGATTTTGATCCTAGAATCATTATAAATTTCTGTTCCCTGAAGGAATTTAAAACTTAGTCAAGAGAATACTGTAGAATTGTATGCCTGAAACCTATGTAATCCTTGGTAACAGATGTCACCCCAATAAGTCTAACAATAAAAATGAATTAAAAAAAAATTCAAATCTTTGTAGAATACCTCTGTTAGGCACAATAATCTTTAAAAATAAAATAAATTGTTTTGTTTCAAAAAGTTGTGTGTGTGCACGTGTGCATATATATTTGTGTGTTTAAGCTTATATAGGTTTTCGTGTGTATACACATATGTATGTGTATGTATATGTAAAACAAAAGCAATATGATATGGAATACGTATGTGCAGAAATGTATAGGCTATAATGACTCTCATGCTATCTTTGTGGTTCACTCATTTATTTCATTCCAGCTTAATATCCTTGAAGAGAACTTTCTTGACCACTCTGGGAAATATCCACCTTCCCCTGCATTACTTAACCTGCAGTAGTGTATTCATATAAATTACATAGTTATTCACTTAATCGTTTATTTTCTGTATCCATCTACCAAATACTAGTTTTATAGCTACAGTTTGTGGATCTGTTCCTAACACATAGGAGAGTGCCTGTTTCAAATCTTAAGTGGATGAGTTTAGAGAAGAGGAAGATCATCCTAAGTTGAATAGTCACAGATATGGTTACGGGCTCTGTTACCAATTAGTCATTAGCTTTCTGGCATGCTTTATAATTTCATCACGTTAGTTTTGTCACTGGCAAAATGAGCATAATAAAAATACCTTCCCAGAGAGATAATGTGTATGAGGTGACATACCATAGAAGAAAGTACTTATCTAAATGCTTATTATTTACTTACTGACCCTGGCAAAATCTTTTCAATTCCAGTCACTTTAGACATGTGTTGCAGTGCTAATTTGCATGCTTATTCTAAATAATGAACATTCATTTATTTTTCACTTACAAATTCACTAAAGATGTTTTTAACAAGCCACTTGCAAGATATTTTTAGAACTGTGTTCTTTCATTGCGTAAAAGACACACCCATTCTGTAATGTATGTAATGAAGTGTTTGACAACACTTGTAATGATGTTTGTTAAAAATTCATGTTATCAATGATATATTGTATATGTTATATACTTAGAGATATTGAAGATGGTAAAACTACTATAATTCAGAATTCTTTTTATTTTACAATATCTCCATTTAAACATTACCATATCTTATTATTTTTCTTCATGTTGAATTTCTGTATTTAAACTGCATAAGACATCAAGCTGTGTTTTCAATTAACTCAAAAAAATCTCTTTCCATTTGCAACAGCAAGGAGTCCCATCACAGAGGGTAGTATCAGCAATCTGTTATTCATCTCATAATTACACAAGAATCTTCTAACAATGGAATGCTCACAAGAGATACAACCCAGTATAATCACACATAGTTGAAGATCTGTTAAAATATATTACTTTGTGTAATCATTAGTTTTAAAAACAATCTAGCTATTTTTGTAGATTTGACTCAAAGACTAATAAGCATTTAAGAACTGTTATATACTTGTTCTTCATTTTGTTTAATTGTACTTTGTTTTTCCTTAATTTATGATTTTCTTTTCTGTTAAATGTTCTTTATATAATGCAGTGTTTCTGTGTACGAGCTCTTGGAGTTTAAATTTGCATCATATATTCACTTTGTCTTCGTAATACACTTCGTTATCTAGTAGTACTTTAGATCTTCTCTGTGTTATTCAATACATGCTTTGAATAATTTAATAAAGGATGACAAGGAGGAAGAGGGAGGCAAGGCATAAGAATCTATAAGCCAAACTTATATCTTCCTGTTTCATTAAAAAATTGTAAGATTTTTATGGATGGTTAATTATACACTTTCAATTTATTTTGTTCTGGTCCTTTTTCACAAAGTCTAAGTCTGATTCAAAGAGAAAGCTGTAAGAAAAATTGTGTTGTTAAGGTCTAACAATATACCCTTAAGCAAGTAACTCAATACTTCTGGCCTGTAATTTTATTATTATTAAAATGCAGTAATAATAGTAACATCTTACTGAATTTGTATAATTTTAAAAGAAATTAATTGACTTTTTCAGGTAAAGCACTTCTGAAAAGGATTAAATATTATTAATATTTTCTTATGTATTCTGTATATTCAAGTATATGAACTTTCAACAGCTTTCTGAATTTGGAAACATAGGCATTCAGAGTACCACTGCAACTTTGACTTCATAATAATATCAGTTAGGCACTCTGTTCCCAGAATGTTGAAAATTTGATCATTCACTTAAGGGCTTTCTGCAGTCTAAAGCAAACTCTTTAGCTTGGCTGAAGAGCTTTCATTGTTTGTATATTACCTTTCCCACTGTCCTTGTATAGCCTTATTCCTTTGGTAATTTTTATTGCAGCAAGGTCAAGAGACAGTTTGCCCCAAATTCCGTTTTTAGATGTTTGTGATGTTTCTATTCAGGATTAACTACAAAGTTTTGTTTGGAAAACTGTTTCTTCAAGCTGGAGTAATGCCATTATGTTCTCTGATTAAGGCATTAAATAATAACTTCCCATGTCTTTCTTGCACTGTATCTTTTAACTGTATTGTAATATCTACATCTACTTCATTTACTGATCTCTTTCACCACATATGAAGAATATGGGTGCTTTTTATTTACATCAGTTTTTACTGTAGTAATAAACAGTATATCCAGTAGGTATTTTTTAAAGAAATGGGGAAGTGTGGTATTTTGGAATTCACTTCTTAGATTTAGCGGCAGATGTGTGGGATTTTATATTTCTCTCTTGATTTGTGGTGTATGTGCAGAAGTAACTTTTCAGTCTATGAAATTTCTTTATTCCATATTGAAAAGTCTGTTTTACCCTTCATAGTATTTTTTACAAATTTAAAGTTACATATAATAAAAGTGACAGAATAAATGGCTTAACACACCCCCAGCCAAATTAAAAAAACAAAACAAAACAAAAAAAACCAAAATGTCAAGCAGGAAAGGGGAGAGGAAGAAGAAAAATCCAAACGACTTCTGTCTTGTGCTCAAACTAAAAAGCAAAAGGCTGATATTCAACACGGAATAAGCACGCTTCACTTAAAGTGGATTTCAATGTGAAAACTACAGAACTTTTAAAATAGACCTTAAAAATACAGTTGTTTTTTTTATAGCTTTCTCTTTGAATCAGACTTAGACTTTGTGAAAAGGGACCAGAACAAAATAAATTGAAAGTGTATAATTAATCATTCATAAAAATCTTGCAATTTTAAATGAAACAGGCAGATATAAGCTTGGCTTATAGATTCTTATGCCTTGCCTCCCTCTTCCTCCTTGTCATCCTTTATTAAATTATTCAAAGCATGTATTGAATAACACAGAGAAGATCTAAAGTACTAGATAACAAAGTATATTAGGAAGACAAAGTCTTTATTTTGGACCTGGAATATGAAAGTAGAGCATGAGTTTGCAATAGTCATTCAGTGTTGTGGATAAAATCATACCAAAATGGGGAGTTCCCTGGTGGTATAGTGGCTTAAAGCTTCGGTGCTGGCGCTGTCAATGCTGTGGCCTGAGTTTGATTCCCAGCCAGGGAACTACCCACATACAAAAAAAAAAAAAAAATAGATCATACCACAGTGAAGAATGTCATGCAAAGACAGTTTAGAGAGAACATGAAATGTTAAAAATGTGAAATAAGTTTGGTAGGCTGGTTCATAGACAGTGGAAAGGGGGGTAGAAATTAGTCTACAGAGAATTGCTGAAACTAATCACTTGTAGAATTTTTGTTGTTTAGATAGTAATCCTACTTTGGATACTATCAAAAAGTTTTAATTACATAACTGGAATTTTTAACTATGAGTCTTAAGAAAAGAATTATTCTTCCTACAAGAATGGAGGAATATTTTATAAATGCTGGGGAAGTAGTTATGGCATTATTGCAAAAGTGCTGAACAGTAATAATAATTACGTAGAACCAGGATATGACAATGGAAACTAGGTTGATAGAAACCTTTATTTCCAGCCTTTTGTGATTGAAAAAAATTTAAAGATGACGTAATAGATTCCATTGTTGATAAATGAATGAATTTTGGTACATTTTATTAAACTAGAAAATGTAGGGTTTCTTAAAAACTGATTTGAGAGGAGAGAAAGTTCAATTTTGGACACTCTGAGGTGTCCAAGTGGACATGCGTAGCAGTTCAATTATTGCCTTAATTTGGAAGATATTTAGACTGAAGTTATACATTTGAAAAATATCAGTTCATTGAATTTACTAAAGTGTGAAGATTAAGATTACAGAAGGTTAATGATAGACATAAAGAAAACATGTAAAATAGATGGGAGAAGAAAAAGATTGCAAAGTTTGAGATGGAAATAGAAATATAAACAAACAAAAATAGGTCACTATGGTAAGCAGGTGAAGAGGAGTTTAGAATAGATTGGAGTTGTCAATAGTGTTAAATACTGCAAAGTAGTCAAAAAAGCAAGAAAGGTTTTTGCTTGTTTTGTGTTTTAGAACTAGTATTTGAACATATGTTTACTGGAGTGGTAAGGATAAAGACTATGTAGATTATAGAAGGCTGAGAGGATTGTGGGAGATGAGAATAGTCAACAATCACAGATGTCTATTTTATCAAAAAACATCTGAGTAGAGAGGTTTTTTAAAGAACTTTATAATACTGCTGTTTGTTATAAGTACGAGGACCCTCAATCATATTGTAGTGTTCAAAAGGAGTATCTGGTAGTGAGGCAAAGAAATACCATATAAAATCAAAACAAGGAAAGAAATACAGCTGGATCCTTGAGATATAAAGGTTTATTAGAATAATTAAACTTATACTCCTATAAGCAGCTACCTCCAAATCTCAGTGACTGAGCACATGGAAATTTATTTCTTGCACTTAATGCTTTCGACTGATTGAGTAAAGACCACTCCAATTGTTTAGTCATTTTCCTTACTTAAAGTTAACAATTATGGATTTTAACCCTATCTGCAAATACTTTCACAGTAACACCTACATGAATATTTTTTTTTGAGTCACTAATGACTGAGGTTAGCACATCAAAAGATCATGGTGGTGTTATTAAGTGCAATAATTAAAATAATATAGTTGACTTCCAATTGTGGCTAACTTGAGGTAAGCATACTCTATCACATCTTTCAAAGCGATGTTACTAAAAACCACTGAGAAAATGCAATTTAGGGTTTTGAAAATTAATGGATTGCTGAGAAATTGGGTAGAAAAATAGAAAATGAAAGAACATCCACTATAGCCATCAGTCCCTGCTTGTTTGTTTGTTTTTACTTTGAATTGTATTCTCTGAGTATATCTATGTGAGTCAGTATTCCACAACTGTGAAGCCAGTGTGTACAGCAAATAACTCCAAGAGAGACCCTTTTTCTGTCTATAAATGAACAAGGGGGCATTCTCCTTCACCAATGGATGGAGATTTTGGAGGAAAATGACTGTTTTTTTTCTTTATACTTTTTCAGTCACAGCCACAAACTACAACCTTGTGGCAGCAATAGGGATGTGATATCTGTGCTGATACCTAGAGCTGTGATGGAGTGTCTTTTTGATGAGCGGAATAGGAAAAAGTAGATTTTGATAGAAAGAATCTGAAGAAAATCCTCATTTTTTTTCTCCTTTTCCCCCACTTGGTGATTGGCTTCCAAGGCAATGACACTATCAGGAAGTGTCTGATAATGTGGAAATTAAAACTGATTGCCAAAAAAGGGGTTTCCTGACCCCCAGAAAATATAAAGAAAAGCATGGATAATAGAGAGTCAGAGACAAAAACCCCTGTGTATAAATCGAGTTCACCCCTAAGTGGCACATCTCTGAAACTGACCCAACACTGGTTTTGGCATTGCCTTTAAGAGCTAAACTAGTGGTACACAGACTGGGACCTGAGTATGCACATGTAGGGTACACTCAAATCTTTGAAAACTAAACTGACCTTAGAATCTTTGAAAACTAAACTGACCTCAGGAGCAATGCCCGCAGAAAGTTTTGTGGTGTGATCCTAACTAGGTTGATTTCCTGCTTTAGTGATTTTTTAAAAGTTTTTATTAGATTTATTGGGATGACACTGGTTAGTAAAATTATATAGATTTGAAGTATAGATTTCTCTAATACATCATCTGTATATTAAATGCTGTGTTTACCACCCAGTCAGTTCATAATTCTCCAGAAGATAAAATAAAATTCAGGGTTGCAAAACAAAATACAGACAATATCTAGGTTATAATCCAAAATGTTTTTATAAACCATAGAACCAGGATAACCGTAACAACTCTCAAGGGAAAAATTTAATTGACAAATATTGGGGAGTATATAAAATTATCAAAGACTTCAAAGAAGTTATAATCATGTTCTATTAAATACAGACATATACACTTGAAAGACAGAAGGCTTCTTCACGAACTGAAAAAATTCACTGGATAACTTGATTAGTAGAATAAAAATGACAGAAAAATGCCTGTAAACTTGGAGCAATACAAGTTTAGTTTTCAAAAGGAGCGAGAAATAAATAAAAATGAAAAAAGCCTCAGGGACATGTAAGCCTTGTATCAATGGACCTTATATTCACATTATTTGAGTCCCAGAAATACAATGAAGAAAAAAATATTTGAAGTAATTGTGGCTGAAAACTTTCTAAATTTAAGGAAATAATAATTTAAGGATGGAAGAATCTTAGAGAATTATAAACAAATACAGAGAATGCCATATACATATAAAATGTATACACATTTTAAGAGATGTTATCATGGATTACTTTTTGAAGTTGAATTAAGGTAGCAATGTCTAGTATGACATCTGTTCAAAAGATGGCATTAATCAAATGAATGGTGTCACCATGTGACAGGTAGGGCAGTCAAAGGAAATGGCGGAAGTACGGTTGTCCTAGGAGTGCAAGGCCGTTTTGAAGTGGTATTTGAAATTGGAGAGCATTGAGGAAATCCAAGGACACTAGAGGTGTGAGTATGCACCAGAACCTCTAATAGGCCTAACAACTGCATGCATTCGTGATAAATTTGAGACACACGTTCCTGTGTGTAATGTGCACAAGGGCATGCACAGTAATACAAGTGGCCACTTTGGTCACCATTGCTCAAGCAGTAATTCTCTAGTCAGAAGTGTCTGGATGCTGATGGTAATCACTAGGAGTATCTCTTATAATTGCAGAAGTCAAATGTGACTTGTATTCATCTTTTGTTATTGGTATATGTTGAGTGTTAACAATTTTAATAGTTTTTTTCCTTAAAATGTCTATACACTTTTTGACACCCTTTATGTTGTAATAAAACATATGAAAAACAATGATCAAGATAATTGAAAGCAAACCAAGAACTCAATACATTGCAAATAGAGAAATGTTGATACAAGTAACTACATATTTCTCACTAGAAAAAAGCAAAAATCAGAATATATCATAATATCCTGGGACCATAAATTTCTCTATTCTGTCCTCAGTGCACATTTATTGAACACAGCAGAAGAATACATGGTGAGTCTTTTACTATTCCAATGTGTAGGAAGATTCCAGAAATTGTTGCATGACTTTGTCATAAACTTGAGGATGTTTTGTCTCTCTTGTCTAGAACATACTTTGATCATTTATTATGTAATGAGATGGAATTTGCAAGGCACCAGATCACAGTGATGATTGCAAAGGTTTTTCCATAGTTTGACCTTTAAATTTGTCATTGTCTGAACATTATAAATATGAATCTACATTACTTTTGTATCACTAATTGAAGGTGAGTGGCATTAATTACCTGAATTGTCCTAAGTCCAAGATAGGAGCTTGCTCACTGAGATGGGGGCAGGTTTAGGGAGTGAGTGACAACGGCTTTATCTGCCTCCTTTAGCAGAACCACTCTGCTGAAATAATATGGAATACTGTTCATTAATTTCCTGGCTAAAATTATCAGACCATTGTAAAATATAATTATAATCTAAAAGTTGTCAGATACACATATCAAAGCATAAAAGAAAGGGTTCAAACTAGCGCTTGCATTGTATACTCATGAAAGCTGACTTGGAGAGAGCCATCTAAGAAATCAATAGTTTTCTCTGTAAAACATGCTGCAAGTAGTAACTAGTGAAACTCATTAAAGGCACTTTGAAATTTTGTCTTAAATCTTGAAATCCATGAAGCCATCAGTATTACAGCTGTACAAAGCCTAGAAAATTATTTCTCTGCAAGAGCTGTCATATTAGGTAGTCATTATTACAATTTTGGCTTAAAATTAGCAATGAACAAAGTAGGCAAAACAAAAGCAGTATTCCTTTTGCATAATTATTTTGGTAATTTAAACAGATTCAATGTTCCTGATAGACAAACACTTCTATTATTTTCCTGTAATGGAAAATATGGCTAGTAAGTAATTTTATTGAAATAAATTAGGTCATATTGTAATTTATTATAATAAAGTTCGATTCTTTTAGGACATGCTGCCCTCATTCTTAGGATTCTCTGAACTCCTGATTGCTTTTATTTTTAACTTGCTTATCAGCAACTAGTGAGAATACCTGTTGCTTCATAGCCTCACTAGCTTTTGGTATTGCTATCACTGGAATTACAGTCATTTTAATAAGTGTTTTAATTTGCATTTCCTTAATGACAAAAGATATTGAACATTTTTCATATGCTATTTGCCATCCATATGCCTTCTTTGGTTCCTGTTCAGTCAATTGTTTTTTTAAAAAAACTTTTTTTGTATTTTTAAATTTTTATTGTTAAATTTATTGGGGTGACATTGGTTAGTAAAAATTACATGGGTTCCAGGTACATAATTCTACAGTACATCATCTGTGTGTTGTGTTATGTGTTCATCACTAAGAGTCAGTTCTCTCTCCATCATATGTTTGAGACCCCATCCCTTCTCTCCAACCCCCTGACCACGTACTCTCAGATAACCACTAACCTAAAGCAACAGAGAAACAAAAACTCATGGACACAATCGTTTTTGTTTTTTGAGGGTATAAAATTCCTATTAAAATGCTATCAACCTTCTTTTACATCACAATGCTTTTTTAATTGGCAGTCCTTCTAGGATAAGTTTTAGCCAAAGCTTACAAAGGGGACATGACCAAAAACATATCATTTTGTTTGTCCCAAAGCAGATGTTACTTCACTGAAATAACTGATATTTGTTCGCCAAAACAGTGAACATTTTGTTTTCACCATTCAACTGTGATTGTTACCAAATAAAGGGTTTGTTGAGAGTAACATGTTAATATGTTTGATTTGTGAAAAGAAACCAATCTCCAAAAGGGATATTATGCTATTAATTTGTTGCCGGAAATGAATCCATATCAAGTTATAAATACTTATTTAATATATACATTAATGATAGTTTATAATTTTATTTTAGAGGTCAAAACTATACTTTTAATTACTAGAATGTGTTACATGTAAAATTTAAAGTATTTACATAAAATGTAGTTTTTCTGAACTGAATCCCCTTTCTAAATCATTTGAGGTTTGTGGACTTAAATACAGTTTATTATAATATTACAATCAACTGTAAAATTACAAATATAATGTTTTTGTCCTCCTGGCTAAAAGTTCCATTTAAATAAGTATTAATATGTAATATTTATAACATCTTAGAATTTTCTATATATGTGGTAGTCGGTACTTCAAATTTTTACTAAATTTAAGATTTAGTTGTTTTTCTGACAAATTTCAGATAGTTTTACCTAATTACCATTAAATATAAAGTATCTTATTTCATGGTGTGAATAAATTATACTACTTCCAAAAATACCCAAATCTCCCTAATTTACTCTTACTAAAAAGATTAATGTTTATTTCATACACCATGTTCACTTTCATATTTATTATTAATATTTGGCACCTGAAAAGATATATTTTAAAACTGGTGCTCAAACATAAAGGTAGTGGAAAGAACAAAGACGGCCTCTCCAGTTAAGAGACAGTAGTCAGTGTATCTAGTTATTACAGAGCTAGCAGTTTTAAAAAAACATTTGTCAGAGTTTTCCTAGGTCAGAATCTGGGCGTAATGTGGCAGAGCAGGGTCCTTTGTTCTGGGTTCATGGGATCAAAATCAAGGTGTTAGAAGGCTGGATTTCTTTCTCTAAGTTCTGGCGTCACCCAAATACAATGTGTTGCCAAGCTTAATTCAGTTGGCAAAATTTGGTTCCTTGTGATTGTAGGGCTGAGGTACTTGTTTCTCATTTGAATGTCAGCCAGTAGCCACCCTTACCTCCTAGATGCCTCTCTCTTAGATCCATGCATGTGGCATGCTTGCATCTCAAAACCTGCAGTGGATGTATCAAACCGTTCTCATTCCTGGCATCATTCTACTTACTCTTCTGTTCCCTCTGTCCTGCTTCTTACACTGCATTTCTCTGACTCCTGCCAGAGAAATTTCTTTGTTTTTAAGATCTCAGATTATTAGATCGGACCCCCCTAGCAAATCCATGATCTCCCTAATTTAAGATCCTTAAAAGAATGTTCAAAGTTTTGCTTTTGCTATGAAACATATTAAAAAGGTTCCAGGGATTATGGTGTGTATATATTTGGGTGACCATTCAATTTACCACACTTGGGCACTATATTAAGATTATTGAAAAGGAATAAATGCCAGATGTTGAAGATGTTGAATGCTTCCATCTAAAATTGGCTTATCACCCAGTCTCTTTTTTTATCTATTCTTGTGCTATCATTCTCAAATCAATTGTTATAAATTTTAAAATCACTTTAATACATGGTATGCATGTAGTCTTGCTTTTCAACATTTTTGACTTTCAAAAATCTATTATGATGTACTAATTTAATTATAAGTTTATCAAGTTAAAATAACAATAGTAAGCCTATAAAGGTCCTTTTTGGAACTGTGTTAATCTGATGTAATGAATACAGAATAATGAAAATCTTTACTTTTAAAACTTTCTATCCAGCCTCATGCTATATATTTTTTGTTTTGTTCATGATTTGTTTATGTTAAAAGCATTCTTTGTATAAAAAAATAAAATAAAATTGGCTTATCAATTAAAGAAAACCGAATTGAATAATTCATTAAGTACCTAATTATACTTAAATTGAATTGAAAATTTAAAAGCATTAATATTGTGAGCTATATATTTAACTTATAAATGGCTTAAAGATAAGCAGTTATAATTGGATACAATCCACAAATGCAAAAATACGTTTTGAAGACAGCCTGCAGCTGGGTAACTTTTAATAAAATGTATTAATTTAATAAAATATTTTTCTTCAGAACATATGTACATTTTAAGTGAATGGGATAAATAGTGTGATACACAAATTATTATATTGCATTTATTGCTTGTGTTAGATCAAAGATATTTGCTTTATTTAACAATAGTTTTTAGTCATTTCAGTGATAAAAATTAATTGCGAGTTTTTCTAATTGTCAGAATTTTATCTGTACTAAAAAGCAAATGTGAATTAAGGGGAAGCATTCTTGTGCTTTGTTTGGACCAAAGCCCAATGACTGACTGTTCAGTCTGAAACCAAATCATTGAGATGGTCCAATCGTGTTCATGATGAAAATCATGGGAATTTTATGATCCATAATGGAAACAATTTGATTACAATCAAGCTTCTGAACAAAGATATTGAAAATTATATATGTTTGATATTATCTGTAATATTTCAATTTCTCCTTCTAAATGACACCCCTGCCCTGCCCCAAAACTACTTTAAAGAAAATCCTTTCAAAAGCAAGGGAAGAATGGTATTTTGATTTAAAATTTTATCTGAAACCTTTCTGTGAGTTCATACTGTTTTTTGTACTTTAGTTCTTTTCATTATCTTGGCAATTTGGCAGTAGAAAATATGACTTATCAATCTGAAAATAATCATATTGGGAATGGAAGGAAATGTGGCTGGCTTTCTCCTGTATTATCTGATACACTATTTGGGGGTTCACAAGAAGAGTTTCCCTCCTACCAAGTAGGGAATGTGGCATTTTATTACACTCAGAATTTCCTGTTTGCATTGTGAACATTGCATTTGCCTGAGTTAGGACAGCAAATGTGAATTGGAATAGGGTTTAGGTCATTAGACAACTCAAGAAAGAGAGGGGGAAACTAGCCATCCAAAGGAGAAAATTTAATATAGAAGGTATATAAGTTATGACATTCAATGCTAGCTTGTCTAACAGTTTATCCAGTTATCTCAGTGTTTCAAAACTAAAAAGCCTTGTTTCTCAACCAAAATGTTCTTAGTACCTTAGAAATCTGGACTTTTCATGTTCTGAGGTGGACAATTTAAATGTACAATGCAGGCCACTTTTGCTCCTATTTCTTTATTAAGCATTAAATCACATGGACCCATGGAAGGGCTGGAAAATACTATTTTCCCTTTTGTCCTGGAAGGGGATACTAAAATGCTCGGTCAATATGCAACATGTTCTGTTATAGGAAATTGGAGATGTTGGGGTAAATGAAAGGGCTAAACCATAAAAAATAAACAAGCAGAAAATTGGTGGAATATATAAGATGATACCTATGAAGTGAATATAAATACTTAAGATTATATACAAAAAACTTCACTCAGTGCTTCTTTGCAGTTAATATAGACCAAGAGCAGACTATGTTGGTTATTTTGGATTTGTTCCCCCCTATTGATTATCTGACATTTCCTGTAGTAATTCTTGTATCCAGTTGGCTTAGACCTTGAATGCTACTGAGAGGAAGTGGGTTGGGGGCATGAAAAAAAGAGGACTCCTTGCTTCAGGGTCATAGCTCTGGTAGCGGTGCCTCCATATAAGACTGCCTTGACTATCACTTCCTTGTGGTTATAATTCTCAGTGGCCAATGGTAGCCCTTTCCTCCTTGTTTCCTTTAGTTCTGTAGTGGGGATAATAGCTTCCTGCTACTGTTAATATTGGAATTTGGACCTATGTAAATAATCTTTGCATTAAAATTTCTTGATTAAAATCTTTTGCCCATTTGTTTCCTGCTATATTCACATTCAATACTATTTTAAACTGTGATTTTGTTCCAGGGTGTTGCATAGTACTGTCCAGGGTATGTATATTTGCATACACAAGGGCTGTCTGGAAAATATCCAGCTATGTATTATAAAAAAATAAACTCATTTATGGTTGGATTTTTTCCAGACACCTTCATATGTATATTTTTATATATACAAGTATAATTTATCTTGTTAAGCTAAATTTTAACATACTCCAAATATGTAATTTGATAGGAAAAGCTATATAATTTTTCCAGTGACTGTCCTTATAGTTATATGGCAATACAATATTAGTATAAAGTTATTAAATATAAATTGCACAGAGTTATGAGATATGGGGATATTCAATGATATTCTACAAGAATTCAACAAAACCAAGAAAGAGATGCTATGTTCACTCTTCAATGAGGCAATAACACTGCCAATATTTAAAAAAAAAAGGATTTTAAAAGTTCCTTCTGTTAATTAAGCCTGAAGCTTGCTTATCTGAGTGGGAATGGAATATATAAACACAGAGCCAGGATTACACTACATAGAGAAGCTGTCGTTATGTCCACCACAAAGCAGAAAGCCAGTAATTTATGGTGCTCATTGGAGTGAAGCAAAAATTTCATAAATAATAACGGATAAACATTAAGTACTTAAAGACATTCTCAGTGTATGTTATTCATTACTATTGGGAGTCCTGAAACATGAAATTCAATGTAGGAAACAACAAAATAGTATCTCTGTGAAGGTGACAAATTTGGTTTTGAAGTACCACAGGCCTGCACTGGAATTGGAAATATAATCCTTTCCAGTTACATGATGATTTGCTCATTTTTATGGGTTTTTTGAGAGCTTAAAATAGATCAGTAACAGCAAAAACCTATACACAAATTTTTCAAGTTGCTTTTATTTAGTGGCCTAAAACCGAAAACAATACATATATCCTCCATGGGTGAAAAAACTCTGGCACATTGATAAAATTAACTACTACTTAGCAATGAAGAAAGGAGGAACAAACTATGGATACATGCTACAATATGGATAGACCACAGGGCATTAAGTTTAGAGAGAAAAACTCAAAGTATTATATACCATGTAATTCTGTTTTATAAAACATTCTCAAAACTATGGAGGAAGAGAATTGATTAATGGTTGCTGGCAGTAAAGGACGGAGTGGATTGTAAATATACAGGATATCACGAGACAGTTGCTTTGTAGTAATGGAAGTTTTGTTCCATTTCTATTGAGATAATGGTTTTACAATGTATTCCTAGGGTAAAACTGCCTAAAACTGCACACAGACGCACACACCCATGTAGGCACACGTGCAAACACTGAGATGAGTGCATGTGATCAAGTTAACTGCTTTGTACTGTTACTACTTTTGGTACTGAACTATAGTTACATAAGGTGCCATTTGAGGGAAAGGACATGAAAGTCCCATGGGACTATATGCACTATTTCTACCATCTTTTTTGTAAGTCTATAATCATCCCAAAATTAAAGAAAATAATGAAATTATACATGTGAACCATTTAGTATAAGACCTGTTACATAGTTATTAATAGTGATGGCGATCATTATCTCCAGTATTATTAGGAAAATCAAAAGAAAGAAAAGAGGAGTACCAGTGAGAATTCTCAAATTAAAACAAAAACACTAAATTACAAGGTTCTTCATGAAAAAGTTCTGGAGATTGTGATTGTTTTCAGAACCCATTTTATGTAATTCTGTAGCGTGGGTTCAGTGATTTTCCAGCAAAGTGATCTTGCTACATTTATAAACAAATTCAAAGTTAAAAATTTAACAACAGTCTTTCTAGACATTTAGATATAAACACCTGCTTGGTATATACACATACACCGAAACTGTTTTTTACAATGTTGAACTGTAAAGTTAAGGTTTAAGTCATAGCATACCTGAATTCTGCCTCAGAAAGCATTGATTTTTTATTCAGATTTTGAGCAATATTAAATATTGATCTATCATAACTTCAAATCTACATATGATTGTATAGTTATTATGTTATATGTAATTATATAATTTATTCCATGAAATATATTAAAATTAAAAATTCACTAATATGTATCCACTGTGTGTACGGAATCGCCACAGTTGTCACTTTAATGTAATTGGCCTTGGACACCTTCATCTCTACGTGTGTGTGTGTGTGTGTGTGTGCGTGTGTGTGTGTGTGTAGAGAAGGAGAGAAAGAGAGGAGGGTGGGGTGGGAGGGAAGGAACAGGAACATGGAAACTTCTTTGTTAGTGACATATGACGGGCTTGTGATTTAATAAGGTTAATGTACATTTCATGTGGAGGCAGCTATAAGATGCCAATAGAAGATACTGCTGTTATAGTACTCTCTCACATACTTTATTTAGTATCCTTTATATTTATGTGCTCAAAGATGACGGACAATTTTAAAATACCTTCAATGTTAATACATACATATACTTACAGTTTATTCCATATTCATGTTGATTTATTGAACTTTCATGATATTCTATAAAAATGCTACACTAGGAGTGCTGTCTTTTATCACAGTTTCAATTACAAATTCTATTTGATGAGCAAGTTGATGAATCAGCTTTAACATGGAAAAATGTTCATCAGCAATGCGATCTTTTGTTTTCTTCCTTTTTGTTTCCTTCATCTTCTCAGATTTACTGATTACTGCTCCTGTAGTACCAAATGCATCTTCTCAGACACCACTGATGATAAAGTGTGGACTGTGTTGTCTATTCTACTTTGCTTTTCAGTTCTATGTTTTAAACCTTACTGAATAAATATTAAATAACTCACTAAAACTTACATACACACAAATATATAAAATGATAAATTATCAAGATTTTCCAGAAAGTAGTTACAATAAAGTATAAAAAGAACTCTTAAAATGTATTCATGTATCTATCAGTGTATTTGGAGTTCTCTTGATTTATAAATAACCACAAAATATTATCAGTATAATAAGCTTTAGATAATTAATTTAATAACAAAAATATAATAATTAAACTGTCTCCTTCAATATTGCAGTGATATTGAGTAATAATTAAGCTATGAGTAAGTCATTTATAATATAACTAGGTAAGGAATGTTTAATCAATCCACCTGATTTGAATTAAAACTAAAAAATGTAGGCTTAGAGATCAGGATTGTTGCTATAATAGAAAAAGCCTCCTAAAGTATAGGTAGAATTAGAAATATATCTTGTGTGTATGTTTCATGACATATGGCACATATTTCTAATCTAAGTATTCATCATACTTTATTATAATTAATGTATTATCAGTTTACTAGGCTGTGATCTCCTTGAGAGCACAGAGTGCCATATATATTTTCAGTTCAATGACTTGTTCAGTGTCAAATTGTTATTCTACAAGTGTTCATTAAATGATTAGGAATATAAGCTAATTTATTGTCTTTTTAACACAGACTTTATTAGAGATAATACACATTTCAGTCTCAGAAGTTCCACTGCAATACCTATATTAAATTTTCTATTATAATAGTTGACTAAATTCATTGGCCTTTGAGTCACCTACACTTGTGTTTGAATTCTAGTTCACTTACTTAATAGATGTACCAAATTGCACTCATCTTTTTTATGGCCATACAAGTTACATGAATTTAAAAGGAGAAAACTTCCTTCATTCTGCATAGTGCCTTGACAAAATTGGTAGCTATTCATTCTTAATTTCTCTTAGTAAATTAAGTAGTTCCTTAATTTACTAGGTATTCATTAACCTCTTTCTTCATGCTTATTTAACAATATACTATAAATACATATTAAAGATGAAAACATGGGAGACATGTTTCTGAACTTGAAAAAGTTTGTAATGTTATTGAGATGATAGACTATACCAACACACAGGGAGAAAGAGTGAGTGAGTGAGTGAGATTGATTTAAAAGTTTCCATGCCACTTCTAAAATAGTTGGGAGCTCTCAGTTTGTATTCAAGTTCAGAGAAAGAGGAGTTAGATACTTCAAGGAGAAAATGGAAGCACGAGGAATCTTGAAGAAAACATTTAATAGTGATGAGTAAACATGTTTTATGTTAGGTATTCTAGAAGCAAACATTAGATGACACATTGTATACAAGTGATTTATTTAAAAAGTGTTTCCAGCACAATAAATAGTTTAGTGGTTACCTGAGGGTAAGTGGGGGACACTGTGGGAGAAGAAGGGGAGGAAGTCAAATATATGATGATAGAAAGAGAACTGACGGTGGTGAGCTCATAATGCAGCACATAGAAGATGCACTATAATATTGTACACCTGGAACCTATCCAATTTTTGCTAACCAATGTCATCCCAATAAATTTACAATAAAAGAGTGTTCCCAGGAGTATGAGAGGAGAGGGGCAGGAAAGGAGGCTTTGTTTTGGGTGAAATTACATGGTACTTTCGGCCCAATTCAGAACTCTGGAGTGTTCAGTCATAACCTGGAGTAGCTATGGATTGGAACAACGGAGCCCTGACCTGTCTTAGGTAAAGGGTGTATGTGTACATGGAGTGATTAGGAAGGGTCAGTACAAGAATTTTAAGGCCCTTACTGCTCTCTGTTAATGGGGCAATAAACTCCGACAATTTGAGGGCCGTTTTTGTTAAAAAGAGCCACCTCTACCATGTATTTGAAAGTACATCGATGCCAAGTCATTCAAAAATGGGAAAGGTGAGCTGAAGCATCTTCATAGACTACAGTCATTATCATCTTTGTGTGTTTCAGGTAGCGGGGGTGGGGGGAGCGGCTGCTGACAATTTATAGAAAAAATTGAAACGATAACTCCAAGTGAGGAAAGAACACTCTTCCTTGAAATATAACACCATTGACCTGTAATTCTTTTCATGTAACTGCTTTTCCAGGGCAGAACTGAAATCCTATTGACAACATTTTTGGAAAGTTTTTCTTCAGCCTTTGCTTTAACATTTCCAGAAAGAAAAGAACTCTGTTTTCCAGGACAGCCACTGTTAGAATGAATCAGACTCGTTTTAGTTTGTTTAAATTATCAGGCTGTTATTCATTGCCTTGTTCACAGGTCACAAGGGATTCCAATTACCAACTAGAATGACTTCTATTGGGTTTTCTTTCTTTCTTTTTTCCCCCCTATTCAGAAGAGAGACTCCTGGGGTTGTGCTTCTTTATGCTCTCCTGAAGTCAAGCCACAAGCTATTACAGTCTGACTAGCTTACATTTTATTACAGATCACTTAGTCTTCCAGTCAGACATTTCAGACACCACTGTGTATTTAAAGTGTCTTTTAGCCCATGAATTTCAAAGATAAGACTCTTTCATGACTTTGCCAGTTTCCCCCTCACTCCCAGGTAAGTAGAAACATTTTAATCGGATCTAGAGTCCCACTGTTGTGAACGTAACCAAGTCAGGAATATGAAATAGAATTCCCTATTCTATCCAGTGACCTCCTACTATTACTGTTTCCCTGTAGTCATATTCAGGCCAGAAGGTGGCAAATGAAAAGGAAATTTAGGAAATGTTGAATTCTTCAGAAAAATAAATAATATCTCTGATTTACTTTGGTTACATGTAGAGGGTGTGTGTGTATCAGGCTGTCCAGAAAAAAAATCCAGCCACAAATGTCTCTATTTTTCATGTTATACATCTGGATACTTTCCAGACAGCCCATAGGCAAAGGGAATTTGGGAACCTTGAATTCTTTAGAAAAACATAGCATCTCTCACATAGTTTCTTTTTTTTATTATTTTTATCATTAAATTTATTGGGGTGACATTGGTTAGTAAAAATTACATAGGTTCCAGGTATTTATATATAAAAATCTCAAATGGTAAACAATGGCATGATTTCTCTTCATACTAGTACTGTCTGGAGAGTATTCAGCCATGTCATGTGAAAAACAGAGGCATTTATGACTGGTTTGTTTTCTGGACAGCCCTCGTATATCAGGATGAAAATTGGGTTTTAAAAGATATTGATGCAGTGATTTTGGAAAATATTTAATATTGTATAACCAAGGTTACTTTTACTTGACAACTTCAAAAAGATAATCAGTATTGAGGTTATGTATACTTAAATCTTTTTAATACTGTATTTCTGAGTTACTTTTGGTTGTCAAAATTGTTTATTCACTTCCCAAGAAATACATGCAAGTTTTACCTCCTTAAAGTTGGTCAGTTTTAGTCCTAGCCACAAATCCAGTGTCAAGGATTCTGAACTTTTCTTTCACTTTTCCAGCTAATGAGTGTCATGTCTGAAAAATTTTACTCAAGGTAGTCCCTTGGAGCAGAAGTACTTGTAACCAAGATAAAAAATAGTCTGTTTTAGGAGGCTCCTGAACATTTTTTTCACAGCATGATGGACAGTTACTAACCTGATAACAATATATTTTATGAAAGTAACCTATTTCCTGTTTTTCTCCCTAACAGACCATGATTCCAAGATGGCAGAGCAAGGCTATCCTCACTAATATACTATGAGTAGTGAGTAGTATCTGTCAAATATATAATAATCAATACTTAACACAGTAAATGAAGGAAGAAATATTGTTCAAAGTAGTGATTAAGGAGAGTTTTCTTATATAGCTACATATATATAGCAATTTTTTCCATCCTTGTTTTATTAATTCATTCTCTAACACATCTGCTCAATTGTATATATTTTTGACATTGTCTTAAAATTGTTTTGTCAATTATACATTGCAGTTGCTAAAAATATTCTAATTTCTGCCAAACCATTCTGTAAATTCTACTTTAAATGGTATTACTTGAATGGCTTTGTTTATATTCTTTACCCATAATTAGTATTAATGGGAACCTGGAATTCTTTTCAACCCAAAGAGTATCTGCATTTCTTTATTATTACATTCAAATTAACCTTTGGGAAATAGTTTGTAATGGGATATTACATATTACTTAAGTCTGATTAGACCCAAAAGCACATAATGAGAATTTGGAATTTATTCATGTTAAACAAGAGATTTTCATAGGTAAAAGAAGGATTTACTGAGCTGTATGCTACCCAGGAAAGGGCCAGGTCCCAGAGTATGATGAAGTCTAAACCACCCACAGTATGGCAAGGTGGGAAAGACAGGACTGTCCACTGTCTGGGAGTTTATGGGTACTTTTATTCATTATTTAGGGGGTGGGGATAAAAGTATAAATTGTTTTGAAAGAATTTATGTTGGCCACAGGTAAGGCAATAGGAAGAGGTTAAGCAGGGGCAGTTCTATGATAGGTACACCTTCTCTAAGGAAGAAATGTTTGATACTTTTGATTGGTTACAGACAATAGTTCTAAAAGTTCATACATCTGCAGGATGCAGTGGCCTTGAGTAGTCAGCTAATAGACGCCTTGAGGTTGATTCAAAGCTCCCACATACATTCAGGATTTTGAGTAGTCTTTGTTAGCTGGCCCACAGCTATTAATTGGGTAATTATTTCTGTCTCTGTCTCTCACTCTGTCACCTGCTGTAATTTAATTGAGCACATCTCAGAATTCAATCAGTTAAGAGCCTATGTTGCTTCCTTACTCCCTTTTTTGTTTGATGATAATTTGAGTGTCAAAAGAACAACTTGAGGAATAATTTATGGCTTTGCTGTAAACATACTTGTATAGAAAGAAGAAATAAGGTATCATATACTAAGAAGCAGAAATATGCTCCAAAATTGATGTAAATCAGATTAAATTTAATATATTGGCTCAAAAAGAGGATAGACCTTATAGTGAGCCTAAATACTTTTATTCCTCCTGGGGAAACATTCTAAATGCAGGTACTAAGCTATTCTATTTCCATTGTTGTCATAAAAGATTTTGACGACATATTTTTATTAAAGAAGGAAATTAAGGAATGTTTATCATCATAGTCTCTCAGAGTTGAAAAATGCTTAGGTATTACATTTAAAATGGAAATATCTATTAGTTTTCAGTACTATGATAATGATTATTTTTAAAACATTGTCTTTTCTGTAGACTAAAAAATAATTTTTGAGGATGGGAACATACAGTGCTTTGTCCAATGCTCTTTTTCAGTCCTAGAATATTTCCACAGAAATGGAGATGGATACATATACACTGAATGAATAAATGAACTACCATATTTTGCCATGTATAGTGAAGACCTTTTTGTTCAAATTTGAGACGTAAAAATAAGCATGCGCATTATATTTGGGTAGTGCTGCTTCTGTATTTATATAATTGTTTTTAATTTTTTTATTTATGCTTCTGAGTTAAAATCATAACTCTGGAAATCAATAATGATTTTGGTATACAAAATAATACCCTGGAATATGGTAATTATTTTTATATAAAAATTTTATACATAAAATCTCTTGTACCATAGTATGTTAAAAATAAATGCTAAAATTCCTTTTTAATATAAAAAACAAGTACCTAAATATAAACAAATAAACATTTGAATTAAAAAATTAAATTATTTTTCCTGAAAGTTTGGGACAAAAGCGTGAGTGTGCATTATACTTGTATGTGGCACAATATGGTACTAGAAGATGTGATGAGATATCTTACACTCATTTTGTATAGAACTAGGATACAAATTATGTGTGGCCAGCTCACAATACCTCAAATATATGAAGTTTTTTATTTGTTGTAGGGAAGTTCCAGGGATAAGCAAGAACATTGGTGACTACTTTCTTCCTAATACTATCAGAATTACTTTCTGTTGAGGGGACTTTCTCTGATTTGTTGAAACACTAGTGCTAGTGATTCATACCATGAATGACTCAGAGCAATTGCTCAATAAATATTTTTTGAATTAATGAATGAATGTGCATGTCCTATGGAGCCTTTCTTTCGGTTTCATGAATGCAGTCAGCATTCATACCTTATAAAATACGATTCTGAAGTGAGAGCCTTGTGATTTCAACAATTATAACACTGCAGTTTTCTTTACATTTCACTTTAGTATTCAGTTATAAGTCATTGAATGGTAAACTATATTCCTAATTTTTTCAGATGTTTCAAAAATTGAGTATTTCAAGAGATAGTAGGTAGTCAAGTTTGCAATGAGCAATATGTTGAAGCAAAAAGTATGCACAGTGGAATCTTTTTCCATCCTTTTACTTTGAACCTCACTTTGTCCTTTTAATAATGGTGTGTCTCTAATAAAAAAAAAAGTATGCACAGTAATTTATCAAAACAAAGAAGCAGACTAAGTATCTGAAGACTTCCTTTCAAATATGAAATTAGAAAAATTATCACATGCTGCAAATCTTGGAATCTCACTTAGAAGAGTAAAAGTTTTTGTACATAGTGAAATATATTTAAAATTGATTATCCTCTTCCCTTTAGTTTGATAGATGTTAACTCCAAACTTATGTGATGCAGAAACATTTGCTAGGCATAGTGGAGAATATCTTTTAATAGAATAAGAAAGATAAAGCATGTAGAAGGTAATATTTCTATTTAAAAATTTGCAAGAAACATAGTGTAGTTTTATATTTTAGCTTCTTCTTCATCATGTATTATCTAAGAAAGAAACCTAATGACTGTCCCCAATACGTTATTGGAAACTTTCAAAAACAGGGTGAGCCCCCAGAATTATAACAACAGAGTTGCTTCAAGGAATACTCTTAGCTGTTTACTGGAATCTACTTTGAATCATTAAAGGACTGAAAATGTTTGACAGAGGTGATGTACCAGATATGGTTCTAAAAATAAAGAGTGTACTAGAAACACGAGACCTTTAAATTGAATGTTGGTAACAGGTGCAGCTTTAATGAAATACATTAGCATGTTAAAATACACAAAGCTAAACATAGATGAGTAATGATCAACATCTTTACTGAATTCTACAGCAGAGACTAAAGACATCATAGAATTGTACCTTTAAAATGAAATGTGTGGTCTCAGAGAACTTTTGAAGATTTTGAAATGTAGTTTTTCCATTTTTTTCTGTCTGCACAGTTAGAACATAAAGAGCAGGTAAAGTTACTTACATACTTCAAAAAATAAATTTTCAAAGTCAATAAATAACTACATGAAGCCCTACTTACCTACTTATTGTATAGACTTGGAAAGCATAGAATCACAAACATACAAACAAACATGTTTCTAAAAAATATCCAGTGAATAATCAGGTGAAAACCCTTTCCCAAGTCCAATTTCATATCTTCCAACCAGAATTAGGAATTTTTTTCCTAAAAAGACTGTTTTTGGCATGTAGAGTACACCAGTGTTTGTAGAAGCCTGGATGTATCATGTTGTGAATGAATTATTTATCTTTTCTTGAGAGTTTTGGGCAAAAAGTGAATGTCCAGGAAGGAAGATGGTGATTATCTGAAAAAGGTGTAGAATGGAAGATGTTGAAATTGGTATGTTTTGTAAGGAGAGACCGATGACTCCAGTGGATTACTAGAGGCCTTGTGATGGAGTTTGTTCAGCTTTAAGAAAGTACAAAAAGACTAGAAACTTGGATAATGGGGAAAAATGGAAATGTTTCTTTCCCAAGTTACTTGCTTGGATTTGGCAAAAAGAATATTACATTTTAGAATGACAATAGGGACTATAATGACCTATGTGTTTTCAGAAGATCAATAATTGTGTTATTGATGGCCATTTTGGTATAGTCAGTGTCCATTCTTACAAGTCATTCCTTTGGTATCTTGGTGGGACCAAATGAATTCTTAGCATTCCAGACTCTAAATATTTCTGTGATTTAGCGGGTAAATCAAGTACATTTTGTCTTCCAGCATGGATTGTTGAAAAATAGAAGATGATGAGCAAATGATAATGACAAAACAGAAGCAACAGACATAAAACAGTTAAAATATTAAAGTTATAAACTCAGCTGGGTGTTTTAGAATTCTACCTTTGTGAAAGACTTCAAACTTTAGCAGCAATAAACAGGAATAAAAGTCAGCTAAATGAAAGGTTTCCCTTTGAAGAAGTAAATGTCTCTAAGTTCCCTAAAACATTGCAGAGTTTTGGAATATACAGGACAGTTTTTATCATTTCCACATGTTCTTTAAAAGGATTTTTAATAACATTGTACTATTTTAATAATGGCACTTATTCATAGTGTACATGTTATTAGGAAGTCAAATTTAGTAAGAAAATAGTGTCATAAATTTTCATACATTAGAAAATATGCATCATTGGAAAATTTTCTAGATTTTTAGCATTAAACTTTATCATTGCCAAGATGCTACACAATCTTTCCTAGAACAAAGAAAAACACATTATTAATATTTTTATTTTAGATAATTTTTCTTCTTCCCTCACTTCCATATTTACTTATTTTAGATATTTTTATTGTATGAAACACTCAGTTTAAGAAACTGTTACACTTTTTAAGTGTGAAGGAAGATAAGTAAATAAATTATTGAATGAAAGCTCACTATCTCCAGGAATTTAGAACCAAAAGGGAAATTCCTAGGTGAGAAGTTTCAGTTTGTTCTAGCAAGGCACCAAGTTTTATTTACCATCTAACCTTCATTCATTTTGAAAAGTGTTGCCACACAAATCTACCCCCATGGTTAAATAGTTTTTCTTCAACTCTAACCTAATTGTAAAAAAGGAAAGAGAAGAAGGAAAAAAACGCTCCTCACTTAATACAGAGAAAATATCTGGAACAAGCAGTAATCTTGAATAATATCATAATTTAAAGAACAAAAGGGAGGATACACACAATTAAATTATTTAGTAGTGCATTTCTTCTAAAGACTGACTTCTGTTCCCCTACAATGTGCACATGCTCAATACTTACATTACCCTACGTAGCTCAGGATCTGAGAGTACGAAGGATAGAGAAGTAAAATAAGTAAGTATTCAGCCATGTAATATGAAAAATAGGGGTATTTATGGCTGGATTGTTTTCCAGATGGCCCTTGTATATATTAATAGCTGACTAATGAACATGTAAGGTAAAGGAAAAGTTGTGTTAACTCAGTGGGATACTGGAATTGCTTTTTTTGCAGTATTAGACGGCCTACCTTACATAATGTTATCTACCCTGCCTTTCGTACTCCCAAATGGTGCGTGTGTGTGTGTGTGTGTGTGTGTATAATCTGTGAGCAGCAGTTTGATTCTCAGTTACCCTTGTTTCCCTCTTTCCCTGTTTCCTTTGACCAATTCTCTACCAGCCATGGTTGCCTGTAGTCCATTCCCTGGTTCATCATTTGAAAAGGAAGGCAGATGAGCAATTGGACTTGTATCCTTCCTGCACCACATGGCTGCAGCCTTCCCTCAGTGCAAAGCCACGAAATAGGATATGCACTTCATGGTCAGAACTCCCTCAAAGTTTTACTTCTCTCAGAACTCTGCTTTTGTTCACAGCCACTGAATAATTTTTGTTTTGTTGTATGCATGTGTGTGTGTGTGTATGATATTTTTACCCATAGTTTGTAGTTAACAACTTACAACACCATTTCAAAAGCAGAATCTGGGCACATATTTTATAATCCTGAGCAGTATAAATGTTTTAGTTATATTACAGCCAACTCAGAGTTTACCTGGAATATAAGGATTAGAAGTATGTTGAGACCTATAAGTCCCCTGTTTTCCCATTGATACTTAGCCATAACTGAATATATTTTGAGTCACTTCAGTTTCTTTAATTGATGTGGCATGGATGATTTATTAACTCTTTCAACTCAGCAAATACACAAGCAAGGGAAACCATGAAGCTAACATTACTAGGATTTGGTTGGAATAGCCTTAGGTAATATGGTAGAATGCATGTTCTCTGAGAGTAGATATATTAGTCTCTTGTTTTAATATGTATATTCACAATGCTAAAATCACTAAGTTAAACAAAACTCCCTGAATATGTATTTAAGTAAATAATGAGGAAGGGGAGATGTCTTAAGAGTGAAACATTGGGCTCATGTAAATAAAGAACAAAATAGATCAAAGTTAAATTTAGTAAACCAAACATTTTATGGCCTAGACAAGAGAGAGATAACAACCAAAAACTAAACAAAACATCTGTGTATGATCATGACCAGGGAATATATCACTTCTATGTAAAGACAGGAGTAGAAAATATTTTTGCTTCTGTTCATTTGTCCTCATTGACTTCTACATGGTTTTGCCTCTTTATTTCTCATGTGAATGTGATAAGTAGAAAATACCATAAGAACTATTATTATACATTTGGATTCCTAATTCATACTTAGAATTTTTTTGGCAATTCTTAGTAGTCTAACTTTTGGAAAAAATGTTTGCCAGTGTGAATGACCAGTTAAAAACATTTATTAAAGTCTGTATTTTTATTGGAAAAAAATACTCTAATGTCTGGCAGAATACCAGTGATTTATATCACTAACGAAATAGACTGTGAATAACATTCAAGGCTCACCAGTTTGATTAGCTAATTGTAAAATTGTAATATTTATATGTTAATTGCACAATGTTCAGGATTATAAGTGTTAATGTATAGAGTATTGCAAAATTTCACTTTAATGGAAGAGATAAGGACAGATAAATTATAACTAAATTCAGACTTGTATTGCATGCTGCTGTTACAGAAGAATATAAAAAGAGCTTTGTGAATTCAGAAATGGGTACAATTGCTTTTTAGTACTATGGTGGTGAAGTATAAGGCAAGACAATTAGCAGTCAAAAGCTGTATAAGATGTTATATGGAAGTAATACTTGAGATTAACCTAATAAATTAAGAAAAATACAAGAATTTCATATTCTAAAATTTTATATTTTAAATTCTAAAATGTTCTCTGTTACTTAGTTGTTCTTTTGACATTATGTTTACTTACCTCTTTACTCTTGCTTTTTCATGGAATAGATTAAGATGTTGAAATAAGTAGGTACATATCCTTACTTACCACATCTTTCTTTAGCAACTGCTTTATCATTTCTTCTTCACCTTGACTTACTTTATTTTCCTTCACAGTGAAAAGCAAAAGTTTTAGGAGGTTTCAACTCTCTTCTTATGCTTCTTTATATGCTAGCCCCCATTTTTGCTTCAACTACTAGGGAAGATTTTCCTTGTAGGATGCCTTTGCTTTAATGACACTACCAGATTGGGTCACATCTCCTAGATCTAGTTTCCTGGGATTCTTATACACTTAGCATTTAGAAAAAAATATATGTCTCTATATATGTTCCTAATACATATGTACATATGGGCCTGTTTGTGTATGATTATTTTAAAAACAGGAATTTACAGATTATACACTGAATTTTCTGTATTTGAAGTACAAATTATACATGTGGTAAATGTGTGTTGAGTGAATGAATAATTTCACATCTATGAAAGGGAAAATGTGCATGCATTAGAAACTATAATAAGTACATTACTGTGAATGTAGTATGTGAACTTATTGTTCATCTATGTGATGAACAGTGTTCGGATTGTGTTAGATTGAGTTAGATTGGGCCCAAGATAGTTTTCTAGAGGGGAAATATCTCAGCTGAATGATGACCTGTTCTCTAAAGTTCATTACAAATTTAAAAGTATGTTTCTTAAAAAAAAAGGCTTTGAAGTGTATACAAAATAAATACACATATTTAATGTGTACAAATTGATGCCTTTGAACATATGCAAATACCCACGATACCATCACCACAATCAAGGGAATAGACATTCAACACCTCCCAAAGTTTCCTTGTGCCACCCTGTTTTTGTGCTAGAACACTTAACACTGTACCTACAATCTTAAATTTTGAAGTACATAATACCATATTATTAACTATAGGCACTATGTTGTACAGCATATCTCTAGAACTTATTCACCTAGAATAACTGAAACTTTATATCCATTGAAAAACTTCCCATAACAACAAGCCCCTGGTAATCATTACTGTGTTTTATGCTTTTGTGAATTTGACTGTTTGATACCTTTATGAATGGAATCATACAGTGTTTATCTGTGACTGGCTTATTTCACACAGCATAATGTTCTTCAGGATCATCTATATATTATAGATAGTGGAATTGCTTTCATTTTAATGCCATGTGGTATTCCATTGCATGTATGTACTATAGTTTTAATCCATTTATTTGTCTGTGGACACTTGGTGTGTTTCCATAACTTCTCTGTGAATAATGGTGTAATGAATATGCTTTTATACACTTCTGCAGATATCTCTTAGAGACACTAATTCTGTTTCCTTTAGCTATATACCCAGAAGATGAATTGCAGGACATTGTGGTAGTTCTATTTTTTTTTTTTTTAACTTTTTTTTTTTTTTTTTGGCCAGTGAGGGGGGAGGTGTTCCCTGGCTGGGAATTGAACCCAGCCCGTGGCGTTGAGAGCACTGAAGCCTAGACACTACCCCACCAGGGAACCCCTCTATTTTTAATTTTGGAGGAATCTATCTGTTCTTCATAATGACTGTACCAATTCACATCCCACCAGTAGTGTAGCAGTGTTGCCTTCTCTTCACATCCTCAGAAACATATCCTAACAAATGTGAAGTGATATACCATTGTGGTTTTATTTGCCTAGTAATTAATGATGTTGAGCACCATTTCACAGACAGTCATTAACCTACACTGCTTGGACTTATTTTGGATTTTACAATGGTGTGAAAGTGATACATGTTTAATAGGAGCTATGCTTTCAATTTGGAATTTTGATCTTTTCTCAGACTAGTGATATGTGGTGTGATACTCTCTTGTGATGCTGGATAGCAGCAGCGAGATGATTTTGCCAAATAGTGGGCTAATATAAGTGTTCTGAACATGTTCAAGGTAGGTTAGGTGTATTAAATGGATTTTTTACTTACAACATTTTCCATTTATGATGGATTTATTGGGACAGAACCCCCTCATAATCAAGGAGGAACTGTGTTTGTCAACCATTTGTATTTTCTTTGGAAGAAGTATGTTTATTCAGGTCTTTTGTCTATTTTTTTAAGAAATTTTTTTCCTATCAGATACATGGTTTGAAAATGTGTTTCCCCATTTCATAGGTGGTTATTCATGCTGTGGATTTTCTTTACTGTGCAAAACTTCTTAGTTTGATGTAGTCCCCCTTACCTATTTTTGTCTTTGTTACATATATTTTTGGTGTCATATTCAAGAAATTATTGCCAAAACCAATGTTGTGAAGCTTTTCTTCTTCTTTTCTTCTAGCAGTTTTATAATTTCAGGTCTTATCTTTATATATTCAATCCATTTTTAGTTTATTTTTGTGTATGGTGTTCAGATAAGGTACAAATGAAGATGCAGTCTAATTATATTCGCATGTGGATAACCAATTTTCCCAGCACCATTTGGTGAAGAGAGTATCTTTCCTTTACTGTGTATTCTTGAAACTCTTGTCAAAGGTCAGTTGCCTGTATACAGTATATGTATGGGATTATTTTTGGGCTCTTCATTCTGTTCCATTGGTCTTTCTGTCTGTCTTTGTGCCAGTGCCATACTTCTTTGATTCTTGTAGCTTTGTAATATATTATGAAATCAGCAAGTGTGGAACCTTTAGTTTTTTTTGTTTTTCTCAAGATTGTTTTGGCTATGCTAAGTCTTTTGTGATTTCATATGCATTTTAAGATTGTTTTGTTTTGTTTTCTATTTCTGTAAAAATGACATTGGGATTTTGAATGGAATGGCAATCTGTTGATGTTTTGGGGTAGTATGGATATTTTAATAATATTAATTATTCTAATCTGTGCATGTGCTTTAATTTGATTCATCAGTATTTTAGTTCTCAGTGTATAAGTTCTTTGCCTCCTTCATTAAATTTATTCTTAAATCTGTTGATTTTGATGTTATTATGAATGAGATTATTTTCTTAACTTTCTTTTTGAAAGTTTTGTTGTCAGTATAGAAATCAACTGATTTTTGTATGATAATTTTGTGTCCTGCAACTTTACTGTATTTGTTTATTACTTCTAACAGTATTTGGTGGCATCTTTAGGATATTTTTACGTACAGGATCATGTCATCTGTAAACACATATAATTTTACTTTCTATCAGAAGTAAAATTTAAAAATTTTTTTAAATTTCCCCCCCCAATTGCTCTAGAAGGTGCTTTAAGTACTGTGTTGAATAGAAGTGCAATAGTGTGCATTCTTGTACCTTCTGTACCTTGAAGGAAAGATTTCCTTTTTTCACAATTCAGTATGATATCAGCTGTGGGCATATCATATATGGTCTTTGTTATGTTGAGACAAATTTCTTCTATAACTAGTTTGTTAAACATTTTTATCAAGAAAGGGTGGTGAATTTTTTCAAATGCTTTTTCTGCATATTAAGAGGATCATATAAATTTTATTTTTCATTTTGTTAATGTGATGTATTACATTTTTTATTTCCGTTAAGTTGAACCATCCTTGAATCCCAGGGATAAATTCCACTTTTAAATTACAGACATTAAAATTTTTAATTTGAATTTTTGTAATTTAATCTATTAAAAAGAAATAAATAATAAAGTAAATTGTTTATTTAAGATTTATATATTAAGTGAAAACGAAGACAAGCAAGTAATTAAAGAACACATGTTGAAATGACTACTTGGGATAAGTAAACTAATAATAAAAATTAATAACCTATACATTCTTTGTGAATATGATTTAGTGGTGATTACAGTGTTTTAGTTAATATAAATTAAAATCTCCAAAAATATATTTTGGTAGGGCCTTGAGGTAAAGGAATGCCAAAAATGAGGGAAGGTAACACAAAATAATAGATCATGTATTCATTAAGAAAAGATGTAATATTAATTGGCAGTTTCTGAGTATATGTGACAAAATATATTTTGTACATAAAAATATACATGTGTATTTTTATGATTTTAGTTTTAAATTTTGTTTGTCCGTTCACTCTCTCATTACTACTTCAACTCATTATACCTTATAAAACAAGATCCTAAATTATTTTTCATTATATAATAGAAAAATAGCAAAGTAATTAAATGAATATAAAGGATTTTAAAATTGAGAATAAAATTTGTAACATAACTATTAATTTGGGAAAAAATGGAAAAATAAACTAATTTTCTAATTTCGTTAAGGGATAAATTAGAACACCAATAAAATAATGCATTGGAAAAATTGATTATTTCAGTGGTGGTACAGAATTTTTGGTGAAGTTGTTATTTGGAAGAATTAACACTGTATTTTGAGAATGGAAAAGGAAATAAAATGTACAGTGTGTATGTTATCTCATTATTTAAGTGACAATTTCAGGAGACACTGTTATCTTCAGTGACTCCAGAGTTATTTTTTGCCACATTCTCCTAAGATATATAATTAGGAGACATATACCACATAGAAATCCTGGACAGTTAATGAAAGTATTTATTATTTTTAATTATGCATTTAGATAAATATAACAGTTAAAGTCACTTTGCACTGTTAATTTTTTTAAAATTTGTATTGGCAGTATTTAAACAGCCTTGATTATGCACTTACTATCCCTCCTTTAACACTGTCAAGAATATATATCATAACTAATAAATACATATATTATCTAGTTATAGTTGTGTGCATACTATTCATTAAGAGCCTTTTGGCCTGATTAGTACAAGTATAATAAACTGAATTTATCATTCTTAATTGAAAACAACCACAGGAAGCTAGGAAGATACATAAAATGATTTAGAGGTGTACTGAACAGTTTATCTCAGATCTATCTAACTCTGACCCTGTTTTTTGTAGGGAATGTTTTGTTTTATTTTACTAGTTACATTATGATATTAAGTGGTGCTATTTCAGTAGTTGACAAATATGTAAATGTGAAGTGGCTTTAAGAACATGCAATATTTTTCTTCCATTAATATTTTTAATGTACCTGTCATAAAAATAAGCTTTCTGAAAATGTGAGCCATATGTTACATATAAAAACTAGACTGGCTTTCAAATGTTATGAGACAATTTATATGTAATACCATAATTAAGACAACCCCCACTCCAGAAAAGAGTGTACCTGTATTCAGCATTTAAAACAGTGTATTTCAGCATTTAAAACAGTGTATTTCTTTGAATATTTTAGTGAAGTATAATTCAAATGCTATGTGTTAAGAAGCATATGTGTTCTGTGACAAAGGAGGCAAGAATATACAATGGGATAAAAACAGTCTATTCAATCAATGGTTTTGGGAGAACTACACCTTCTTATTGCATATACAAGAATAATGTAAGGGCCAAAATCATAAAACTACAAGAAGAAGAACAGGCAGTAAACTCTGGTATTGCTGGTAGTATTTTTTTTTTCTGAATACATCAGAAGAAAATAAAGAGATGCTACTATTTCAGGCTATAAAGCTTTTGCACAGCAAAGGAAACCATCAAGAAAAGAGAAGGATGAAATACTAGATGGGAGAAGATATTGGCAACAATGATACATCTTATAAGGGGTTAATATCCAAAATTTATAAGAAACTCATGTAGTTCAACACCAAAAAAATAATGCAATGAAAAGATGCATAGAGGGCCTGGACAGACATTTTTTCCAAAAAGGACATATAGATGGCCAGTAAATGTATGGAAATATGCTCAACATCACTCATCAAGAGACAAATGCAATTTAAATTCACAATGAGATAACCACCTCACACCTGTCAGATGACTATCATCAGTAAATCAAAAACAAGTGTTGAGCAGGATGTGGAGAAAAGGGAACCCTCATGCATTGTTGGTGGGATTGCAAATTTATGCAGCTGCTGTGGGAAATGGCATGTAGGTTTCTCAGAAAATTAAAAAAATAGAGCTACCTTATGACTCAGCCATTCTCGTCCTGGGGAACTATCCAAAGAAATTCAACACACTGATTTGAAAAGATATATGCACTCCTGTGTTGACTGCAGCACAATTTACAATAGCTAAGATATGGAAGCAACGTAAGTGCCCATCAACAGATGACAGAGTAAAGAGGTGGTACATATATATCATGGAATATTATTAAGTCATAAAAGTGAAATTTTACCATTTGCAACAACATGAATGGGCCTAGAGAGTATTATGCTAAGCGAAATGAGTCAGAGAACTATCATGTGATTTCACTGATATGTAGAATCTAAAAAGAAAATTACAAAACAAAAAACAGGAATGGACTCATATATACAGAGAAGGAACTGATGGTTAACCAGGTGGGAGAGTGGTTGGAGGACTGGGTTAGAAGGGTGAAAGGATTAAGAAGTACAAGTTGGTACTTACAAAATAGTCATGGGGCTATAAAGTACAGCATAGGGAATATAGTCAATATTATTGTAATAATACTAGATTTATCAGGGAATCTCTTCATAATTATATAAATAACCATTATGTTGTACATCTGAAACTTATATAAAATAATATAGAATGTCAAGTATAATCGGAAAAAAGCATATATATCTATAGCAGGTCATAATATTTTTCTACATTAATATTTTTAATATAAATCAGACACATAATCAAGAAGTGAGTAGAAACATAATTCTATGACAGCTGTTACAATTTATACATAATCTAGTGCACCAAGTAGATATACCTTTTAAAAGTAAACACCAATTATTATACTTTAGTTTAAAATTTTACTGTACTAGCTAACTGTAATTTTAAAAAGTGAGTCTTTTTTTTTAACAAAATACAGTTATCTACAATAGAATATTTATTCCAGAAACCCTCAGTTAAGTTGTCTAGAAAGAAAATTTTAGTCATCAAAGCAAACAAAAAATGATTTATTTCCTAAATTGCCTTTAACAAATTGGATTTCCCTCCTCTTTTATAAGATGGATGAAGAGTTCAGAAAAAGAATTTTAACACTGAAAATTTTATAATAGTACTTCAGGAAATTTTTACTCAGTATTTTCCAAAGGATCCTTTTCTTAAGGAAGGAAACCTGAGATTACACAGATGAAATGTTGGCATTTTGAACATACTTAGGAGGATCTTTCCACCTGGGTATTTTGCAGTTCTGTTAATGAAGCGTATATTTAACATGTAACATGTACTGTGGGGAAAATGCTGTATTTGGTAAGTACCACGAGGACACTGAGATGATCAAATATGCTTACTCTCCAAAAACTCAAAACATAGTTGGAGAATTTGAAGACCAATAAACGTGGTAAAAACTATACAAAATTTGCAAGCCTGATGCTTTAAAGACATGAAAAAGAAATTGATTTAAGCTAAGGAAAGCATGTTTGAGGGAATGAGTTTGAATTGTATTTCAAACAACAAAACTTTTAAAAGCAATGCTTTCTAAGTTTTGACATTTTAAATGAGGCCTGGAAGAGGGAGAATAAAGGGTTAGGAGGTGGTAGAGGGACCAGTTCAGGGTAGTGTTAACATAATTTCAGAATCGTGGCTCCTTGGGGAATATTTTTTACATTTGCATTTTCCACTACTAGCTATATATTATTAAAGGCAATCACATAAACACACAAAATCATATATACTAAATATATAAATGTTTATCTCAAGGTACAAGTAGGTACATTAAAGATAATCTAATCATATAATTTCTCTTTATGTCTTAGGGTTTCCAGCTTTATAGACCCACATGCCTCACCTTTCATAATGGGAGTTGTGGGGAAATTACCTCTGTAGGAGGTTTTGAAATTGAGAATAAGAGAATATTATTCTTATTTTTTCTGTATGCTCACAAAAGAAGCAGGTTCGAGGGTTTAAATGTGATTTGTCTTTTCACAGCTAGAGATAATAGCCTTCTTATTTATAAAAAAAAACAAAAAAAACAAAGTTGTGAGGAGTATAGACCCATTTCTGTCTTTTAAATCAAGACACAGATTATATTTTACTTTATAAAATAAAAAGTGTACTAAAAGGTGAAATGTTACATTCAATTTTGTTTTTACTATCTGCAGAGTATATATACAATATAAAGATCATAAAAACAGGTTACAAAATACCCCTGTGTTTATGAGAAAATCATATTTTTAATTTTTCATATATATATTGTAAATTTGATATAGCTGGTGGATGTTTACCTCTTTATTGTATTTTTTTTCTTTTACTTTGCTGATACTGTCAAAGTTAGCTTTTAGCTCCTTTGTGGTCATCTTTTTTTTTAAATTTGTGATTTTGTAGTTTTCTTATATTCAGTATTAGAGCAACTTGACTACATTTGCTTTTTCAAACTTTACTCATCTGTTCAATTATTAATTTTTACATATTTTGGCCTTTTGCCACCATCACTGAAATACTTATATTTTATAAAGTACATATCAAATACTCATTGAAAATATTCTATAAAATACAGTTAAGAAAAGTTCTAGTAGCTTATAATACACAATTCCTACCACAAGCATTGCAAAACATGATCACAGAACAAATGAAAAAACAATACAAGAAAAGGTGGTATTTATATTATGTACAGGTTAAGATTGCAAGTGAGTTTTAGAGATAGGAGGAAAGGTTAAAAGTACATTTAGGTTGAGAATTGCCACTATTTTTTTGTCTGAAAAAATCCTAGGTAAATTCTTCTAGGAAACAATATCAGTAGACAAATTTATTGACAGGAGATCATTTTTATTTTTCCCAACACACAAAATTTACAGAATTATGTTCACACATACACAACACACATACATGTATTTTTTTTCTTTCTCATTCAAATATGTTATAAATGCTTGTAGGGTATTCCAAAATAAAGAATGTGGACTGGAAAAGGAGGGTTAGTAGATGACCTGCAGCTCTTTTTCCCTTTACTAGTAGTGCTCATGAAGAAATATAAAGCAATGATGTGGTCAAATCTTATAAACAAGCTAATTTGATCACCTGATGATATTTACTAGTGGAAACATAATAGAGCATTTTTATTTGTCAAATACTTTTGACAATATATTCCTTTTCTGTCTAAATAGCTTATAAATCTCGAAATTACGGATTTATGGGCTGCTAGAAAATGTTAGTGATAGCTTGTAATTAGAGTGTAAATGGAGATACTGTATGGCTAAAATGACTCCATTTGTGCAGGTGATGCCCTAATGCATCTCTTGGGAACGTGTATGCTAGGTTTGAGTAACAGCCTGTCCTGATATGGAAAGGAAGGATCTGTAGGCTACAGTGATGTTCTCAGACATCACCGAGTTTGTAATCTGTGGCTTTTGGTAGTTGGCAGCCTTTGAATTATTAGTAAAACTTTTTTGAGGGTAGAAGACATGCTTTTTGTGAGTTAATCTATGTGTTATCTTAATATATTAAGTCCACTTCTCATTTGGCACTTATGGATTATCCAAACATGCTAATAATCTTGTGCTCAAATAATTTTGCTATTCAACAAAACACCTTTTTTTGTGGTCATTGGTGAACAATTAAGGGAAAGCATTTAAAAAAAAACTACTTTTAATTAAATGTATTGAGGTGACATCAGGTAATAAAATTGTATGTTTCAAATGTACAGTTCTGTAATACATCATCTATATATTGATTATGTGTTCCCTACCCAAAGATAAATCTCCTTCCATCACCATATATTTGGCCCCTTTTACCATTTTCTATCTACCTCCTCCCTGCTTTTCCTCCGGTAACCACTAACTTGTTGTCTGTGTCTATGAGTTTTTGTTAGTCTTGTCGGTTACTTTCAGTTTTATATCCCACATATGAATGAAATCATATGATTCTTGTCTTTTTCTGTGTGACTTATTTCACTTAGCATGATACTTTCAAGATTCACCCATGTTGTCACAAATGGCAGCATTTCATCTTTACTTATGGCCGAGTAATATCCCATTTGTAACACATCTCCTTTATTCAATCATCTATCGAAGGATACTTGAGCTGTTTTTATATCTTAGGCACCATAAGTAATGCTGCAGTGAGCATAGGGGTACGTATATCTTTATAGATAAATGTTTTTAAATTTTTGGGGTAGATACCCAGAAGAGGAATTGCTGGGTCACATGGTAGTTCTAGTCTTGTAATTTTTTTGAGAAACCTCCATACTGTTTTTCACAATAGTTACACCAAATTACATTTACCAGCAGTGTATGAGGGTTCCTTTATCCCCACAACTTCTCAAAGCTTGTCATTCCTTGTCTTGTTTACAATAGCCATGGTAACAGGTGTGAGGTGGTAGCTCCTTGTGGGTCTCATTTCCATTTGCCTAATAGCTAGTGAAGTTGAGCATCTTTTCAAACATCTGTTGGCCATTTGTGTGTCTTTTGGGAGAAGTGTCTGTTCAGTCCTCTGCCCATTTTTTAATTGAACTGCTTTTTGTTGTTGTTGAGTTGTATGAGTTCTTTATATATTTTGGATATTTGCCACTTATAGAAGGTTTTGTTTACAAATGTCTTCTTTCATCTTGTTGGTTGCCTCTTTGTTTTGTTGGTTTATTTTGCTGTGCAGAAGGTTTTTAATTTGATATGCAAATAGTTCCATTTATTTATTTTTGCTTTTACTTTCCTTGTCTTTGAAGTCAAATTTATAAAATGCTAAGACCAAAGTCCGTAAGTTTAGTACCTATGTCGTCTTCTATGCATTTTATCATTTCCAGACTTATATTTAGGTCTTCGATCCAAAAATTCTAATTTTTTTATAGATACCATGCAACACAGCAGTTTCGCTTTTTCCCATTTACACCAGAACAACGTAAGCATGTGGTCACACAAAAATTTATATATAAAAGCTAGTGGCAGTGTTATTCATAATAGACTTAAATTGGTAAGAACACAGATATCTTTTCATGGAATGAATGATTAAACATTCTCTGAAAAAATACACATGCATGCACACACACACACATATACATACATATATGCACGTACACACACCACAGTGGAATATTCACCAAAGAAAAACTAATTTTACAACATAACTTCAGGGAATTATGAGTATAAAAATGTGTTCCAAAAAGTTTACATAGAGTATAATTTGATTTATATAACATTTTTGAAAAGACAAAATTTTAGAAATAGAGAACAGATTAGTTAGTAGTTAGTGGTTATTGGTGAAGGTCATGAGTGAGTTTAGGAAGTGGGAATAACCGTCAAAGAATGATACAGGGGGTAATTGTCATATTAGTTTATTCTTTATCTTGATTATCTTGATGAATACATGAACCTGAACATTTGAAAAAATTTTATAAACCTAAATACCTATAACGTATGCAAATAAATGAAAGTATTAATATAAATACAATATCTGAATGAGATTAGGTTTTTATCAATTGTTTGTATCCTCATTGTGGTATTGTATTACAGGTTTATAAAATGTTGGCGTTGGGGAAAACGAAAATGTGATCTCTCTGTATTGCATACATGTGTATGTGACTGTATAGTTATCTCAATTAAAATTCCAATTAAATAAATATTTATATTTAACCTTGAAAATTCTACCCTACATAAATACAGAGGATGCCAAAAAATGTATACACATTTTAAGAAAAGAAAAAAATGTATTAAAAGTCTAATAATATGTATCAATAACAAAAGATAAAGACAGGGCATGTTTAACTTCTACAAATTACAAGAGGTGCTCAACGTAGTTACCATCAGGGTCCAGACACTTCTGATTAAGGCAAACTCCTGCTTGAGCAATGTTGACCAAAGTGTCCACTTGTATTGCTGCTTATGCCCTTATAATTTCTTCCCAAAGTAGTCTGTTTTCTATGATACACCACATAATTTAAGTTCCCCCCAAGTAGAAGTCAAGAGGTGTTAAATCAGGAGAATGAGAAGGAAATGCAACATTTTCAAATTTCAAATACCATTTTAAAATGTTCTTGCACCCCTTCAAACAATAACCGTGCTTCCGCTATTTTCTTTGATTGCCCTGCCCATCGCGTGGTGACACTAGCCTTCATTTGATTAGTGCTATCTTTTGAGGAAAGGTCATGCTACACATTGCTACTGTAATTCCATTCAACTTCGAAAAGTAATGCAAACATAACATCTCTTAAAATGTGTATACATTTATTTGGTACCCTAGTATTATTGAAAAGATAAGACTTATAAGTTAAATATGTGCTCCCAAAATTTGTATTTTAAAAGCTAATGTCTAATGTGATAGTGTTAGGAGGTGGAACATTTGTTAGGCAATAAAGATGAGGACAAAGCCCTTATTATGGGGATTAGTGTCTTTAGAAAGGAGGTACCAGGTAGTCCCCTCACCCCTTCTTCAATGTGAGGACACATCAAGAAGGCATCTATCTGTCTGTGAACTAGGAAGTAGGCACTCAGCAAATACAGAATGTGGCAATGCATTGTTCTTGAAATTCCCAACCTCCTGGACTATAAAAAATAAATTTCTATTGTTGATAAACCACCCACACAGTCTATGGTATTTTGTTGTAGTAGCCTCAACAGTCTAAGACATCTTATACAGAAAATAAAAAGCTATTCATTTTATTCATCATAGAAAAGAGAACTATATATAGAAGACAGTATACGTAGAAAATAGCCTTTACGTATAAAATCATGTTGTGTTCAATATAGTCTATTTTGCTCATATAAAGGCACACTATGTTGGAATTGCAGTATAGAGAGATACTGTTGCAATTAAGTAGAGCAGATCAATGATGGGATTCACTACCTTTTTAAATAGTGTGTTTATTAATAGTATACAAGTGAAAATACTTGGATATATGGTAGGAGACTAGAGTTGAGAGTCAAACAGTTAAGTTTGCACAAGATAATGTTTACAGATTCACTCAGCATTCAAATTACTTTGATTTTATTTATCAGATTATTTGTGAGTTACTTGGTTAAATACTTTTTCCATTTCCTACCCAATTCAAGCACTGTACTGGGCACTTGCAATGAAATGGAGAGCAAAATTACTTAAAGATCTTGCTTTCCTTGAGTTCACAGTCTAATGAGTTAGACATACGTTAATTGCATGGGCACATGAATAATAGTCATATTAAAACTAACTGACAAGTCTGGTAAGTGCAGTAAAAAGTTCTATTAGGGGAAAATATCTGATACACTTTTAATTTTCCTTGAGAAAGGAATATTAGAGCTGAGGTCTGGCAGCTGAACTCATTTTAAATCTTTTAGAGAGGAGACATTCAGAAGTAGGGTGGGTGGCAACTGAAGGTAGAGAGAGAATGTGTCATGAAGGAAAGAATACTCATGGGATGTAGAGGTCCTGCAGTGGGTAAGTTTGAAGATAAGAAGTAACCTGACTATTCAGAGTTTAAACATTTTTTTTAAATTATAACAACAACAGTGGGGAAAATGTCATCTTGAACATGTTGTTGAAAAGGGAACTATTATATTTGGGAAAGAGATTATAATGCAAAGGGAAATAATTATATTTTCATTCAATGAAATAGTTATCTTTGCATACTAATACTATTGCTCTCACTATATTGTGGAGATTAGATTTTAAAGTATATTTTTCTAATAGATATAGTCAGATAAGATTATTCCATTATTTCAAGTAAATTATGATAACTTGGGCTAAAAGAAAAAACTTGTACAGAGTTTGAGCTATTTTAACATTCTATATTTTGAATTAATATGTGTTTAAAAACGGACATATGGCAATAATGGGAAGAGGAAAATAAGATGATGGATATATTTAGGTTTATTAGATTTAGATGTCTTATCTGGGTTGTGCAACTATATGGGTGAATGTGACATTTGTTAAGATATTTGACAGTGTAAGAAAACATATAATTAACAGAATGATCCTTAGTGGGATTTTGTACATTAGGGCATATGAATCTAAGCACAGAGTTCAGAGTCGCAATCACTGACCATGGCCACATGTATAGATAGATGGTCCTTGTTAATAAATCATCTCTGACCTGAGAGAAAAGAGTGAAATTTCAGTTTTGAAAATAGTCATCAATTTGAGGCTGTGTAAAGATGGAAAATAATATATAAGGTAATGGCTGTATATTTGATTCATTTTTGTTTGAGTTAAGATAGTATAGGCATTCCAAAGAACCATTATCATTTGAGAAAGATATTTTGAATAAAATGACCCTGCAGGGTACCATAATATATTATACAACATTCTTAAGTCCAAATGTGTAGGCTCTAGTACAAATGTTGTTCTTCAATTAGAGACTGTTACAACTCCTGTATTATAAAGGCAGGAAGAGGAAAATATGGTTGTAGTTGCAGAGAACTCCCTATTACTATTACGTAGATTGAGGGACTGAACATCTGATGGCTTCTGTTTTCTCTTGAAGCCAGAAGCAATTTTGTCTTCTAAAGCAGGGGATGGTGCATATGAAAGAGGAGTGAATGGTTGGACAAAATAAAGAAAGTTTGAAATTGTTAATTTGAAAGTACGAATGTTCACCACAGAAATTTAACATGACTTCTAGGCCAGATTGAGAGCCCACTTGTTCCTGATGGCTCTTTATTATTATGGCAATGATAAACTCTCTTTTTAAAATTTCTATAGCTTTGTTAGGATTTTTAGTGGCAGATGTGGAAAAATCAAATTGTCGAACTTTTCCAGGATGGGGATTTTTACAGAGAGATTATGGCAAATGCTGCTTGTCATTCAGCAAAGTCTGTATTCTCTTCATGGATACAAAAGTGGGTCACTTATTCCATCCTCCCTTGCATATGGCCATGACCATGGGTTGATTTCCAGCTAAAGGAATATGAGTAGAATTTATCATAGATATGTTTAGGCCTGGAACATGAAATATCTTCATCTTTTCTTCTGGAGTCTCTCTCTCATTTGACCAAGATAAAAATGTTAAGGTGGTTTTGGAAGCCACATGTATATGGCAGAGCAACCACCATGCAAGTTTCCTAAATGACCACCGTGAAGGAGTGATACCCAGTGAAATTTAGGACTATGTAGGGCTTTTTTTGTGTATGTGAAAAGAAAATAAAATTCAATTATGTTAAGCTAGTAGTAGGTACTCTTTTTAAAAAAAAAACAAAAAAAAAAAACCGGCCAGATAATAAATAATTTATGCTTTGTGTAGGCTGTATGGTCTCTGTCATAACTACTTAACTGTACAACTGTGATGCAAGGGCAGACTTAGACAATGCATCAACAAATGAGCATGTCTGTGTTCGATAAAATTTTACTTACTAAAACAAGGCCAAATCAATAATTGGGTGTGCTGACATTAGTATTAAGCATGTGCTACCTTAAGCTAACCCGTCCAAGCTAATATACAAGTATATTTGTTATGAAAACTGATAGGCACAAGGAGATACTTTTTAACGTGTACTTTTATAGTAACAATGTAGAAAAGAATCTAAATAAGGAAGAACTGAAGAAAGGAGGACAGTGATGTAGTAAGTATAATTAGTGGAGTTAAATATAGGACATAACAGTAAAATTGAGGAGTGTTACTAATGGGATTGCTGTAAATAATTCTGAGTCACATGGGAGTTGATGACAGGTTCTAAACCTGAATAGTTGGGAGTAGGTGACAAGAAACCTAATACAAATAAGTTGTGTGTATTTATGCTAACTGGAGTACCTTATTACTGAAGTACGTCAATGTGAAAAGCCAAGGCTCCATTAAGATTCAGTGTTTATGTAATGATAATGATTTGAATGCCAACACTCTAAAACTGTGCCATATATAATAAAAAGTTAGAGATGTATATATAGGTATACATATAGATTTTCCTTAATGATAGGACATCAACACAGACACATATATACACACAGATAAGATAGAGATAAGCACACAGGTATTAATATCAGCACTGGTATAGGTATAGATGCTTGGTTATACAGTCTTTTCTACTAAGATGCCAAACAGAATATCTATTTCAGATTTGCATAATGCTAGGGTTTCTGAACTCAGTGCAAAAATAAAAACATATCTATTTCCTAAGAGCAGATAATAAAATAAAGTAGAACTTTATCATATTTAAATGGCTTCTGCCTGAAGAAAGGCCATCTTTCTTCACAGTACAGTTCTTTGAAGTAGCCTAAAGTAGTATAAGGAACACAGAAGGGAATGTATCTTTTTATCACTGCAAATAATTGGAAAAAGCAGCTTTAAAAGAATAAAGTAGAAAAATTGTGATTCAAATAATTATCATAAAACAATTTAAGCATAAAATGTCTTACTCATATTTAGGTTTTCTGACATGAATTAATTTGTGGCGGGTTAAGGACACATTATACAACTACACTTGCTAACACTGTGCCCTATATTGTATCATTGAAAAATATAAAATTAATTTATATTACCTCAATAAAGTTAATTTTTTTCATAAGATCTCTCAACAAATAATTTATTATATGCCAACTCATCTTAGCCAAGTTCATTAACTGATATTACATTAGCCGAGGTACCCAAACTATGAAAATTACTTAAAATATTTTGCCCAAACAAGACTGGAATAATCACAGCATTATTTTCTTAATTACTAAGCAGCCTAGTTACAGAATTTGTTGACATTTGTGATGCAATAAAAATATATTTAGTACTTAGAGTATAAACCAAATGTTTTGATTAAAGTATGACTCAAGGTGAATTGATAGCATCTATAGTTGCATGTCTCACAGCTGTATTCTAATAGCTCTCAGCAAATACTGGCCAATGATAATATTTTAATTATAGAAACAGATTTTATCCTTATATTTTCTATTAAAACATTTTTGTTACAAGATAATGAGAACTTCTATTTCAGCCTTTTTTTATCTAGAGAATTCCATTTACTGCCACCTGATACATCCTTATTTGGAATATCATTTACACAGAGTTTAAGTATAATTGGAATCAGTTTATATTAAATATCTTTTGTTTTTTTTCTTAAAAGAGTAAGGTATAATTAGAATTTAAGTCATTGATCCCATTCCACTATAGATAACTAACTTGTACCTTTTGGGAAAATTAAGATTTGGGAATCTTCACCCTTAGGGGATCCAGATTTTATAGTTACTTGAAGTTACTTTCAGTTACTTGAAGCACTAGATAGTGGAGAAAATTGAAGCTGAGTTAGCTATTAGTATTGAAAGGGAAGGGAGGGAGGAGAGAAGGAAGAAGGCAGCAGAATATAACAAGAGAAGTACTGTTACAGCCACCTGGAAACAAATACTCAGTTGACACTTCATGTAGTTAGTGTCCAGGGTGCTCCTACCAGACTTCCTACCCTGCCTACACATTGCTAAGTGGCTTTGTTTCTCTGATAAATAATACTAATTTTTCTATTTTGATTTGTGCTGTTTGTTAACCACTGGATGGGGACAGGACACTGTAGATCTCCCTGTATTTAGTTGGAAAATAGATTAATCTTCTAATGTTTAAGTGCATTTCAGATGTTTTACTTCATTTCTCCAGTGTCTTCTCTTTCTGAGTATTTACTTTCTGCCTCACTAATTATTCCTCATGTATGAAGGGGTAGGTTTAAGCTCCATCTCTTTATATTCCACTGACCTTATTTTTAGATTATATTTGTGCCCATTACAATTGGATTAAAAACTGTGGAAGGTGGTTATTGATTGAATATTAACATCATCATCATTATTATTATTATTTTAATTTAAGAGATTCAAGTATAATCATGAAGTGAATTGACTACAGAACTGTGTCAAGAATGTGGCTTGATAGTTAAAATCTATTTCCTACATTTTCATTCACTTTCACTAACTGGGAAGGGAATGGGTAGCATTAATTATTTTACTCTGGTCTTTCTAATACAATGTGGTGTCGAGAGGAGATGCCCAAGTATTCTATCTTGAATAAGAAGCAGTGGCCTAAACATTTCACTTTGGGACCACATTGAGTACTTATAAAAGATCATCAATCTCAAAGGCGAAAAGTCCTACAGAAAGTACTGGATCTTACTTCTACCTAGGCCATCACGTTCAACTTGTGATGAAACTAAAATCTCAGTTGTAGAGAATTGTATTCTGCACTATCAATAGCCAAAGATGTTTTGAGTGTTGATAATCTGACTTTTGGGTAAATAAACCTAAGCTCTCCTTAACAGTCGATTGTCAGTTTTACATAGAACTAAGAGAAATTCTTTTATAATTGATAGTTACGATGGCAAGAAAGAAGGGGGAGTTATCTCTGTGCCTGTGTTCATCTGTTAAAAGTAGGCATATTTGCATGATTGAATTTTGTGCCTAGTAAATAACTTGTAAAAATGTTTGTCACATTGCCTGAACATTAGGAGACTTTAATACTTGATTAAAGGAGGAATAAACACTGTATGGGGAGTTAGATTACCTTTAGGCTGTCATCACTACTCTCCAAATGGATTGGTAGAGTGCAGCTTTTTTCATTTCTATAATTTATTAAGCTGCTTTAATGCATAGAATATTATCCTATGGGCCTAAAAAACATTGCAGCACCTTCCAAGGTCTCTTCACCATTAAAGAGTTTATGTACTAGGTTCGTACGGTTTAATCTGGACATTAATACGATTATTTAGAATGGAATCATGGATCATACCAGCACAGTGGCTGTATTTACAGACAAATTCTGTTTACACTCTCCCCATCTGTTTACGTGGCTTCATGCCCATTCATAAGTTAATCAAACCTTTCCTGAGAGGGGCTGCCAAAAAGACGTTGCTTTGCAAGGGCAACTGGCAAATTTTGGAAAAGCAAAGGCAATGTAAGGACTCCAATTTAAATTAATATGTTGAATAATTACAAAAAACCTGAGCCTTATATGATTTTTGAGATAAAGGGAGATTTGGAGACAAAAAAATAACAAAACAAATTTAAAAACCTGTCATGTAGACTACAAAATTTATCTACAAATACTCATTTAAAACTGAGAAAATTAGTATATCAGAAATACATTTTAAAATGAATCTTGTATCATGTGGCCAACTCTACATAAGAAGAATGCCATTCAAAAGATACATTTAATTACTTCTAATTAGTTTTCTCTCCTTTTTAAAAAGGATGAATCTAAAAAAAATTGGCAAAATCGCCCTTTTTCCCCCTTGTCGGAGAAAATTTGTCATGAATTCATGACAGCTTTTGCCTTCCCAGTGGGAAACATGGTTAAAGGATGTTTTTCTCAGTTTATAATAAGAGATTGCATTTTCAAAGTGCATATTTTAAAAGCGACAATAATTTGTGTGTTCTTTTCTTTTTTTATATTGTCTTTTTAGCCATTCTATTCTGTACATTTATCTAATTCTATTATTGTCTAATCTTTAATATCCAGTATTGTTCTGATAGCACCATTTTTATTCATATGTCACTTAACGAAGAAGAGTCTAGATCCTGAGCTCAAAGATGTCTAAAACTATTCATGTACGGAGGAATTATATTTTAATTTACAATGGACTTTTTGCAAATCTTGCCAATGAATTAATCAAGTCCCCTCATATAATAAATAATTCTATATACATAGTAGAAATTTCTCCATAAAATAATTATATAGGTTGTGCATTAAATTATATTTGTATTCTATATTCATATATAGGTGTGAATATCACATTATGTGTTTAACATCTCAGGTTTTACTAATAACTAAATTTGTCTGGTAATAGTGGCTTTTGGAAAAGCTTCAGGAAAGCCATAATATTTGTGCTAAACCTTGAAAAATGAGTAGGCATTAAGCCAATTTGTGTTGTATAGCATTGGTATGCTAAATAGAGAGGCACTTGGTCCTTTCTGTTGACAGCAGAAAACATGATTTATATACTAGAGGTCAGGAATTTGGAATAAAAAGGATGTATAGGGCTGTGATGTATACTAAGGGAAAATTACTTGAAGCCCTAATACTTCCATGTTTTAATTTTAAATAGTTCTTAGAAATTATTTCAGTTTAAATACTCAAGCTGTTATAATGTTTATAATTAAGAAAGTCTAATCTCTCATTATTTGATTCTCATGCATAATTATCATTAATACTAATAAAACTCACTGATCTTACGTATCTCATATTCATGCTAATGGGAGAGTCAATAGAAATTCCAGCTGTGATCCCATAATATCTATATATTTCTATATAAGTCACTTTCTAGTCAAATCACCAAATACCAGCATATGTATGATACTGAGATCATAAATATACTTTAAAAACCTGAACACTAGGAAAAAAAGATAATGGCTGAATGTATATGTAGTAAAATTCTAATTATCGTACAATGAATCACTAAAATAACATTCATTGCTAAGTTGAAAAGAAACCAGAAGTGTGCACTTCTTAAAAATGCCATAGTTCTGATCTTGGTTAGCCAGATTTCATTATTACCAAAAAAGATAATTTTATAGAAATGTATAGTTATTAGACACAAAGAATAAAATGGTAACAAATTTCATGCTTCCCTATTTTTAAGGAGAAAACATATAAGTGCTAAAAAGTAGCAAATAAAATTATTCCAATTAACTCAGTTGTTTTAATTTTATTAAATTTATTGGAGTGACATTGGTTAATAAGATTATATAAGTTTCAAGTGTGCAATTATATAATACGTCGTCTGTATATTGCATTACATTTTTACTGTTCAAAGTCAAGGCTCCTTCCATCACCATATATTTGACCCCTTTTACCCTCTTCTACCTTGCCCCATCCCCTTCACTTGTGGTAACCACAATATGGTTGTCTGTGTCTATGTAACTCAGTTATTTTTAATCACATAATGAAAGTTATAGTTGTTCCTGTTCCGTGAGAGGAACCTGGTTTTTAAGTATCCAGAGATTGAGTACTCATTATATTACGAACTCTTCTGATAATTCAGTTTTAAAAAGAAATGATATTGCCACCGGACCTTGAGATCGTCCTGCTAGGTGAAATAAGCCAGACGTAAAGACCAAGAACCATATGACTTCACTCATATAGGGAACATAAAACTGAAAGCAATGAAAAAAAAGAAACAAAACTCATGGATACAATCAATAGCTTAGTAGTTACCTGAGGATAAGGGAGGAGGGGATTAAGGGAGAAGGGAGGGGATGTCAAATACATGGTGATGAAAAGAGACCTGACTTTGGATGATGAGCACATAATGCAAAACATAGACAATGTACTATAAAATTGTACACCTGGAGCCTATGTAATTTTTACTAATCAATGTCACCCAAAGAAATTTAACAATATTAATTTTTTTCAAAATTCTAATTAACATCACTTTTATAGTTTATTAATTCATGGAGGTGGACTTCTTGCTTTAAAATAAATGTTAAAACTCTGCACATATAAAAAGATATAGCTGTAATCAATTTTTGAATGAGTTTAAATGTTTACAAAAAACATTTTTTCTGTTAATTCTCTAAATTTTCATTAGTGTGATAATATAATTACATCACTACCTTTATATTTAAATACTGAATTTGACACATTTCTTAAGATATATATGAATATATATTATGTGGGTGGAATGACTAAACTAACTAGCTAATTCAATTAACCACCTTGTCCATATGACTTTGTGCCCAACATATCAATGTTGGTGAATGGAATGTGGATTTTATAAGTATAGAATATGAGTATAATTTTATATCTAAGATAAATAACTAAACTTATGTATCATATGTTAATATAATTTTAGAGGTAATCTTTGAATTAAAAATTTAATTTAATGAATAAATGTTAAGTATATGGCAATTAGTTTTCATAGATTATTATATTATTATGGGTAATAATCATTGAGCTGGATTTTTGTAATATTAACTAATGCTAGTGAAAAATTAAGCTCTAGCTTAAAAATCTAGTTTCTTTCAGCTGATAGAGCAGATTTATTTTTCATAATAGAGTACATAAATTGAAAAGCAAAACAAAATACAAATGGCAGGACAGAATTTGAGAGTAAGTTAATGAGGTTGTAGAACTCCTGTATGTTATGATAAAACAAATGATCATGGAACTCCGTGGTAGCTATTTATACCTATTTTTAAAATCTTTATTTTCTACTCTTAGGTAAAAAGTCCTAACTGTAATCAGAGAGCTGAGAGTGTTTCAAAGAAAAAAATTGCATATTTTCAAAAGAATGCAATCAAAACCCCAAAATAGATTTATGAAACTTAAGAGACTCACACCAATACTATAAGGAAGAGCAAAGGGTCACAAATAGCTGAAAAGAAAAATGAGAGCATAATGAAGTATATGCCTTAAAACATATTGAGACTTATGACAACATTAATTAACATTGTGTTGCAAATCCAAGGATAGGAAAAAAAAACAAAATAATGAGAAAGCCGATTTATCTCAAAATAGAGTTTCGAATACACACATTTGATTTATTTTAAAGTTGGCTTTACAAGTTACTGAAAAGAAATTGAATATTCACTAAATGTTTTTTAGGACAATTGACAATTCATATGGGGAAAAAACATTCAGATTCGATTTTTACTGTATATCATTCACAAAAATCAAAAGTGGAAAAAATGAAAGTGAAAGTTATATAGAAGGTAGTACTGAATTTAGGAATTTTAAGGATATATGAAATATGACACAAAACTTTCCATGATACAGGAAACAATATATTTAAATCTGTATACACTCAAACATTTGTCCATAAACATACATAAAATGAAAGAGAAAAGACAAACCAAATACTGGGGGAAAAGTATTTGCAATATGAGAATAGTAACCAGAATATATAAGTGAATCAGAAAGCACAATGCAAAATAAAAATAATGACTATGTATAGAAAAAAGTCGAAAAGAAGCATTTCACAGGTCAGTAATTGGCCAGGATCCATATGAGAAGGGTAGATGTCTGTGATAAGCCAAATACTAACATTATGTGCCGCCATGATGTTTGGTAATGAGATTCTGAGCCATGGCACATTATGTTTTCCCCTCCTCGCTGTCCTGTCAAAGTCCACTTGTCAAACAGCCCTCATTACCAAATGGACATAGTGCATACCCTGCTTATCTCTGAGGAGCAGTTTTCGGGTCTCCACCAGTCCTCAGAAATACACAAACAAGCACTGCTGCCTTCCAGCAGAACCGAACGAACACCTACCTCATCACTCTGGTACTTCCAGGGGCTGCCCGTCACAGCCCCTGGGTTTTCCTTTTATTTGCAAGTGCAGTGCTCCTATCCCTTGAGCTCTGTGTGTATGAGACTAATAAACTAGTCTTGATCTCATCTTTCTAATGTGCCGTGCTCTGAGTGAGGCCGCCCGTATCCCCAGATTGGAATCCCTCCCTCCCCAACACGGTGAATAAAAGAAAGATGTTGGAAACAATGGTGTAAACGAGGTCTGTCTGGAAAGTATCCAGCCACATTGTATGGAAAATAGGGGCATTTCTGACTGAAGTTTTTTCCAGATAGCCCTCTTACAACTCAATAAGTATCATAAACTAACCATTTTGGTGAACCCTGGAAAAGTGGGACAAAAGTAAATGTTAGTGATGTAGGTGAGAAGTGGTCATTTCCTTTTACAGGTGCTGGCTTATACCTCTGGCTTTCCTGGTCACCATCTTGCAGGCAGCAGATCATGGGACTTCCTGGTCTCCAGAATCAAATGAATCAATCCTTACAATAAATCTTCTCTTTATATCTACACTTATATCACTTATCTGTTCCTATATCCTGTTGGTTTTGTTTCTCTGGAGAACCCTGACTAATGCACAAGGCTTAGGAAACTATGAAGATACAAAATACAATGACTGCTTAATATAAAAAAGTAATGTTTTGAAGCATGATGGCAAATAAAACAAATTTCTCAGGTGTAGGGTTATAAACCATATTTTGGGTGTTAGGTTCTGGCTTATTCTTCAAAATAGCAATTCTGCCTAGCAGTTCCATCAAAGAAATTAATATTGACTGTGTTTGGGGGATATTCGGGTTTTTTTAATGGATAGATTGTATCTATTGAGAAGAAAGTACAGAGAGTTACTGTGTATTCTGTGGCCCTCCCAATTTCCCTTATAATTAACATCTTGCATTAATGGGTACATTTTAACAGTGAGCCAAAATAGATATTAATACATTATTTTTAATTAAAATCCTAGTTTACATTAGGTTAACTCTGTATTGTACATTTTGCATGTTTTGACAAATGTGTAATGACAGGTGTCCACCATTATAGCATCATACAGAATAATTTAACTACCCTAAAATATGTTCCACCTATTCATCTCACATTCTCTCCCTTTGCACTTGTCAACCACTAATCAATTTACTATCTAATTTTGCCTTTTCCATAATGTCATATTGTTGGAGTCAACGATATGTATCTTTTTTAAAGTTGCTTCTCTCACCTAGAAATATGCATTTAAGGTTTCTTTATGTCTTTTTGTAGTTTGACAGTTCATTTTATCAAGGAATAATATTCTCTCATGAATATACTGCAGAATGTTTATCCATTTATTTATTCATTAAGGGGCAACTTGGCTTCCAAGTTTTAGCAATTATGAATGACCCTTATATAAACATTAATGTGCAGATTTTTGTGTGGATATACAGAGGAGTTTTCAGCTCCTTTGAGTTAATATCAAGGAGTGTGATTACTCTATTGGATGATAAGAATGTGATGAGTTTTGTAAGATAGAGCCAAAATGTATTCCCAAGTTGCTGTATCATTTTGCATTTCGAGAAACAATAAATAAGAGTTCCTATTGCTACACATCACTGGTGGCATTTGGTGTTGTCATTGTTTTGGATTTTAGCTATTGTAATAAATACATAAAGGCATTTCACTGTTGTTCTAATTTGTAATTCCCTAATGAAATCAAACTGATTTTTAAAAATTTGATCTTTTTTTTTGTTCTTACAGGAAGGATTGGTCTGATAGTGCATGTTTACTATAGCTAGAAGTACAAGTCTTTAAGACTTCTTTTAGAGTTTAAGAACATTCATGCTACTTTTTCAAGCTGCTTTTAGGTCTCTCTATTTCTAAAGTGCCTATTCTCTTCTCATAGTATGAGATAGATATGCAGTAAAATTAACCTTTTGAATCACATGGGTTAAATTAAATATATTTTGCATCTTCCAAGACTTTCAGCTAATTTTCTTCTAAGGCAAACATTGGAAATAATAAGTTTCAAAACATTTCTTATCCTCATTTAAAATTTTGTGTTCAATTATACTTTAAGTTTTTTTTAAAGACAACTTTTTTTAAGGCAACTTAAAACAGTATTTTTCTGTCCTAGTTGATGGTGAGATCTCTTTGAAAAGCACACGTATCAAGTTAGATGAGATTTTCACATTTTGAATTATGTGCCCTAAATATGAGGTGTGATTAAAAAAAATAGGGTCATGGTGAATGCTGCTGCTAAGTGCCACCTAGCAGAAGGGCAGGGCTCTTCCATGCAGGCAGCAGTGTGTTGATCCTTAATAAGATTGTGACAAGTTTCAACTTGTTCAGTGTAGTCAGTCTGTTGTGAGCTACGGTTGAGAGGTGTGTTTTAGTGTGCTGTAAGTCATGGATCATGACACTTATTACATAAATTCTGTCAAATAAAAAACTTACAGTGTCCTCACCCTCCCTATTTACCGAATTTGGCAATATGCAACTTCTGGCTCTTCCCCAAGGTCAAAATGACCATGAAAGTAAATGTTTTGAATCAATTCAGAACATCAAGGCAGCCATGATAGTGCAACTAAAGACACTCAGGAAAGAGGGAGGACTTCCAGAACTGCCTCAGACAGTGGCAAGAATGATGAAGTAAGTGTGTTCAAAGCAAAGGAGGGTATTTTGAGGGAATTAATGGTAAAGTCTTTTTTATAATAATGCATTTTTTAAATTTAAACTTTCACTGTATTTTTTTATCATAGCTTGTAATTTTTAGTAAGAAGAGTTAAATAGATTTTTTTTTCCTATAATAAGACTAAGACTATATTTTGGATAATAGCAGTATAATATTTTTCAATTGACTTAGAGAAAGATAGAATATTTGAAAAAAAATTCCACTGAAAGGGGAAGGTTGGCATCATACTATAAAGAACAGCATTTGCTCACATAAGGAAATATCACTGGCTCTTAAAATATGAGGTCAGACAATTTCTTGAACTCATCCTAGAAAAAGTGCTACATACCTCATTGCTGAATATATCACTATGGTCACCTTAGAGTATTCCCCTTGGGAAGCTATGTGCCTACACCAGGGCCTAGTCTACCCTTCAAAGCAATTTTGGAACTCTTTTTTTGGAATGGCCATCAGAGCTGTCATCATACCCAAAATCTGACATTGAGTTTGTGAACTTGCTGCCTTGCACTTACATTGCGGTACTGTACAAACAACTAGGTAAAATGTCATAACTTTGGCAAGATTTGGGGTATGAGGACATCTCTGATGGCCATTTCAGAAAAAGAGTTCCAAAATTACTTTGATGGGTGGATTAGGTGCTACTGTTGGTGCATAGCTTCCCAAGGGGAGTACTTCGAAGATGATGATAGTGATATTCAGGAATAAGGGATGTACTTTTTCTCAGATGAGTTCTCAGAATTAATTGTCCAACCTTGTATATTGGAGTCTAAAGATATGCATTTAAGAGAAAATCAGACTCATTAAACATTTTTCCATAGGAATATTTTTTTACTTATAATTAAGTGTAAATTGTATTTAAATATAAAATAGGGAAGGTAGTATAGTATTTGAAAACCATCTTCACCACCAGCAGTTAAATTGGGCTGTTAATGTTAATCGTTGTTGTTGAACACTGCAGTCTGAAGGATAGCAGATATTAACCGCATTAGATACACATTAAATACACAATAGTTGGCCATTGTGTATTTTGTGGGTCATTTTATAGTAATCCAAAGAAAGATAAACGTAAATCCAAAGAAAGATAAACGTAGTACACACATTAAAGTGTGTGCAGTGTATTTTAAATATGATTGATTCTATATGTTTGTGTTCTTATGTATTTTTACTTCTTTGGATTCTAATTTTTTGACATAAAGTTGACAAGTTTAGATGTGCTTGTTAATAAATAAATTAAAATTGAACTTAAGAATGTTTCATCATAATAAATTGTTTCTATTTATTAGAAATATAGCTTTAAATTTGTTTATTTTGCTTATTTTCTTACAAAATACCATATATGATTAGATACATGTTATTTAACATATTACTATATATTAGGAATACTTTATGCTATTTTTAGTAGACTGCTCTTGATATTTATCTAAAGTATTATAATACACAAAGTATGTATAAAGGATTCCTTTTTCTCCACAGCATTTCCAGCACTTGTTATTCCTTGTCTTGTGGATAATAGCCATTCTAAAAGGTATGAGGTGGTATGTGACTGTGATTTTAATTTGCATTTCCATTATAGCTAATGAAGTTAAACATTTTTTTCATATCTGTTAGCCATTTATATGTCTTCATGGGTGAAGTGTCCGTTTAGATCCTCTGTCTACTTTTTAATTGGGTTGTTTGTATTTTTGTTATTGAGTCACATGAGTCATTTATGTCTTTTGTATATTAGTCCCTTATCAGATGGAAATGCAAATTTCTAAGGAGGACAGTGTGGGGGTTCCTCAGAAAATTGGGAATGGATTTACCACATGAGCTGGTGATCCCTTTTCTGAGTATCTACCCCCAAAATTTGAAAACTTTAGTCTGCAATGACTTATGTACTCATCATAGCCCTATTCATGGTGGCCAAGGCATGGAAACAACCAAAGTGCTCTTTGATAGATGACTGGCTAAAAAAGCTGTGGTACATATACACAATGGAATATTACTCAGCTATAAGAAAAGATAAAATACTGCCATTTACAGCAACGTGGATGGACCTGGAGATCATCATGGTAAGAGAAATAACCCAGACAGAAAAAAACAAGAACCATATGATTTCACTTATATGTGGAATATAAGACTGAAAGCATCAAAGAAACAAAAACTCATGAACACAGTCAATAGTTTAATGGTTATTGGGGGTAAGTGGGGAGGGGTGGAAAAGAAGGACAGAGAGTCAAATATGTGGTGATGGAAAGAGAACTGACTCTGATTAATGAACACATAATGCAACACTTAGACAATGCACTGCAGAATTGTACACCTGGAGCCTATGTAATTCATGTTAACCAGTGTCACCTCAATAAATTTAACAAGAAAAAACAGTATGTAGGAATTACAGTGTTTGAATTCACAGAGAAAAAAAGTTGTGTAATATGTACGGAAAATTGACAGCAGAAGAGAGGAAGATTCTGAACCTAAAGGTACGTGTTCTAATTCATTTGTATAGGAAATTATTGTAGTTGCCTGTTCCACAATCTCATCTTTTACCTCATCTGCCAGATTATTTTCATTCATTGAAAACACATTTTGCAGCCTCATTGCAGATAGATGTGTTCATGTTACTAAATTTTGGACAATGATATAAGTATAAATATAGATAACAATATTTTGTTCCTCTTTTGGAACTACAGTTGCCACATGGAGCCATAAAGGCAAATGCTGTATCTTAAGAGTGGTAACAGCAAAACAAAGAGTCTAGGAACTGAAAACCATATGGACTTGCCATACCAAACCTCAATTGACAATACCTAACTGTGTTTATCAGAGAAACAAATTGTTTTCTTATTTAAAATCTCAGCTATTTGGATTTTTTTTCTGTAATGTGCTGTGGGACAACCTGACAGATACCTGTTTTTTAATGATATAAGTGAATATGCAAAGGTACAATTTTTATATTTGTTATAATAGGGAATAGCAATACCTCTTTTACCAAATATAATATCATCGTGGAAGTAAATGAATAAATACTACATAATAAGCAGAATAAAAACTCTACAGTGTCTAAGGAGATCCTTGACCAATTGACATTTGCCACATTTACTCTAGACAAATTAGGTAGTATAGAGGAGTCAAATAATTCATGTAAGATTTATGCTGAGGGTGCTGAATCTACTTTCTGATGAATAGATACACATCTTTCCACTTTATTTGAATTGTTTTTTATTAATAGTTATTATAGTGTCCTTTTATTAATGATCCCAAAAGAAATATCGAATGAAAGAAAAAGTAATATATAAAGGTGAGCATGTATTTGTTCTCTGAATTTCACATAGAAACATAATAAAATTTTAATATGTAATTGTAATGGCATTTTAGAAAGAGAAAATAGTCAACAAAACATACTAAAAAAGTAGAGACAAGACTTTTGTTAGTATAATCTGATTTCTTTATAAATTTCTGAGATGTTTGGAGCAGTATGACTTTGGAGAAGTTGGTGTGTGCCTTTTTAAAGCATTACCTTTGAACATTGACCTTGAAAAGAAAAACACTATCTTAAATGTGGGTGTCAATTTAAGGTCTGAATGAAAACTGGAAACTAATGTATAGATCTTTCAGTTTAGAAGTATAATAGTATCAGGTTTAAATTGAGGCTAAAATATGACATAATAAAATACACTGTAATCTACACTGCTTTTTAGTGACATGTAAATTAAAGAGGATTATCAGTATTTTGCAGTATTTGTGGAAATGTGCATTCACTGTCTCTGAGAAGTGTTTGGAGTATTTTTAAGGGAATTGACATTGGGAGTTTAATATGGATTCTTTTCAGCAAGTATCTGATTCAAATGGGTTTCCTGGAGAGGTAGCAGAAGATGAATCTCAAAAAGAGGATATCAGGCCTTGATGAATAAACAAAGATACAACCATAGTAGCCAATGAATACTGAATCCGCCTGCATCTGTATTCATGTACCTCTAGGTGAACTAGTGGCACAGAAGGAATTGGTGCCAATGAGTATTCAAAAAACCTACTTGCCTACTGAGAAAAGCCTGGAGATACCATTATACTGTTCCACCTCCAAATGATAGTATCCTACAGAAATGTGGCTTATGAAAGGCAAAAAACACTTAACCTGTTTTACGAGCAGCGGTTTCAATTTTAATAGCATCATTAGGCCATGGTGTGTGACTTACTGTCACTCTAAGATGTGCTTTATAAGAAAAAAAATCAAAAGCTAATAAAAGTGTTAGGAGGTAACTTCATCCATAGAAGGTCAGATGTAAGAGTATAGCAAATTGACTGGTTAATTGTTCCCATTAAGCACACAGGTTATCTTAAATTTGTATTACTAATATGAGTATGACCTTCAAAGGAAAAATGTCCTGAGCATCTTAACAGCGACACACTTTTTCTTAATTGTTGTTTAAGTCCTTTTGTGAAAAAAACAGGAAGAAAATGTGGTTGATTTTTTTTTTTAATAGTAAATTTTTTTTTCTCAGTAAATTGATATTTTAGTTAGTTGGCTTTTTTGACATGTGACTCAATAATTCACCTCAAATGTAACCTTATTTTTGGCACAATCCAAAAAAGTGAAATTCATAGTACTCTATGCCTGACATATTATTTTTCAACTTCTGCTCACTCTTATATTTTTATTTAAATTTGATAATTCATGACATCAAAATGCCTTTGTGATGTGGAGCAATTCACTAAAACCATGATTCCCAAAGTTTATCTTGTTTCACATATGAGGTCTAACAATTAAGTTTGTGAACTCTTCCTAGAAAAAGTACTATATACCTCATTGCTAAATATCACTATGGTCAACTTCGAAGTACTCCCCTTGAAAAGTGATGCACTGACACACACCCTTCAAAGCAATTTTGGAACTCTCTCTGGAATGACCATCAGAGCTGTTGTCCTAAGGCCCTTGATGTTCTGAATGTCATCAAAATGTCTTTTTTTTTTCAATATTTCCTTTATCCTTGGGGAAAGAAAAAAGTCTTTGGGGGCCAGATCAGGTGAGTAGGGAGGGTGTTCCAATAGTTATTTTTTTACTGGCTAAAAACTCCCTGATAGACAGTGCCCCGTGAGCTCGTGCATTATTGTGATAGAAGAGCCGTGAGTTGTTGGTAAAATGTTTAGGTCATTTTGGTCTAAATTTTTCATGCAGCTTTTTCAGCACTTCCAAATAGTAAACTTGGTTGACCGTTTGCCCAACTGGTACAAATTCATAATGAACAATCCCTCTGATATCAAAAAAGGTTAGCAACATCATTTTGACTCTTGATTGGGACTGACAGAACGTTTTTGGTTGAGGAGAACTGACTGACTTCCATTGTGCACTTTGATACCTTAAGTCACATAGGTACATCCTTGTTTCATCACCAGTGATAACATGGCCCAAAACATCATCTTGCCTCTCCAAAAAGTCTTAGCAAACTTTGACTCTCCTTTGCTTTTATTCATTGGTGAGCTACTTCAGGACCATTTTTGCACACATTTTTATTATACCAAGATTTTCCTGTTTGTCTATTGATGTTTACTTGATCTGCAATGCTTCTCTGAGTCAGCTAATGATTTTGATGCATAATTTGACTAATTTGCAATTTTTTTTCAGTTCTGCTTGTTACTGGCCACCCTGACCTCTCTTCACCAGTGACACTTTCTCTCCCCTCAGAAAAACATTTAATCTATTTGTACACTGCTGTTTTCTTCATGGCCTTGTCCCTGTAAACTTGGACTAATATGTCTCAGATTTCATTTCCACTCTTGCAAAGTTTAATAAGAAATTTAAGGTTTGTTCATCACTCTAATTCAAGCTCCGACATTCTTGTCATGGGCCACAAAAACATGCAGCAACAATAATGAACACTACTCAGTAAGATACTGCCGCATGTGGATATGAACACAGCTGTGAAACAGACATACCAAGGTTATGAAACCTGACCAAGTTGTTTGCATGGTGACAAGTTCATGAACTTAATTGGTACATTGGTATATTCTTATTTTACTGCAGTGATTTCATTTAGCATAATGCTGATCTGATGCTTTTTAAAAAAAATTTCCTGCCATATTTATTTATTTTGTCTTATGCTGTTTTAAGCTGTGAAATTAAAACTAAGTGTTCATGATATTTTAAATGGGTTCTAAATGTGAATTTTGGCTCTAAAACTTGTCAGAGCACTCTACTTCCCTATTGAAGTTTGCCTCCTTGTTACCTCTCTACAGCTGTTTCTGGTAGATTACAACAGGCTCTTCTCAGTTAATATTGATCCTTTTTTCTTTTTTTTTATTAAATTAATTGGGGTGACATTTGTTAGTAAAAGTTACATAGGTTCCAGGTGCACACTTACACATTACATCATCTATGTGTTGCATTATGTGTTCATCACCGAAAGTCAGTTCTCTTTCCATCACCATATATTTGAGTCCCCGTCTCTTCTTTCCTACCCCTTTTCCCCTCTTCCCCTCAGATAACCATTAAATTATTGACTTTGTCCATGATTTTTTCTTTGTTGCTTTCAATTTTATGTTCAACATATAAGTGGAACCATACAGTTTTTGGTTTTTACTGCCTGGCTTGTTTCACCTAGCATGATTATCTTAAGGTCCATCCAAGTTGTCATAAATGGCCATGTTTCATCTTTTCTTACAGCTGAATAGTATTCCATTGTGTAAATATCCAGTCCTCTCTCAGTGGACACCATGGATGTTTCAATGACTTAGCCACTGTGAATAGTGCTATGATGAACACTGGAAAACATTCATCTTTGTGGACTGAGGTTTGCCAATTTTGGGGGTAGATACCCAGAAGGGATATTGTTGGGTTATATGGTAACTCTCTTCTTAGTTTTTAGGAACCTCCACACACTCCTCCATAGCAGTTGTACCAGTTTGCATTCCCACCTGCAGTGTACAAGAGTTCCTTTTCCTCCACACCCTCTCCTATACTTGTTAGTCCTTGTCTTACTGATAGTCGCCATTCTAATAGATGTGAGGTTAGTATCTTATTGTGATTTGAACACATTTCTCTAATATAATATATTGTGAAGTTGAGCATTTTTTTACATATCTATTGGCCATTTGTATGTCTTTATGGGAGAAGTATCTTTTCAGGTCCTCTGCCCATTTTAAAATTAAATTGTTTGTTTTTTGGTTGTTTAATTGTAGAGTTCTTTGTATATTTTAGATATAAAACCCTTATCAGAGGTGTTGCTTACACATATTTTCTTCCATTCAGTTGGTTGTCTCTTTGCTTTGTTGAATGTTTCTTTTGTTATATGGAAGCTTTTAAGTTTGATATAGTCCCATTCATTAATTTTTGCTTTTACTTCCCTTGCCATTGAGGTCAGGTTCATGAAGTCCTCCCTGAACCTGAGATCTATAAGTTTCGTACCAAAGTTTTCTTTATTCAGTTTATTCTTGTGGGTCTCATGTGGAGATCTTTAGTTTTTCCTAGTCTTTAGTTCATTCTTGGTATCTTCTAGTTTTCCAAATATTGCAAACTTATTCCTGATATATGACAAGAAAGCATGTATAAGTGATGAAAATGGTTTTGGTTATTATCCAGAGGACATATGGATGCTTTGAAAAGGATATTCATCAGGTAGTAATAGAATTATAATCCAAGAAGCATTGTGTATCTACACTTTGGGAAGTAGTTGGGAATGTGGCAGGAGTGGAAGAAAGACACCAGTTGTGAGTGGAATTTTGCTGAGCTAAATATTGGGACACACAGAGCATTGTTTATTTCATATTAGTCTCAACCATGTGACTTTAGGGCCTCATTCTTAAATAATTGCAAATTGTTTTCTAGTCTGACTATAGCTCTCATTATTAACTGAGTATTTTCTCTGAAATATGCTGTTATCAGCATTAAGTCAGTGAAAACATAGTTTTTTTAAAGATTAGAAACCAACCAAACACAGAATCTTAGCATTTAAGGAATGGAGGAGGGGAACAGATATAGATTCCTGATAAGCATTTGTGGCAGATAATTTTCTGAATTAATGCTCATTTTCAAACCTTCTCTATGTATCCTTTCTAATAAAGATACAGCAAAAGCTAAGTCTAGGCACTTAACTTCAGTGATCCACTCTGGAAATCAGATATTCTGCTTGACATGTGAAGCCTATACATCTAGCTAGTCCCCATATAACGCGGCACTTCTGTAACATGATTTTGCTCCAACACGGTTAGAGAATTGGGGAAAACCCTTGTACAACACAGCATCCTAGAACCTGGTTTCACTCTAACATGGTTTGAGAATTAGAGAAATCCTTGAACAGCATGGAGCGTAGTAACAGCTTTTTAGAGCAAAAGATATCTCATTTGAAATTTTTCACTTGAGCATAGATGCAGTATCAGATTTGACTGCAGAATTTTAAAATTTATTAGAATTTTAAATCCATTTTGAATGAGGAGTATTAAGTACATACATTTAAACCTTTGTGTTTTTCTTTTTACTACATTATACATAGGTGAAAATTGCTTTAATAAAGGTATTTTTCTAATGAAAATATAGTAGTATGTCTTTCTTAATTTTTGGAAACGAACCCCCTTTCCTGTACTAGTTCTTCATATAACATGAATTTGTATAACAGCATTTTTAGGAAACTAACAACTGTGTTATATGGGGGTTGCCTGCATTTATTATTTTAAAAGTACAAAATTGTGATGTTACATTGTGTACTGCAAATCAGAATACCCAACCTACCTCTCAAATATGTGAGAATGACAATCTCACATTTGTAAAAGCTGTAGAAAATCAAGTTTACTCTTATTCTAAGGCAAGGAGAATTCAAAGTGATACAAACTATTTTAGTAGAAAACTACCAGAATGTTGTATTCAAACTCAGATATATTAAAATACCACCCATTTAAAACAAGAAAGCCTATCTCCCTCAACTAACTTCATAAACTGGAAACCAAAACTAACATAAGCAAAAATAGTTTATTGGTAAGAAACTTGGCAGTTTACATAATTGAAGGTAATCTTGGAGACCAGATAACATGAAAACTACAAAATAAGATTGCTTTGGGACTGTTGTAGCTTATGGAGGTAGCTTTGAAGTATTACTTTGGATTCTTCGATTACACTGTCTGCTCAATATTCACATTTCTGGGAAGATTAACCCATTTTGTGTCATGTCATTTATTCACCCTTCAAGAGACAGAAGGAGCAGATAGATCCCTAAATGGACAATATCTAGAGCAAGAAAACCACAGCTAAAAATTTTTTTTTTTCTAAATTTCACCTGTTGGCTGTCTAACAAATGTACATTTACATACCCACAATAAATACTTTTTGCTAAATAGAAAATTCTAAAAATTGGTCATGGTGACTGTGGAATGTCTTCCTTTTAGGAGAGAATACAAAGTTACTTACATTCAGATACATTTTTTATGAATTCTCTGAGCTCTGATGGTACAATCTCTGATTGGACTCATTTCTCCTCTAATTTCATCACAATTTTGGGGAAAAGGAAGAAAAAAGGAAAAAGTAAGATAATATATACTCAAATATAATAAATTTTTGGGATGGTGGGTATGTGTGTGTGAAACAAGGAAGTACAGGAATAGGCTACATTCTTTCTGCAACAGGTATTTATGATTCCCGTGTTACATTTCGTATTACCTTTTCTCCTGCCTTGAAATGGACCTTCAATTGGATGGGAAACTTTGCTACTCTGAGTGAGCCAAAATTGTCATTCCTGATAATTGTTTGAGGTCAATTAACTTAGCCGATGCTTCCAGTTTTGCCTGTTTTCCTCATTTATGCTAGGTGGCAGTATCTGCTTCTAATTGATTGCCAATATTATATGCTGGCTAAAATGTTTCTGCCCAGTAGTCCTAAAACTTTTATATATGGGTAGAAATACTCTTGTTAGTCACAGAAATTAAAAGCAGTTACTTTGTGGTGGTGTAATCATAGGTTATCAGCAGTGGGCAGTAGGAGCCAATAGCTCAACTGCTACCTCAACTCTCAACTTGTATTTTCCTATACCAACATGTTATGGTTTTGCTGTGACAAGTTCATATAAAATAACACAGAGACTATTATAACATACTATTTTTCATTAAACTGACCCCTTAGCCAAATGTTCAGTGGGCCAGTCTAACATTTTATAAGGTTTACCTCTTCTGTATAAATCAAGTATAGAATTACAATAAGGAAACTTACAGCTGTAAGCCTTTGGGCACTTTTATACATATATTATACATATTAGTGAACTATAATTGTTGTTAAAGAACAAAGGGTGGAATATCACATAGAGTGGAAGGGTTTCAGAGAATCCCAGACTGACATGAGACAGGAGAAGGAAGAGTAGAAGACCATATCCATAATCAGTACATTTCTAGTGAAGACAAAACACTGATCTTTGATAGTAGATGTAAGTAAATGTCATTGCTTTTGGGCATAAGATGAGAATCTTGAAAACAAGAAAAATGCAGGAGCAGGTTACTTACAATCCAAGGACATATACTTCCACCACCCTGCCCTCCTCTTCAGTCCAAGCCTGTTTATAAACTTGGAGTTCCTGATGAACAGTTAAGAAATCTGTGTCACAAATGACTCTGCATGATGTGCAAGGCCATGCCACTTTAGTAGGAAATACCTGTATTCTGATAAGATCTTTTTCCCATTATGTGAAAACATGTAAGTTACATTTTAGGTACCTACTGCCTCCTATTTGCAGGTGCAATCAAAATTACATCATGAATATGGCAGTAAAAAAAATATTTTAGTGATATTTTGATGCAAGTCCCTATAACTAGAATGTAGCAAGGTTCTGGAATTTCTACCTATAACTAAGGCAATAAAATTAAGGGTGTTCTGATACACTTGCCCGGCAAAAATAATTGATCTTGAGGCTCCAAGTTTAAGGGAAAGTACAAAAAATAAATTTTCTAAATTAGTTGGTGCTGCATGCCAGGGAATGTACTGTACTGGCAATCAGAATCTTTACTGCATTCCCTGAAACTTATTTTTCATCCCGTGGCCAATCAACAATTGAGGGATAGTCATAATATAAACCATGCCTACATGTCTACAGAATGAACATCTACATTTATTCCAGGAATGCCATTTTAAAATGTATTCAAATTTTAATAGAACCAAGGAACTCCAGTCGTTTCACATGGAACCCTTTACTCATGATAGATTTTACTGCAAAACAAGAGATGTTGTGATCTGATTTAAAGTGTTATAAGAGATATCCGTTTAAACTAGATTATGAGAAATTTAGGAAGTAAGTGTAGATTGTGTTGGGAATCACACTGCTCCTGACTTGAAATGAACTTGGGTCAAAACTTCATTTAGAGGGTTCCCTGGTGGTGTAGTGGCTAGGTTCCGGTGCTCTCAATGCTGCGGCCTGGGTTTGATACCCAGCCAGGGAACTAACCTCCCCCAAACAAACAAACAAACAAACAAACAAAAAACTTAATTCAGTTTGCTTCAGTAATGGTTATTTTAATTATGCCTACTATAATAATTAGTCTAAGGGTAAACTCTGTAAAGGGGAATTTCCTTTTCAAGAAATCTCCAAATTCACAGGATTCATGACCTCTGAAAAGATAGGCCCATTGAATTCCATTATTTCTACCAAGGATTTCATATAACTACAGTTAACCTTAGTTGCTTTCATTGTTCTTTGTTTCAAGTGATTGTCTAACTTTCAATGAATAAATGGCAAAAAGTAGCTCAAATTTACATGCTGTTTGATACATGTAAGTACTCAGTACATTGTTAAGCATTGACATCATATCATGTGATAAGTTTAATAGTACAGTAAACATTACTGGTAGCTTTATAGGAATTATTTTCAATTCTATCTAGAATTCTACACATAAATCTTGGCTTCATAAATTGGGGCATCTTTCTAACCAAGATGGCGACTCACCACATGTAGATCTATTATACCTGCATTAGCCTGAATCTATGAGATGAATCTTCCTTCTCCATGAACAGGCAAAATAGCATGAATAAAAATATTCTTCCCAAATGAGAAAATACTTTTGGTATGCCATCTTAATATCTTAGTGTCACTGAGAAGCTAGAATAGCTGGTAAAGAATTCTAATTATTAATAAGGATCAGTTGTTTTGTATCTACTGTTACAAAATAAAAAAAAAAAATCTCATTTTTGGCTTCCAAAATTTAATGCAATATAGTTAAACTGTCATTTAGAGAATAACACCATTGTGGAATTAACTGTTATTATTTGATCTTGATTTTCTCAGTCAGGTGAGAAAACTATTGGACTTATTTTCAATAATAATTAATGCCATGTTTAAATCTTTAGGAGTTTTCAGTTCAAACTTCTATCTCAATTTTCTCCTTATTTTACATATATAGTATAAGTTCCCAAAAAAATGAACTTGAAGAATGCATTATATCTTAATATAAATTATTTTAAACAGCTTTCAATTAACCAGTTTGCCACACTTACTATTATATTTTTTCCTCTTGAAAATAATGTCTATGAATATATAAACATTTCTAACAGTCTTATTGAGGTATGATTGATATATAAAGAACTCTATGTGTATAATGTACACAATTTGATGAGTTTGGATATGTGTAAATACCCATGATACCATCACCACAATCAAGGTAATAGTCTAGATCAACTTGATGATTTGAAATTAATGTACTGTTTTCTAATATGGGTGTACAATTGTCACTTTTTTGACTGATTTACCTAAAAATAGTAACTAGCATCCCAATCCTATTCCAGTTGTACAATATATGTCATTGTAAGCATATTAGTGATTTAGTGTACAAACTAGTGGGAAGAGGACACTAAGAAAAAAATGCCTTTCTCTAAAAAAGTAAGTTAAATACTGTGGGAAGATCCAATTATAGTATAGTCACTTCTATAGGTTACCCCTGAATTAGGAATCATATGTGCAGAATAAAATTTAATAAGATAGGAAGAAGCACCAAAATTAAGAGGCATTGTACTCTAGTTTACACTAATGAATTTGTTTCTATTTTATTTTAAGGAGTACAGAGAGGAAATCATCATAAATTAGTTTGTGCAAGAAAAATGATACTGAATCCCAATAAAAATTATACATATTTATGTCTGTAGATATATAATATTCTCTTTTTTAAATGACCTTTCTATTAACCAGTTAACCACTGAAGCTAATTTAATTGCACTAACAGGCTTTTAAAATTTTAGGCTTTACAACCTATTATCATATAGTCTACTAGCAAGATCTGTTTTTTTAATGCTTTTTTTCGAAGTAACAGGTTTATTTTTATATAATCTACATCCATGCAGTTCATCTATTTAAAGTGTATAATTCAAGGCTTTTTATTACATTCAGAGTTCTACATATATTTGTATAATCAATTTTAGATTTCTATTATTCCCATACCCATTAGCAGTCACTACTCATTCCCTATTCCTCCCAGCTCCTGACAATGACAAATCAACTTCTTCTCTATTTTTAACTATACAGAAATTTCACATAAATGGAATCATAACTTACATGGCCTTTTTTGACTGCCTTCTATCATTATCATACTTTGTTAAGGTTCATCCATTAGTACTTCATTTCTTCTTATTGACACATAGTATTCCATTTTATGGATACAATACATTATTTATGCATTCATTAATTGATGGATATTTGTGTTGATTAAACATTTTGGCTGTTATGAATTTTACTGCTGTGAACATTCATGTACATGTTCTAGGAGGATGTATATTTTCGCTCCTCCTGGGTATGTATTAGGAGTGAGTTTTCTGGGTAATATGGTAACTCTACATTTAAGCTATTGTGAAACTGATTGACTGTTTCACACAGCAGCTGCATCATTTTGTATCCTCATTGCAATGTATGAGGTCAAAGTAATCTATTTTTTTATTCATGTATTTTGGTTTTGTATCTGAGAAACCAGTGCCTAATCCAAGGATACAAGGATTTATGTCCTTGTTCTCTTTTTTAAAGTTTTGTAATTCTAGCTCTTACATTTATTTTTTAAATCCATTTTGAATTAGCTCTGTATATCATGTGAAGGGAGTGTTGAAACTCCATTCTTTCGCATGTGAGTATCTACTTGTCCAGCACTATGTTTCAAAAAGGCAGTTATATGTCCACTGAATTGTTCTGGTGCCTTGTTGAAAATCAGTTCATCTGAAATGTGTGGGCTTCTTTCTGGACTCCTAGTTCTATTTTATTGACCTGTATGTTTAGCCTTTGGCCAATACTTTTCTACTTCATTATGATAGCTTCGTAACATGTTTTGAAATCTGGTAGTGTGAGTCCCCCAACTTTGTGTTGCTTTTTTCAGACTTAATATGGTTTTTCTAGGTTCCTTGAATTTCTATATGAATTTGAGGATCAGCTTTTCAATTTTGCAAAACACACACACGCACATACACACCCACCCCCACCCACCCTGGGATTTTGATGAGAATTGCATTGTAGATCAATTTGATGAGATGACATCTGAATAATATTGTCTTGATCTGTTCTATCTTTCCATTTATTTGAGTCATCTTTAATTTCTCATAATAATATTTCATAGTTTTGAAAGTGCAGAGTTTGTACTCTTTTGTTAAATGTATCCAAAGTATTTTTTCTTTTTGATTGTATTAAATTGAATTGTTTTCTGAATTTTATTGTTGGCTTGCTTATTGCAAGTCTAAAAAATTCACTTGATCTTTGTGTAGTGATCTTATGTCCTACAACCTTGCTGACCTTGTTTTCTAGTTATAATAGTTCTTTAGTGGATTTCTCAGAAATATTTTCTAAGGAAGATTATTTAATCTGCAGTTGGAGATAGATTTGCTTCCTTTCCAATCTAAATGGCTTTTACATAATTTTCTTCCCTCATTTTTCTTGCTAGATTCTCCAGTACAATGTTGAAGAGAAATTACACACGCCGTTATCTTTTTGTTTTGCTTAATGTTAGGGGAAAAGCATATGGCCTTTCACTGTGAAGCATGATGTCAGTTGTTTGATTATTATCTGTCCTGTATCAAATTGATAATATGTTATTCTTAATTTACTGAATGTTTTTATCATGATTTCATTTTTTTGTTAAATGCTTTTTTCTACATTTATTGTGATGAATATGTGTTTATTGTCCTTTATTCAATTAATTGATAATTGATATAATTTTCAAATGTTAAATTACATTTGCATTCCTTGGATAAATCTTATTTGCTCATGATATACAATCAATTTTTATATATTGCTGGGTTAAGTTTACTAATATTTTGTTGAAGATACTGGCATTCATATTTAAAAATAACATTTGTCTATAACTTTATTTTTTTGATGTCTTTGTTTACTTTTGGTATCACTGTAACACTAGCTTCATAGAATGAGTTGAGTAGTATATTCCCTGTTCCATTTTTTGGATGAATCCATGAAAAATTTGTATTCTTCAAATAGTTGAAAATTCAACAGTGAAGCAATATGGAATAGCACAGCCCTGTGAGTAGTTTTTTTGTTTGTTTGTTTGTTTTTTACATTATTAATTCAATATATCTTACTTGCTAGAGGTTTGTTTGGATTTTCTAGTTCATCTTGAATTGTTTCTAAAGTTGGTTTCTGTCTAGGATTTTGTCCATTTCATCTATATTATCTATTTTTTATTTCATGAATAGTGTCATGGATTGTTCATAGTGCTTACGTAGATTTTTTTATTTTTGTAAGGTTCATAGTAAATTCCCTCTATTTCCAATATTATTACTTTGAGGTTTTTCTCTTTTTCTTGATTAGACTAGCTAAAGATTTGTCCATTCTATTATCCTTTTTAAATAACTATCTTTAAGTTTGGTTGATTTTGGAGAAGCTCATTAAGTTTTGCTGCCAAAACTATATTGATCAAGCAATAAAATTGCTTTTATTTAGGCTATTGTAATAGGATGAACATCCTAGGCCTAAATATCAAAGTGTTTTGGCAATGTGGTTTTGCTTTATATTTTATAGTTTATATTTTAGAGAGAGAAATAAACAAGTTATAATTGGGTAATTTATATTTGGGATTTTTCTGTGATCATGGGATGTCTCAGTCCATCAGCTAAATAGGAAATGTTTACCTCCCTGTTTAGCTTGTTTCGCCGGGGCAAATAGTTCAGCTAATCGTTCACAAGACAAAACACATAGAATTGGTGGTTCTTTGTCTGGCCCTGTCAGTAAATTCTGGTAAAGAGGAAATGTCTGTGTGTGGCCAATGCACAAGTAGTCAAGTGAGTCATCCCAGAGAAGGAGTGGAGTGGGCAGCAATATTAACTAAGTCATATGGGGCAGGTTTGTCCTTTATGGTAAGCCATTAGCCAGACACAAAAGGATGGAAGGACGTTTTAACCTTTGCTGTGTTTTGGGACCACATGGCTCAAGTGAAGTGCAAACATTGTTACCACTCTGATCTTCATAACTACTTTCCTTGTACTTGCTTTGGGTTTAGTTTGCTCTTGTTTTTCAGTTAAGGCAAAAGGTTAAAAAATTTATTTAAATTCTTTTTTAATAGTATTAATTTACAGTTACACAGTTTTTATAAGCACTGCTTTAGTTGTATCATAAGTATTGGTATGCCATCTCAGATTTCAAAATAGTTATTCTTTTTGTTCACGACGACTGAGCATTATTCATCAATAAAAAACTCAGAGGCAATCGTAAACCTTCTGAGAAGAATGAATCTGGATCTAAGAAATAGTCTCTTGAATACTCTGCAAACAGGTGAATCCTGCTGAGACATGGTAGTAAACATCAGTTGATTTAGAGGGAGATAGCGCTTCTTAAAAGAAGGATGCCTGAAAAGAAGAAGATAAATATTCAGATAAAAGTTGTATTAAACTGAAGTTCCAGGAGTTCAATATGTATTGATTCCCTTTTGTATAGAGGCACACATGATCCAAGCATTTCACTAGACTCACTTGGAGGTCTAAACATTGGCTTTTTCAGGGAGAAATCCAACTCATGCTTAGTCTACTGTAGTCACAAGACCTTAGGTGAATATGTGAATTTGTTAGGCTCTTGCTGACAGTACTAGTTTAGATCCTGTGAGAAAAATCAGGTATGAGTCATCCTTGAGTCCCAATAAAGATCTGGGCATTCAGCTTTTAGTTCTAGGGACTAATTTGTAAATGTTAGTTTGGAGGGTTGGAGTTAATATGGAAGAAAACTGGAAGATTTAAAAATTTGCATAATCAATGTTTTCAATTTTGTCCTGTTAACAAGTTAGCAAACACTTACTGAACCTACGTAATTAACTACATCACCAGAAAGATAAGAATACACAATAAAAGTTTCTCAATCGTAGAGGATTCCACAAGGGTAAAATATAAATGTTTCACTTTTGTTTATAAAAGCATAGTCTACTCAATTGTTTTCAGGTATAGGTAGCTTGGGAGAAAAGAAAAAAATGCTTCATATATTTAGAAGATAAAATATTAAAACATCAGCAATATTCTAAATATTCTTTATCAGTTGAATCTTATTAAATTCTTGTTCTCTTTGAGCTTGGTTTAGCAATCTCAAGAACATGCCTGCTTCTCTGCTAAGATTCTGGATATCTTGACTTAGTCAACTTTGGGTCTTAAAGTTACTTATGAAATGCCATCAGAAGACTGTATGCAAGAGTACCTGACTGGCTTAGCATTTTCTAAAGGTCTCTCAGCAAATCACTTTCTGTTAAACACAGAGCATTTGGTCATGGTCACTTTGCAAGAGCTTTCAGGGAAGCATGGGAGAAAATCAAATAACTATCTGTAGATGACAGAAGAAAACCTACATCACAGTGGTTGACTTACTAATGATAAATTTCAAAAGTGACATACCTGATGAGAGTTCATTCCAGGAATAATGTAACTGATAAGAAAATTTTGTTATTTCTGACATGCAAAACAAAACAGTTAATCAAAAAAGTTTTAGACAAAATATATTTACAACTAATAAATATCTCTTTTCAAAGAAGAGTGAATATAGTATCTAATTTATAAATAATTTACCATTATCTCCTTACAGAAAAAATGATCTTCAGATGTATAATAATTTATAGACATAATGTGTCCTGAATATACCAAGCATATACCAAGAATATATAAGGTCATTAAGACTATCTCAAGAATATACCAAAACCATATTGAGATTTTCAAATAAAAAGATTCACTAAATCTAGAGAAGGTCCTAAATATCTATATATTAAAACTTCATAAGTGATATAAATCCCCAATGAAAGCTACTAGACTGTACTGAATTACATTAAATAAGTAAAATAGTGACAAAATTAATATTTTAAATTCATCTGAAATTATTACTAATCACACTTAACTCTTGCTGAATAGCAGACAGAATAGCACTAGCACTCTGATAAATAGAAATATGTGATTGACAGCCAGTACGGTGACAAATCTCTAGAAACCTCAGGTAGTTTCTGTAATGTTTATATTAATGATATTTTATTTACACAAATTTAACCCAGGGCAAGAAAATCTCTTCTGATTTGACAGCACTTCCCTTGCAACTCGTATCAAATAACATAATTATTTCCAGCATCTCTCTTTTTACAAGGTGAAAGAACAAATACTTTGTGAAACTCCCAGGAGCACCTGGGAAATCTGAAAGTGCAAAATGTATCATTCAGGATTGGATTTGGGCAAAGCAAAATAACAAAAGTTATCAGGATGTTTCAGCATTTTATTAAATAGGATCATGAGTTAGTGAGAAACAATACTTGGCTACCTATTTAAGCAAGTATCAATAAAAGAATTTAAAGGTAAACAGAGGAGATAACATGATTTTTAAGAACCTTAGCTCTTTCAAAAATGAGACTTTGTTCTCTTAAATAATCAATGACATGAAAAAAGTCAACTTAAAATACAGAAAATAATTCTGATAAGATAGAGAATTTTTGCCTGGTAGACCTGATAATCAGAGGTAATGAAAAACCTCTTTACAGCCTCTGATTAACAAATACAATAATTATCCAAGAAAAAAATTTTAACAGAGAGAAAACCAAATTTTAGTGTTGCATCATTAAAATATTTAAAACTAAAGGTCTGTAAAAAATAAAAACCTTATAAATTTTTGTTAGCTTTGACCATTACAAATAACATTTCCTTTCCATACACTTTCTACAACTTTCTATATCAATTCAGGCTTTATTTTACACATTTCTATTTATCATTCTGAAAACAACCAGTCATTTTTATTTTAGGACATAACTATTTCTTTTTCCTAACAAAACACACCCTATGTATCTTAAATAAAAAGTTGTTCTCTACCACTATTGTTCCTAGTAGGGTCTTATTCACATACATTCATTGTAACTTTTAACCACATTAACTTCAAATTCATGGAGAAAACTAGGACGTGGATCATTTCAACTGTCTGTTAAACACAGCATTGTGCCCAGACCAGCAAAGCTTATGAACCCACATCTCATAACTTTTTATAGCCATATACTTCGATGGAGTACAGTTTTTCAGTGAGGCAAAAAATGAACATATTCATTAAAAGACAAAAATTACATGTGGCCTCAGTATATAAAAATGAGAGGCAGAAGTACATAAAGTTAATATTATGCTTGGTGATTAACATTATCTATCCACTTAATGAATATCCATTTACTAAATTTAGTTTAAGTCCAAAGTTTTGTTATCTAAAGATTTTGGAAACTGTCTTCAAGATGACATACTATAAAACATTATAACTATTGAAATAAAGTGTCACATTTAGTCAATTTAGTTAAAACTTTACATTTTTCATAATTTTATGTATCTAGTGGATGTAATGGAGTTTACTGGATCAAGAAACTTGTGTCATTTGAGGAGGAATATATACATAGAATAAAAATGCAGGTTTGTATTATGCTTAATACAGGCTAACTCAGTATTAAGTAACATAGCTATTTTTATTAAACCAACACTTTAAATTATTTTCACTTGTCAAATAATTTGTTTAAATCAAGTGCAAATGAATTCTTAACCCTGTTGGTTTTAATTTCTGTAAGAACAGATTTTGTTTTTGTTTTTGTTTTGGTCACACACAAAGTATTAGAAGATTAATTTCTTTAATTACCTGAAAATTTTAGGAATATTCAGCTTATGTAATCACTTATATATCTTTTTTTCTCCCAAATGAAATCTCCTGAGCCTCTCTAGTGAATTTGTTTACAGTTGTTAGACTTTAGAACGTTAGAATTTTCATTTACCTCTTTATTATAAGAACTGTTGCTTTATTGATTTTCTTTATTTGATGAGACATTGTCATCCTGCCTTTCTTTAGTTTCATAACCATACTTGTTTGATCGAATTTATGAGGGTTTTAATTACTTTGTCTCTTTAGTCTAACATCTGATCCCTCTCACAAACAGTTTCTCAAGTCTGCTTATGATAATCCAGCTACTTAGGGTACTGATTCCCATCCTGCACTCCAATTCTTGGTGCGGTTTGCATGTTTAGTGCCATCATGAGAAAGCTTGGCCTCTCTTGAAGGTTTAATTTGTTTTTATCCTTGTCAGAATATAGGAATGGTTAGTTAATATATGATTATCATTATACCCTTAGTCTTTTGGCTAGATTATTTAACATTTGCGTATTAAAAAACTAAATATAATTCCACACTGCTAGGCACACTCCACCCACGGAAGACTGTTACATATTTTATGTTGTTTTGTGTTTACTATGATAAAGGCAGATAAGCTCTTCACTGACAGTGAATGCCTCCTGAAATCAAGAAATCACTGTAGAGAGCTGTGGTGCTACCGCTGCTCGCAAGGTTGTGAAGGAATTCACAGACAAAGTGGGAAGAACAGAAGCAGTTTATTGAAATATGCTCTTAGGGAGAACAGACAGTGTCCAAGAGGGACAATTGCAAGGATGGGCTGTGGTAGCTAGTCTTCTACAGGGAAAGAAATCATCAATCATGGTGACTAGGAAACCAGGGTAAGGGCTCTACTGCTTGGTTGGGGCTAAGGCAGAGAGCAGTTGATCATGGCTTTAGGTCCTGATGTCAGTCATGGCATTATTTGGTCTGGTTCCCAGGGTACGTGGTCCATGGGCCATTCTGCTGTCATGGGTCTGGAGCTAAGAAACAACTGAGACTAAGATGTTATTCTTAGGTAGACTGAAACCCTGTTTCTATGGTTTACAGACTGAAGCTTTCTTCCCAGAACTTATTTTGGCATTGACCAGAATCTGATGTCCTAGGGGCTTATTGGTTAAATGGAGTGGAAATACAGCACATGTACAGGTAGGTAGAAAGAGCTAAGGGAAAGAAAACAAGTGCGTTATGGTTCTATCGGGCTTACACAAAAACAGCCTGGCAATAAGGAACATCCTGGTTTCTTTCAAAATTCAGTTGTCTGTTGCATAGTAACCACAAGTCTTAACCTAGGGTACTGTTCTCAGAATGCAGGTGTTTACTGGGCCATAACCATGGGTCCTGAACCTGCCAAGACTTCCTGGCAGTAATTTTCTACCTATGTTAACCCTACCTCTACAGTCACCTCTGTGGCTGATTCCCAATGGTCCATTGTCCTTTACATGAACTCCTGTCTAGTTTACTCCTTTCTATTCCCCCCGCCACCCTGCTCCATGTGCAATAATGATATCAGGTCAAAGAATATTCTGAGCACACTCTAGGCACCGATAACAAGAGCAGTCTATTGTTTTTTATTTATCTTTGACTAGGGTTCAGAAGCCTTGAAATCCTGTGTCTCTGCCTGTCCTTGTCTCATAAGCACAGACTTTGAAGATAAACCATAACATGGTTAACAAATTGGGATACTTAAGAAAGCCCCTGCAAGGTGTGTCCATTGCCTGATCATTCTGCTCATGTTCTGTTGTTTTTTTCTGTGTGTAAAATATTACTTGTGAAACATTGTACTTCAGTTATTAATGATGTAGTTTTGTAGTGGTGGACATCTCTCCTTTGGTGAGAAAAATCTCATAGTATTTTTGTAGTTTCCTGTTATAGGCTTACATTGTATCTTCTCTTTTTCAAGTATATTTTGGTTCATCTGTGTATGACATGTCACTATATACATTAGTGAAGTGATTTGTTTCTCAAACATTTGGTCAATATTCTTCAATTCCATTTTCATTTGTCTCCAAAGCCATGAATAATGTTTATAACATCTTTGTTTTTCAATGTGGACAAAAAAGGGGGTTCTTTGGAAGTCTCACATGGTAATCTGATCTTAATTTCCTATCTGGACAAGTCATGGTGGGTAGTCATACCCCAAACATACAACATTTTAGTAAAATGTTCATCTTTGCCTTATACACTGTCTGTTGTTTCTGTGCATCTAGATTAACATACCTGAAATAATTACCCTCAAGAGAGCAAATAATCTTAACTATCCTGTAATCCAGTCCTTGTGTTTCCTCCTCAATAATTTCAAATGCATAAAAGAAGCTGCAAATCTGTTGTTTTCTAGCATTTAAAATCTTGTTCCCTGGCATATATCATCAGTTTGGCTCACATAAACTCTTATAAAAATTAGCTCCATAGGTTGGGACATGTATTACGTTGATATAAATAACAAAAACGTTAATATAATAGCAAAAGTCTATCAGCAGGAGAATGTATGAATGTTCAGTATTAGGACATTAGGGTACTATTTAATCATAAAAGTTATTAAACCACAGCGAAAACCTGAATTGGAAAATGTCACAAATCAAAAATCCTAAATATAATGTATGTAAGGACAAATTGCCAAAAGTACAATGATTGCATTTACATAAAGAAATAGCTATATTTTTTGTTAAAAAACGTACAGATAAACATAAATTCAGGATAAGAGATAACCTCTAAGGGGAAATGGAGAATCTCAAATTAAAGATGTGTACACAGGGATTGGTATGGTCCTGTTTCTTAAACTAATTTGAGCTTCAACTTGTTTATCTTTATCTTAATTGTACACCAACACATAAAATTACATGTATTATTTTTTATATTTTATTTATTTAATAATTTTAAAATAGTATGGTATATGAGACCTTTTAGTGGGGAGAAATGTAATGATTTGGTAATATTACAAACTGATAGGAATTTGGAGAAATGTAAGCATTTATTCATTTTTGGTATGAAAATATATTTTGGAACATAATTTGGAATTTTAGTAAAGGTGAAAATGTTCAGTCACTTCTCTGAGTCATCTTTCCTATGATTATGGAACTATTCACTAGATTACTCAAAACATTGTGTTATTGTGTTATTTCCTAAACAGATTGTCAGTGGAGCAAATACAGTAGACTCTCCATTAACCAGAACTGAAGCAACCAGCAAAAAATACAAATACTACTACATTTAATCAGCATGGGTGCCGGTTTACTGATTCTACTGTATTTTCAATATACAGGGTCTGGCGCAAATAAGGCCCCTGTTTTATGAGCTGGTAATCTATACCATAATCATAAACCTGTAATTCTGTAATGTAACAATATCATAACTACATTAACATAACTACTTTAAAAAGGATCTTACTTCTGCTGGACCCTGTATTGTAAAGTTGTAGTTGGATTCTGTCAGTGATCTGACTTTGTCTCTAGCTGAGGCAAATTTCTCTTGACTTTTGATCAAAGATTTCAACATGCTCTTTTACTCATCCTTTTCTTTGACCAAATTCTCCCTTTCCTGCTTTGGGCATATGAGGGCTCTCCAGAAAAATATCCAGTCATAAATGCCTCTATTTTTCATGTTACATGGCTGGATACTTTCTGGACAGCCCTCATATGCCCTGGATAAGCATAATCTCATTATTTATGTTACACTACTAAGCCTTGAATACAATACCAAAAGATCCAATGGCTTTCTGACATCCATTTGGAAAAATTTCATCTTTTTATTTTTAAATCAGTGAGAGTAGAGATAATGTAGTTTCATCTTTGAAATTTTGTTTGGAAAATTTATATTTCTCATTCTTTTTAAAATTATTAATATTAAAGTATTGGGGTGACATTGGTTAGTAAAAATCACATAGGTGTACAATTCTACAATATATCTGTGTGTTGCATTGTGTGCTCACCACCCCGTGTTAATTCTCTTTCCATCACCATATATTTGATGCCCCTTTTCTCCTACCCCACCCCCTGCCCCCTTACACTCAGTTAACCACTGAACTATTGACTGTGTACATGAGTTTTTGTGTTTTCATTGCTTTCAGTTTCATAGAAGCATCTTGGTATTTCATAGATGTTTCCCTTTTCTACTTGCTGATATTAATTATTAAAGATCTTATTAAATGGTATAATATATGTGAAAGTCAATTTGTATTATAAAGACATACGTGAAATCATATTAAAATATGAATCTTGACAATATTTGTTAGCTCAGCAGATACAACCATTTGCCAAAACAATGAATAGTTAATTACCCTGAGCTTTGGAATTTGTGTATCTGGAAGTTACCACTCCCACTACCCAAATCATGTGATCAGAAGAGTGAACTAGATATTTCAGCCATTATTGTACTTATTTTAGAACATTGCTGAAATGTGAATTACTATGTAAAATTTTAAAAGATAAGCAAAGTAATTCCATTTTGGAAAGAAATATATAAAATTATTCAGTTTTTCATAGAATACAGTAGAACAATAAATTACAGCGAAAAAATTGATATCTAAGAAAACATTTGGAGAGTTAAAATTTAAGAGACAGTTATCTAAGTAATTAATGAAAAACAAATTACTACTCTTAAAGACTAAGAATTTATAAAGAACCTACCAATATTGACTAAAGTCACTGGATAAAATGCTCAACTGTCCATTTCACTTTGCCTGTGTAGAAAGAACCTGCAGATCATGTTATCTGAGTGAGGGGAATTGAATTTGACAGAGGACAGAGAGTGGGGTCATTATATAGTAAATTGCCTCTTCAAGTGCAATTATCTATTCATGACATAAATCCAATATAATTCTACCAGTCATTAGTTTTATTCTGTATTCCTCCTCTTTATTGTCTTGTTGGAAACACGTATTTTATTTGCTTGTACCAAAATGCCCTTATATTCAATCCTAGTTGACAGTTGATATTTTCATTGAAAACTGACATTTTTTTTTTTAGTGGATGCCAAATGACTAGATAAGCACACTACAAGTTAGGACAGTTAATTTCACAAACTCATCCTAGAAAAAGAACTACATACCTCATTGCTGAATATCACTGTGATCACCTTCGAAGTACTCCCCTTGGGAAGCTATGCACTGGGGCCAGTGCCTAGTCTACTCCTCAAAGCAATTTTAGAACTCTCTTTCTGGATTGGCCATCAGAGCTGGCAAGGTTATGACATCTTATGGAGTTGTTTCTACAGTGCTTCCCATGTAAGTGCAAGGTGACAAGTTTATGAACTTAATTGCCAGATTTTGGGGATGATGACAGCTCTGATGGCCATTACAGAAAGAGTTCCAAAATTGCTTTAAAGGGTGGACTAGGTGCTGACATTCATGCATAGCTTCCCAAGGGGAGTACTTTGAAGGTGACTATAGTGATGTTCAGCAATGAGGTATGTAGCACTTTTTCTAGGATGAGTTCGTGAAATTATCTGAAGTCATATTTTCTTATGCATTATCAACCTTTATATCATGAAACTGTCTTGGGAAAGTGAAAAGTATATTGCAGTAATATACTCTAGTATGTGTGTATATAACTGAAAGTCGACATTTTTAAATTACTTAATTATTTTTTAGTAGTCATTTGAAGAAACCCCTAGGAAAAAAGCCCTCCTACACTTTCAACTCTTTACAGATTAAAACCAGCCCCACCTCTGAGCCCAATGACAGAGACATACAAAAATGAAGCAAGCCACTACAGCCATCATTACACTTCTAGGGAAGCTGTGATTTAATTAAACAGTGTAGGCTGACTTTTAATTTATTTTAATAATTTTTAATTATAAACATTATTCCTATGTAATAAAATAAATTTTCTTGAGCTTTAATCTATCAAAAAGTGTACTATTACATTATTTTGTTTATGAATACAAATACAGACTTTTTTGAAAGGGTAATCCTTATGTGCCACCTAACATCAGTTTTAGGGAAAATTGTATTTTAAATGATTTATCAAGGTTACTTAAAGCACACAACTATTATAACGTTGGCACAAGGACAACATTAAAGGCAAGTAGAAAACAGAATCAGACTATTTCATTTTTATCTCAAAGGGCTAAAAACAATTATTAGTAAGTAGGGAGCCACCAAAACCATTATTATACTCTATTGAGACTTGGAGTTTTGAAAAACTTGGAAATGTCCAAAGAACTTTAACTATGTTAGCGTGTGATATCAGTGCTCCATCCGTGATTAATTCTGGTGCCTTTACAATTTTCATACACTTGAACTTCAGGTGTTCTTTCACTCTCAATAGCCAGTACTTGTACCTCTTTATCAGAGAACTTTCCTAGCCCCCAAGAAATCCTATCCATGTACTGAGAGCCTTAAGTGACCGTGAATTCATATTTCCTGGCAGATGTCCCTTAAATAATGACTGATAGTACATGGGATATGAATTCTAGCTACCTTGCTCCTGATGAGCACAGTTTATGTAAGATCAGCATTGTCTCCAAAATTCTAATGCAAAATTAAGTCAGAGTTATCACCTGTAGAACTTCGCTTGCTGTTGCACCTTTGCTGGAGTTCCTTAATTTTTAGGTTTCATTTTTCTATTTTCATAGTATCTCAGACCCCTTCTGGCACATTTCGTATACACTGCCACATAAATCCTTGTTTCCACATTTGCTATTGGGGAACCCAAACTGAGATAGCTGGTTCCAGAAGTATTTCTAGGTAACAGACTCTTAGAATGGGATTCTGGATTTGGACCCCTCTCTGTCCAGATTAAACTAGGATCATATGGTCCTCAGTAAATTGAGTATTGTTTACCCCTGCCATTCTGTAGCATTATACTGTGTTACTAAAACTGCTTATAGAAAGTTTGATGGGATTCATCATAAGACGAGCAAACTAGCAGAAAGCTAACTTGGAAGCTTTAACAGATCACTTGTGCCTAGGTCAGGGTTTGGTAGACCACGGAAGAGGTTAAGAGAGTCTGCCATGTATCTGAGCTCCATGTCAGGGGAGGAGATAAGATTCTGGACAGGTGATCAGTTGGCAGTACTTAACTGCTAGAGGCAGAGAAGTAGTAATTACCGTAACGGATTCTGGTATCAGATGGAAATCATAGGCCATGACTCATAAAAAAAACTGCACCAATGGCCAATTGATCATACTGTCTCCTGGGAAAATATGAATTAACAGCCAAAACTATAAATTGATACACGTGATTTTAAAAAGTGGATGATTAGGAGGTTGCTAACAGCTGTTCCGATGGAAAGTCACAATCTTTCGCACATTACTCTGAGTCATTTCTCCGAATGGAGACAATCAGTACCTCTTCTGGATCATAACATGTCACATACAGTGTATGCAACAGTAATCTCTCTAGTTATTTTCCAAAGGATATATGGCCATTAACCTGAGTATTGTAAGTTGGGGAGAAAGAAACATTCCAGTTTTACAAGAGATTTTCTAACATGGGGTGCAAATTCCCCTTGATTCTAGGGACAACCATCTGCATGCAGGTATATGAAGCCAGAATGTAAATTGGAGGCATGGCACAGCATGTTCATCAGTGGTTACAGTGCATGCAGGGTGGTCATTTCTCAGTTCCTGAGTGTATATTTTAAATGGACTAGCACCTAGAAAAACCTCAGTTGTTTTCCTTGAATACTAGAATAAAGCCTCTAGAAAGTTCTTCCTCTGCCCAGATTGTAAATCAGAAGTACTGCCATATATTGAATAAAAAAGCCAGAGATTACTGCCACTTTCAAAGCTGTGAAGGATGAAGAGTTGGTTAACTCTGTCATATCCTGATTTATTTCATAGTCTAGCCCCTAAAAAACATAGTACATGGTAGATGATGATGCATCACTACAAATTCAAGTAAATGTTTAACCGTTTTCTGTGCCTGATGTTGTATTTTTCCCAGAAGAGAACTGCTGTGGTACATCATATGTTGTATGGATCTGGCATATGTGTTCTTTTCAAATGCACTATGACAAAAAATATTCACTGAAAATGAACAGTACTACAAATGTAAGATCATTCTCCATGGCTATACTTACCTGTCTGCCCTCTTTTACAATGTATTGCAAAGGGACCTAAAAATATGAGCATCCCACAGAAATATATTGGTAATATTAATTGTACATGACAACAGAAAGTGGTCAGTACTCCAGGTGCTTTTGTAAGATATATAAAGTTCAAAGGGTGGAAAATAAACTTTACAAAGTTTTAGGGGCATTCTATACTGTAGAAACTCTTAAGATTCCAGTGGTGAGGAATATGACAAGAGGTGCATTGCCTAAATTGAAAAAAAAAAAAAAGAATCTTTTTACATTGCAAAACATACTACTACCATTTTGTGCTTGGTAGGCCAGTTTTCGAATATTGTTCTGAATATTTACGGGGTAATTTTTAAGCTATCTGTTGTGATAGCCGTGAGACTGAACATTCGGTGGTGCTGCCAGAGATATTGGTGGTAGATAACATGCCGTTTGGAAACTTCAAAAACCTCAATAAACTGTGTATCATTTGTAGAGTTTGAGCAGGTACAGCAGCCTCCACAAGGTAATAGTAATGTAAATCTGATAAAAACCATCAGATCCAGAGAACAAAGAAATCCATGTTAATAGACAGCCAAGGCTTTGGGTTACCTACATTTGTTAAGCTAATATTGTTCCCTAATGAGAATGCATAACCTAGATCATTCATTGCAAAGGAGGCACTAAATACCAGGGGACAAAAATTGTCATCACATAAATGACCGACAGAGTCTATCCTCAGTTATTGGTCAATGGGCCCACAAATTGAATAGACATAGGGCTGTGCATGGCCCAACAACATACTCTTCCTCTCAGCAAGGCTAATGTGCTCATCACCATTACTGAAAATCCAAATTGTGAGCTGTAGGCTCCAACCCAGTCTCTTAATATAAGTCTCAAATCCACCAGAAATTCTCAAGTTGATTACATTAGAACTTTTAAAACCTTTTGATTCATTCTGAACAGGGCTAACCTGTAGTTTGAGTAAGGATTTCTCTTTCCCACCCCAATGCTTTGCAATAATACCGCTATCCAAGGACTAAGAAAGCATCTTGTTTACTGACATGGGATCCCACATAACATATCCACTGCTTGTCCAAGGTTTGGCTTTTCAATGAGGGGTGTGACAGTGAAGGTGATCGTGGGATTCACTGGTCATACCTTATAGTGAATCACTTAGAGCTGATGTTTTATGGAACATTGGAAAGATTTCTTAAGAGAACAGCTGAAGTCTCCACTTGGAAATGGAACCCCATAAGATTAGGATACTGTTTTTCTAAGGTGCAGTACAGGCCAGGATTCAGTGGCTATTATGTGGTTCTGTCTGTGAGATAGAGTAAAACTGTCTGGTAATCCAGGGGTTGAAGTAAAAGTGTCTTCTCTCATCTTCAAGCCACCTCATGTTTTTAAATTCAGTATGCCTGAAGATCCTGGGAAACATCAGAGGGAAAATTAAGACTTCCACTGAAAATAGATGTATTGCTGCCGTATGATGGTTTTTTAGACATTTGTTAAAGTAGATGAGAAATGGAATACACACTTAATCTTGACCATAGGAGAAGGTGCCATAGTGTGTGTACACACACACACACACACACACACACACACACACACACTGGATGGGAAGAAGTAAATCCAGAGACCCCACTAAGCATCTATTAAAGCTCCCAGTTATGATTGAATTAGGAACAGGCAGTTAACAGACAAGTAAATGGTAACCAAGAGGTTCGAGCTGTCAGTGGCAAAAGTCACCCAGAAGAGTAACATAGACTACAGAAGTATAGGTCCAGGGTTGGGTAAACTATAATGGGAAATAGAGGCAGCCCTTTCACCTTTGTAAGTGCAGTGATTTGTCCTGACCAAGACTGAATGAAATATTTTCTGGCAATTACAGTCTCGGCGCCCCGTAGCATGGGTGAGCTGCCGCTCATCACAGAAATCAACTTAGTGTTTTCCTTTTTGGAGTTGTAATTAATAGCTCTTCTGAAGAATCCATGTACAGAATCTAATGTCAGGCTTGAGTGTATTTTAAGCTGCAGTGATGCTAGTGTTGCTTTGCCTATGCCTGTCATACCCCTCTATCACTTCTGTGCGCAGTGTTCTCCAATGTGCTTTTGTCACCAGCAGCCAACACTGAGTTGCTTTGTGGAAAAGCTCTCCTTAGTCTCCTGGAGTCTGCTCCTTGGGGAATCCAGTCTATGAAAAACAGAAAACATAATCTGTTGAAATCAGCTCATTTTAAAAATAACATTTCATATTTTTATTAGGGAATTTGCCACAAGTTAGAGTAAAATAAGTTTAAAGGTAATAATAAAGGGTAAGATAATAGCGTATTGCAAGTGGATCAATATGCTTTTGTTAATGCTTATTCACTCACCTATTTATTTTTCCCCACCTCTCCCCTCAGCAATGCTTACAGAAATAATGATGAATTAAAGTATCTGACCGTATTAATCGATGAGAAAATATTGGTCTCTCTTGGTTGTTTCCCCTGACCTGACTATAATATACAGACAGAAAACATTCACTTCACAAAGCTGCAAGTGAAGCAGGTTGAATGAATTTGAAGTACATGCTCTTTGACTTATTTCCACATCTTTTTAATACATTTGTACTGACTAAATGTTTTACATTCTTTTATATATTTAAATTTTCACTATAAATTTTTAATGCATACACAAAAGTAAACAGAAAATTTTAAACCATGACCCTTGAAATTAAATGTCACTGATACCTTATAATTGAAATACTTCAAAAGCACCTTCTTTTCTCCTATATTTACCTTATAAATTTTATTGAGTAATAATTCATATAAAAATTGCATGTTTCCAAAGTGTATATAATTCAGTGCATTTTGACATTTGTATAAACCTGTGAAGACAACACTGCAATCAAGATTTTAATCACTCCAAGTTCCCTCTTTGGGAACTTTGCAGTCTATATCTATGCTCCTGGCTTATGCAGAACATGGATCTGTTTTCTGTTACTATAATTAGTTCACCTTTTTATATACATGGAATCATGAAATGCAGTGTATTGTGACAGTCTTCTTTCCATCAACATGATAAGGAAATCCATCCACATTGTTTGTTGTAATGACAATCATTCCTGTTTATTTCCTAGAGTCATGTGAATGCTTCACTCAACTTCTCCCACAGGTGACAACTTACAAAGCTATAGCAGGATTTCAAAACCATGACATGGTATTCTTCACTAGGTTGTATATCTTATTCCATTTTCATAATTTCTTTACATACATTCATATAATTAGGTAGGCAGCTTTGTCCTGATTATAGATTTGGTTGACTAGCTACAAAATCAAGACATGGAATTATTCTGTCACCATAAAGAAATTCTTCATGCTACTCCTTCATATTCTCATCTCCCACCCACCTCTTTTTTGGCAAACACTGTTTTGTTCTCTTCCTCTGTAATTTTGTCATTACAGTCATGTTATGGAATCATAGAGTATGTAATGTTTTGAGATCAACTCTTTTACACTGAACCTAAATAACTTTGGTGTCTATCCTGGTGTTTCATGTGTCAATAGTCTGCTCCCTTTTACTATTGGCTAGTATCCCATTGTATAACACAGTATATTCTGTTTATCTTTTTACCTGTTGATAGATATTGTGTTATTTGAAAATTTTGTCATTATGATTATAGCTATTATGAATATCCATGTATTTTACAAGTATTTGAGTAGAATATATTTATATTTCTCCCTGTTAATACCTAGGAATGGGAAGTCTGGGTTTTATGTTAAGTGCTTACTAATTTTATAAGAAATCGCTATACTTTTCCAAAGTGTTACTGCTGGTTGTTCCACTTGCAGTGGTTTCTTGATCTTCTTATTACTGATTTATATTGAATTGAAACATTTTCTCCCTTTATATGGCTTACCTTCTTTACTTTGTTAACATTTTTATTTTGATAAAGATCAAATAGTGTATTTTTCTTCATAGTATCATTTACTTTGTGTCCTATGTAAGAAACCAAAGTATCAGGTAGACTTCTATGTTTCTACATTTTCTCCTGGGAAATTTTAGTTTTTAGTTTTCACTTGAGATTTTAGTTTTAGCTTTCACATTTAGGACTATGATCATACCTGGGAGATAATACCATTATGTTATAAGCTAAGTGTTGATGTTCCCTTTTTTCCCCACCTTTAAGAAAGACATCCTTTTTCATGTTGAATTATATGATAGCTGTCAAAAGTAAGGTAACTTTAGTGAAGAAGTAATAGAGCATATACAAGGGCTGTCTGGAAAAAATCCAGCTATAAATGCCTCTATTTTCATATTACATGGCAGGATCCTTTCTGGACAGTCCTCATATGTGTGGCTATATTTTTGGACTATCATCAGTTTCAATGAGCTATATACCTTTCATTTTTCCATTTCTACCATTTTTTAATTTTGGTTGCTTTATATAAGTTTTAAATCATGTAAATGCTTTAATTTTGTTTTAGTTTCTTATATTTGCTTTGATAGTTATATATTCACATAAGCAACAACTTTAACTTGTCAGTTTAACTCAGAGTGCCTGCTGCATTTATATGGCATTTACCCTGTGACATTTTGTAAAACTTTAATTTTAACAGTATGTCCTACCATGGATATTGTGTCTCTCGATTATTCAGACCTTTAATGTATCTCAGCATTCTATAGCTTTCAGTGTGTTTGTGTATTTTTAAAATTATTCCTATGTATTTCACATTTGACACGAGTGTGAATCAAATTATTCTCTTATTTCATTTACCTAACTTTTGATGATTTTATATGAGGATACAAATAAGTTTGTATGTGAATTTTATAACTTTTGGCTTTGCTATATTTGTTTATTAGGTCTGTTAGTTTTGTGGAATCTTGAGCATTTTACTTAAAAGTAGCCACCACAGATAGAAATAGAAAGTTTGTTTGCTCTTCAATCAGTGTAGCCCCTTCCTGCCTCTGTCCTTCCACACCTCCTTCTTTCCCTCCCTTCCTCCCTCCTTTCCTGCTCCTCTTCCTTCTGTTTTATAGAAAAGGCTTAGAACTGTTATACAATGTTGCATAGACATAAGTGAAGACATTTTTATCTTACAGTAGTCTAAATGGGAGAGCATTGAGGTATTTGTTATGTTTTTTTTTTATATGACCTTTATTAAACACAAGAAATTCTATCCTAGTTTTGTGGAAGTTTTTATCATGAATGTGTGTTAAATTTTATCAAATCTTTTTCTGTACCTTTAGAAATATTGACATGATTTCTCTTTTTCTATCAAAAGACTGTATTACATGATGTGGTTTTTGCATATTAAATCAACTTTGCATTCCTTTGCATAAACCCCACTGATTCATGTTTCATATAACTGCATTGCTTTATTTGAATAGTTAAATCTAGTTAAGGTTTATTATTTATGGTCTTGAAAGATATTGGTTTGAAGTTTTGTCTTTTGTTTTTCCAGCAATCTTTGTTTCTGGTAACAGCGTAATGCTGGTTTTATAAAAGAATCTTCTAAAACACATTAGTTCTATATAGTTGCCATAACAAATAACCACAAACTAAGTGCCTTATTAAAAAAAACATGGGTTTATTATCTTATAGTTATATAGATTAGAAGTCTGACATAGGATAATGTTGACACGGTTGTGTTTCCTTCAGAAGGCTCTAGATAAAAATATAATTCCTAATATTTTCCTTTTTCTAAAGATCATCCACATCCTTGGCTCATATCTCCCTTCTTGCATCTTCAAACTGGCCATTTTATGTCTGTGGCCATTCTTTCCTGTTTCACCTCTCATTGAGTAGGAACTCAGCTGAGGAAAGATTCTCTGATTTTAAGGACTCATGTGATCAGATTGTTCCCACCCCTGTAATCCAGAATACTCTCCTATCTCAAGGTCTTTAACTCAATCCCATCTGTATAGTACCTTTTGTCAGGTACAGTATCACGTGTGCAGGTTCCAAGGAATTAGGACTTTGACTTATTGGGGGATATACATGATTCTGCCTACCACAGGAAGTGTTCTGTCTTCTGTTTTCTTTTGGGGAGGGTATAATTTCAGCTCTTTCATATAGTACATCTTTATTTTAGGCTAGACAGATTTTAAGAAAAACTCATATACTTGTATTAATCCTACTTTTGGAATATTTGGGGATTTCTGTCCTCTATTTCATGAGAGAGCTAGTTTAAGATTGGTAATATTTTCAGGTGTTCTGTGCAATTCAACTGTAATCTCTTCTGAGCCACAACTGTTCTTTAGCAAGAAGTTTTTAACTACATATTCAATTGATTTAATAGCTACAGAAGTATTAAGGATCTTCTTAAGTGGACTTGTTTTTAAGGATATTTTTTTCCATTTGTTCTAATTTGTTGAATTGTTAATAGAGATAATATGAGAATTTAACTTGATATTAATAACATTCTCATGTTATTGCATGTATCTAGAATCTGTGATAATAATCATGTCACTCTTAATATTTGTGTTTTGTGTTCTAATTCTTATTCTCTCTTTCTTTCTGTCTAATAAACATCACTTTGTCTAACTTCTAAAGACTTAGCTTTGGTTTTGTTTGATTTTTTTCTATTTTCTATTTCATTAATTTCTAAATTTTATTGTGTGCTTTCTTCTAGTATGTTTACATGACTCTTTTTTGTCTATTTTGTGTTGTTGAATTTTTACTACCCAGGACTTCTCTTTTACATAATTGTCAGATAATAAATTATTATTTTTCATGTAAACATTTAAAGCTATTAATTTTTATATAAACTCTTCTTTAGCTGCCTTTCCAAATTTTTCTGTTGTATTTTAATTATTATTTTTGTCTGAAATAGTTTCTAAAAATTTTTTAGAGGTAGAGACAAATGATGGTTAGAATTAGAGATAATTGAGGGAGGATCTCATAAAGCTAAAGGAAGTATACCATAGTTGTTTATGCTTCTGTGCTACCAACAAAGCAAAACCACTTTTGTCCAACCAGTGAATGTGATGAGGATAAAATACTTCCTGTAAATTGTTTCTGTGACCCATGTATTATTTCCAAGTATGAGGAATAATTTCCAAATATTACTGTATTCTTGTCTAATGCTGTCATTTATATTGAACATAATTACTTATTTGTTTTTCAATCAAAATAATATTTCACTTAAATTCAGTTACGACAGTTCATTCTTTGTTGATATGAAATGTTACCACGTGTGCCTATATTGAATATCTGCATGAAAAGTAGGCAGAATAATTAGAGTATTGAGACAGATAGCTTGAAGTCAACACTAGCTCTGCCACTTACTAACTTTGCAGTCTTGAGAAATTATATACTATTTTTTAATTTATTAAATGACAATAAAAGGTATTATTCCAAAGAGTTTTAGGGAATAGAAAAATAGATGAGTGTCTCATATTAGTATACTCTAAATAAATTTTGGCATATAGGTATATGTTCATTTTGCTTTACCATATAATGTAAATCATATTCTACACTATCACAATGTCTTTTCCACTTCATAATATGTAAGAGATAATATTTTATACCTGTAATTCAAGTGATAAAATTGAAGTGCAATAAAATTAAATGACTTGCCTATGGTTAGTAATTACTAAGAGATAATTACTAGAATGCAGATTTCTGACGGCCAAGTATATTTAATTGAAGCTTTTCTAGATATAAATATTTTACTCTGTAGTTAAGAAAGAGAAAAATTTATATATTTGTGTTTTAAAAAGTAACTAGATGTAGATTTAGAGATAAGTAAAGACGATCTCACACTAGGGCTAATTTTAAGTCACGATGAACCAATACAGCCATGTATTTAAAACATAATTTTGTTAAATTATTGAAATTTGTTTCTACTCAGGTTTCAGACTATATGCTGCTCCAGCTCTCATGTTGCTCTTATCTCATCAATCTGACTCCTCCCTGAAGACCCACCTGCAACAGGTCCTCACCAATACTGGATACCACAAAAGAGTTCTGTGAGCCTATTTCATGTATTGACAACAATGGGCCACATTATTTGTCTGTTTTTGTCCATTATATATTGTTAAGTATTTTGAATATTACTAAATTTACAAATGACTATTGGAACAGGCATACGGATAACTTTTTGTGATATCCATGCCAGCAATTCTTGCAGAATAAGCTGGTTCAGATGGAAATTTTCTTAGACATTACTGAGCAATTAACATGTACCACACAATTTACTAGGTGTTTTAATAGTACATTCATGAGGAAAATGATGACTAATAGTTTTCCAGTGCCAGAGGGGGAATTTATTAAATAGTAGTTCAGTTTCCCCTTTCTTAAAGATGTCAATTGACTGTGTCGTTAAACCTCCTGATTTAGAAACTCAACTCGGGAAGCATGCGCGTACTTGTACATTGCTAGTCATTTACAATGGCAATATAAAAGTCAGAATTTTTGAGTCTACTTCTGGAAATAGCATTACTTTATCCAGCAGTCATTCTACTGTGCTTTCACACAATGTACTGATAATATAGGAAACCATTTGCTTAAACTTGTTTTATAGCGATCTAGGGAAACTATTTATATATATATTCTATATTTGTATAGGAAGCTAGGAAGTGCCTTAATCTTCTTCTTTTACTTTAAAAAAATCATTATCACTTGACATTTATTATTACTTTGTATTTATTTTTCTTCCTCTCTAAGCCACCTTGCACACGTGATCACAAATATAGTCATATGTGAGGGGCAGGATGAAACAGGAGGTAGGACAGTGTCAATGTATATATGAACTACATTAATTGCTATTCCACCTGCGACTGCTGCCATATACTAACTCTCACATATTTTAGGCAAATCTAGGTGTAGAAAATGACTTTAGCTAATTGCAGGTTGTATACTTCATTAGTCAGAAAGTTATCTTTGTATTTCTCATCTTCAACCACACAATCATTTGTGAACTGAAGAGAGAAGTGTTAGTTTTAAATAAAAATATGGATTAGAAAGTAGGATCTGCAGGGAAAGCCCTGAGAACAAAAACGAGTTCAACATTTAAAAATCATGGAGAAAATACACAAACTCTCTTCTCTCTCCCTCTCTCCCCACTTAAATAGAGACCTTTATTTCTATCAGTTCTGAACTGTCAATATTAGGAAATCACTGGAAACTCTATTAGGAAGTCTTTAAACCTAGAAATAAAGAACTGTATCATTATAAATAACTTGAAAATTCTCTCAATTCTCTCAACAAAGAGAACAATATGAATTTTGAAGGGTGAAATCACATGTTCACACCTCAGAAGAGTGCATAGAGACAGAACTGTATCTTGGGTAGCACATGAAGGTATAATATATGAAAGCATACTATTTTGATAATTCAAATTTGTACTTTACATTAGCATTTTTATAATCTACTTCTGTTCCCCAATATTGAATTCTATTTAGTTGTAGTATCTCTAAATTTTATTGTTAATTGCCAAACCAAATTTTTTAATTTGCTCCCATGTTTTCTAGCATGAATATTTTTTCCAAAGAAGTGTAATTACCTTCTTATTACTGGATTTATTTTCTGAACAATTGTTTCCTGAATTAATTTCAGTATCTTTTATTTTACTAATGTAAAATATCACTGTCAAATATTTTAACCTTGAGATAATGCAGAATTTACTTTTTAAATGTGCTAATAGGTTATTATCTTTAAATCTGAGAGTTTTTAGTCCCTCAGTAAGCAGTGACTTTTATAACATGGAAAAGATTTAAGTCCATTTATATTTTGAACAAATAATGAAATCTTAAAATTGGATGCTCAGATAAAAGAATGCAAGAATTGGGGATGAAAGTACAGGACAGCTGAATATATTTTACTTTCTTTCTAATTCTTAGCCATAATTTTCAACAGAGATGAGGTTCATAAGAATTAAAACATTAAAACATACCTGTAGCCCCAAACTCAATGTATGTGGACAACTTTCCTAATTTGATTATAGCCTTACCTGAGATTGGTGAATTCATATGAGTCATTTCGAGTAGGATTTTGTTCACATTGTGGTCTCAGAATTGCTCTATTAAAAGTATATACCAACTCCATGACTACTGCTGACAGAGCTGTCTATCATTACTACTTCATGAGGACCTTTTGACAGGATGTATTTGGGTGGCTGTGACATCTCCTTGATCCATTTACAGTCTATCACTGGTTATTCTGTTAAACCTATGAATTGGTTCCTTTTCATGCCCTGTAATAATCAGTCAAGGGATTTTCTGAGAAATTTTTGGGACTGATTTTATTTTACTTTTTTTATTCATGTATTTTTCAAACATAAAGTTAATAGAGGTTACTAAAATATTTGGCTTGAAATAAATTTATTATTTACATATAACATAGAATTTTTGAAACCATGACTATATGTCTCAGTTGTATCTTTGCAAAATGCAAATGGCAATATTAGCATTATTCTTAGAATGTTTTGCTTGAAAACACTTATTAAATTATTAAATTATTATTCAATATTAATAAACATGACAATATGAATACTCAGGAAGAGAGCAGTAGCCAGAAATATACTGTTGTGTCTCTAAGCAAGAATCTTTATTGTCATTGAGCATGAATATTATACACACAGTTCTTGTTTATTTCTTCTGTGGTTTCAAAATTTGTCATCAGATGAATTCTGTTTTTTCTACAAAGATTACAAAATATATTTGAACTTGGATATTCTATACAACAGATTAGGGAACAAAAAATTAATGAGTTTTAACCATTATGAATTTTATGAATAGATTTTTTCCAAAGATATATTATTTGTAAGGTCGTTTACACAATACGAATAAATGTTAAAGAATTTTAATTCTAAAAGAGATTGAGTTTTATTTTATGTAGAGAATAAAACATTTTTTGAAGGAAGATAGAAATACTATAATATTGTGATTGATATATTCTTATTTATCATCACACTGACAGAAAACTCACTCATTTGTGACATCAGAAGCTAAAATTGAATGAACTTACCTTCCTATGGTGTTGCATTATAATTTGAGATTGGTGTATTTCACAGTTCATATAACCAACCATTATTTTGAAAACAACAGGACATTTATATGGTTTGGCCGATTGACCATAAGGATTCAAGGAAATGATAGAAAAGTACCTGAATGTTTTCTTTGCTCCATCTAGTCTGTACCCGAGTCATTCTGCTATTAGGTGGTGTTCATTTCTCAAAGTGTTTGTATTCAATACAAAAATGGTTACTGTCCCATAGGACAGTGAAATTATAACTGTTATTACTTCTCTTTTTAATAGAAACCTCCAGGTTAACACATAATTTCACAGTATCAGGGCTCTAATCAAATAATAAAGAACAAAACAAACATGGGTAAAAATCTCAGATGGATTAAATCATCTATGTGTGGGCTTGTTAAGTAATGCCCCAGCTTAACATTGAAAGGCAAAACTGTCGTCATGATTTTCAAGTTAGATACATGTTATTAATACATTAAAGTGGCAATTATGAGCCTCTACTCTATGTCAATCATCAAATACTGTGCCAAGCAAAGGCCTGTATCTTTGCTTTCCAAACACTCACAGAAAAGATGTGATGAAAGACTTGTAAATATACAGTTGTAATACACAAGTATGTTATTTTCCACTTCAGAATTACGTTCTAGTCATTATGGGGAAACATGTAGCGAAAGTGCCAACATTGCCCCAGCCTCTTAAGAGGTATTCATGGGGTAGGAGACCAGCAGATTTTTAAATGAGGGACAAGAGGCACCAAAAGGAGAAGAGAACATTACAGGCTAAAGAAAACCCCGAGTTAAAGAGTGTGAAGTCTGAAGGGATCTGTCTCATTCGGTGCAGTTCTCACGGTTTAGAATGCCTGAAGCACTTTCCCCCTTGTTACTAGTATGAGACAAGCCATGTCGAATAGCACTGAATCATGGGCTACTTACAGACTTTTCTAGGAAATTAATTTTTAGCCTGTAGGAAATGGGAAAAGAAGCAATGTAAGTAGGACAGTGACAGAATCAGATTTGTATAGTAAAAAGGGCTTGACGGAATTGTGGAGGGTTGACAGGGCAGGAGGCAGGCTGGAGGGCTGGGGACCGGTAGCATGTCACCGTCATTTGCACCAGAGACAATAGGGCTGTAAGGACGGTCTCAGTGCACTTGGAGCGTCAGAGACAGGAGACTTACGTTTGAGAAGGAGAAAAATAATATATAGAATGTTTCCCAAGAAATCGCCTCGGGCAACTAAAAGAGTGACAGTGTTACTAAATAAGATAGAAAAATACATTAGGTTCAAGTGAGAAACGATGATTTTTATTAGGGACAAAATGAGTTCAAGGTACCTATGGGGTGTCCGATAGATGACATCCAGTAGTCACTGGAAATACGGGAGTGAAACCTAGGAAATGTGTCTGAAATATGTAGATTTGAAGGCCATTAATATAATATATTAATGTGGTTCTTGTGGCGACCACTGGAAATACAAACTTTTGGGACTGGCGTCCTTGAAGCTATGACTGTGATTGAGACAGTTATTTCGTGTGTGTAGAGAAAGAAGAGAGATTATGGACTGAAATTTAAGAAACGCAGGACAACGTCTGGTTGACACGGACGACGCGGAAGGGGTGGAGCCGCACTCGGACGTGAAAGCCGCATTTGCCACAGCTCTCCACCACGGACACGCTGGCACGAACGTGGGCAACCTCCAGAGCTTTGGAAGAGAGCTGCTCATACTCCTCTGACGGCATGTGACCACAGAGTGGAAACTCGTCAACTTTTGTCTTCTTCTGCCCCTTCCACTTCAACCACTTCTGCGAGATGTTGTCGTGTGCTGGGGCTGGCAGACTCCAGACAAGCATGCGGTGCTTTGGAAAGCCGCAGGATACAGGGGCCAGGGGCCCTATTGGCTAAGCCATCATGTCCACCTGCACCAAGCTGCAGAACTAGGAGCACGTGATGGTGGCTCTACACAGGGCCAAGCTCAAGTTTCCTGGCCACCAGAAGATCCACATCTCCAAGAAGTGGGGCTTTACTAAGTTTACTGCAGATGAGTGTGAAGACATGGTGGCTAAAACGTGGCTCATCCCAGATGCCTGTGGAGTTAAATACATCCCTAATCGTGGCCCCCTGGACATATGGTGGGCCCTGCACTCATCAATTCTGGTGCTACCCTGTTCCTTACACCCACCAATAAACTATATTTCCTGTCAAAAACAAACAACATAAAAGCAAAAAAGCTCAGGTAGATAAAAAGGATAAAGGATAAAAGAATAAAGCTTCTTTTTGAATCAGATTGTAGTCGCTATAGAACAATCTACTACATCCAGAATTTCCAGATATCTTCCTTGTGCGTTATCCGGGTAGTTTACAAATATTCACTAGATATTTAATATGCCACAGACACTGTGCATACTTCATGACATACAGTATTGAATTATAAAATTAGAAGCATGGTAGCCAGTATATAAATTCACAAAGGAAGAGACAACTCTGGGATCTCACAGCAGTTTATTTTAAAACTTAGGCACATAACACCACTAGTTGGGAAAAGTCAAGGGGGCTGCAGAGGCAAGTTAGAAAGATTATTTTCATTCACTTATTTAAGAAGCCTTAGTCCAGGAGTTAAAAATCCTCCTCTTGTTCAAACCATTTAGAGTTTACTGAATGTGAGGCATTGTTCTGTGTGCTTCATACAATGTTAATTCATTCCATCATCACAAAGATCCTGTGCGACAGGTACCATCATTATACCTAATTCACGGAAAGGAAAATGCAAACTTGTGAAAAAAGAGATGACATCCCTGATGATATAGTAAATATGTTTATATTACTTTATTTCTCTGCATAAGACATAATCATGGTCCCAAAGATTATTCATTTTAGGCTTGGATCATACTGGCCATTATTGTGCAAGTATATCCAAGGCATGATTCTTTCCTATTTGAATCTTTAGCACATAGTTGCTTGATGCATAGTAGATGCTACCAGATGATAATGACTATTAAGAATACATACGAATATGGACATTCTGATCCGGGTCCAGGTACTCAGAATGCAGCATGTAAACAGAAGCCCAGCTCAATCAGGGACAGAGCATGTAAGTCAGGTTTTCAAAGAATATGGTGACTAGGCACATGGAAGAAAATCCACATTTATTGAACAATGACCTTGTGCTAAACATTCTGTTAGGATGCTTAGAGTAAACTCTCTGTTAGGATGCTTAGAGTAAACTCTCACTTAAGGTTTAGAAAGTATAATCAGACCTAATTAATGAAAGAAGAAATTACGGCTCAGGTTGATTTTATAACTTATTCAGTGTTAGAGACGTTCTCATAGATCCAGAGCTCATTCTCTTTCCACTGAACTTTGTGATACTGCCAACTAAGACATAATCTGTTGTAAGCAGATTTCTATTAAGAGTTTAAATCTTGATAACAAAGAGAAGATACATAATTTAACTTCCTGATTTAAATTTTTTTCTTAGTAATTTTTACTGTACATGCTATCAGCATGACACCTCTTCATTCTTTTTACTTGAGAGATGAAGGCATATGTTTACAGTGTACTTAAGTCACTGCTGGATGGTGATTATGATTTAGGAAGGATGGTTGGTTGGGGTGGAGGGAAGAAGGCAGGGAGGGAGGAAGACAGATATTATAGATAGATATCTAAAACATATACATAGAAAATAAAATAGGTTCTCATGCATAATGCATGTTTATACACACACATAATCCATACACACACACACACACACAAATATAAAAGTGTGCACAAACATATAACAAGATGGAAAAAGAAGGTGGGAGGGAAGGAGGGACAGGCTGTGGCAGAGACTTGCTTACCTTGCCATCATTGAAAGTAAAATTGTGTCTGTTTCTAATTTAATAATAGTGCGAAAGAACAATTCAGTCATGTGCACATCCTGCTAACATATCGACAGGGTCAGTAAGCCCTGAGGTGACTGTCTAAGAAAGTGCTGATTACATAAGATAATACTGCTCGTGGAAAGCTCTAACTTATTTGTTCAATTTATTTTCAAGTTAAGAGCATCTGTCCAAATGATCTGGATGTCAAAACCCGGCATATAGAGTAGATACTGTTTTAGTGATTGTGAAGGTGGCATCAGTTTGACCTTATCTGAACCCTAGTATTCTAATATCTGTGTCATCAGTTCAGGACTGAATAAAAAGCAAGCTTCCAGCCTCGTCAGGGCGACTATAAGACAATGGTATTAGGAGTCACATTTCTTCAGCAACGCCACGTCTGTAGGAGTTTCATCCTGATTGTCAATCCCAGAGAGACCAATAATGTTAGGGAAAGGAATCTCTGAGGTGGCGTCACTTCATGAAGCTTATCTTTCTGTAAGTGAGACACATTGCATTGACTTTCCATGTATACCTTAATGAACACATCTGAACATGACTCACTACATACTTCGAGAGGCGTAATTGCAGGCTTTAACAGATGAACAAAAGTTTGAGCTACTGATTGACTATAAAGAAAGATCATCAAGCACAGATCAGTCTTGTTATTTAAGTCACTTAAAGAATACTTCTTACGAGAAGAAAATCTCTGGGCTGAATTCTAGAAGGATTGAATGAACTAGTAGATATTTTTTCTCTAACTTCTTACATTTTTATGAAAAATGTATAATTAAAATTATGTATAATTACATAATGTACAGTATAATTCAAATAATGTATAATTACAATTTCATGTGTATAATTACAATTATGTATAATTACCTAATTAAAATAACATTCATTTCTCAAACACACATCAATGCAACTATATCAAATACCGTTTTCTTTCACGGAAAGAGAAATGGATCTTAATTATTTTAAGATTACTTTCCATGCATTATATTTGTTGAGTTAGTAATAGGAAGTGAAAGTTTAGATGTGTATTTGGGGGGTGGGGTGGATGTGTCCAAAATTTAAGAAAACTCCATTTGTGGAGTTAAAATGAAATATTTTTCTTAATATATTCTAACCCTAATCTTAAATGTTTTCCTGAAAATATATTTCAATATTTTTATGGTATATTTATAGAAAATATTAAAAAGAAGTGCTTACCTTACACATTTTTATTGAATTTCATAAACAGTAGAATTATTCTTGATTTCCATCTCTCACTTTCTATATCTGACTTCTGTAGTTCCATAAACATGTTTCAAATTATTGCCATGTTTTATGGCTTGGGCCTATCTGATTGAAAGAAAAAGGAAAATGTCTCTTAATAAACACTGCATTTCAAGATCTTAGACTAAATGGGGGACATCATTGCCTGTATCTTGCTACCCAGTCCCACACAGCCAACACAACACACCTTATTCTCATGTATGACAGCCTTTAAATTTCACTGTGCCACTGTGAAATGTTTTCACCCCTTAAAATTTGTTCACATGTATATTTGTAGTTGAGTTGTATTTAATACACCCAAGTAAGAAATAGTTTCAAATGTTCATGTACAGCAGAATACAGAAATAAGTTGATTCATAAAATTGAATCCTATTAAGTATAGATACAAAATCAGTTATATTTAAAGCATGGTATAATTGCAAAACAAATGTTGAGTGGAAGAACCTAGAAATAAAATAATATATGTGGTATGACTATTTTCACAGTGTTCAAGCAGGTGGTACATAGTTATGGTGTAACTAACAATGTACCACGATAGTGGTCACCTCTGAGGAAAAGGACAAGGCACAGTTAGGTTGTCTCATGGGATGACTTGGCTTTCTTGGGTGTTGGTTATAAGACTAAAAAATAATTTTTTTTTACTCCAACAGTGATTTCACTTTGTGATAATTTCCTGTGCAGTACAGTATGATGTATAAATTATTTGGGAGGCAGGTTATATTTCAATAAAACGTTAAAAATGCAAAAAAATTAAAAGACACTAGGTAAAAATCAACAAAGTTAAATGTCTAATGGTCAATGAATCATATCCAGAAAAAGCTCAAATTTTCATTTTAAGTTTTTAGAGAGAAAAGGCCTAATTCGGGTAACACTGTGCTGGTCTAAAAAAATGGTGAACTGAATTTTCTTATGTAATTTATCAGTCTGGTGTGGGATTCTGTGAAAGAGTATTATGGCTAAAATATTTAATATATCTTTTACTACAAGTATCAAGTATGACAAGATTAAAAAGAAAATGACTTGAAAGTATCAGAGTAACTTTCTATAAGAAAAAAAATAATGATGATATAAAGGACAACTTATATCTTTGCTCAAGATTTATAAATGATGAAACTTTCTTCACTATTGCTTTATTGTTTTTTTTATTTTACCATGGCATAATCTCATTGAAAGATCTATTTTCTTATTGTTTAAAAGACAGTCCACTCTTTTCATACTCTTACAATTCTGGCATCTACGTGGACTTGGTTCTCAAATTTGAAATAAAGGTAAGAATAGTAGTGTTTGACATACTCTCTGCTTGAGGGTGGGTTTCCGAATGTTGCTGTATTTTCAGGAAGCCACTTCTTCCACTACCACTGCACAAAGGGAGGAAGTGCATATTTCGGACACCAAGCCTAGCTCACCAAGTCCTGTGCCCTAAGCCCTCAACCAGAGGGCTACCTTCTGCTTGTTTGAACAAACTCTAAAGCTCAACCTTGCCCGTGGATGTCTGTTCCCTTTGGTTGGGCAGGGAAGTACCTAAAGCTCAGTGGTAGTTTGATTATTTCTGTGGTAAACTACCTCCACCACTCTTTCTATAATGAGGATTTTGGGTCTTCTTGACTTTTCTCAACATCCTGCCAGTCTTCTCATTCAGAACTGGTCACCTGTAGCATGCAGGCTCTCATATTAAAATTATACCATCTTCCCATGGCCCCATCTAAAATTCTACCTGAATTTGGGTAACTGTGTGTCTTCCCTGTGGTTAAAACAAAGGGAAGTGGTTCTCTGCACTAAAAAGCTGATATTTCTACACCTTCTTTAAATCTCATTCTATTAACTTTTTTCATGGACCTTATTCTTTTGGTTAACTTCTATTTGACCATGTCTTCAGCTTATGCCTCTCTACTGGATTCTTACCCATTATATTTAAACATTTCTTAGAAATACATGTGTGTGTGTGTGTGTGTGTGTGTGTGTGTGTGTACATGTACAGATGAAAATCTTTCTTTGACCCATATTTCTCTTTCATCCTATGCTCACTTTTTTTTTTCTTTTCACTCTCCTCCACAGTAAAGCTTCTTAAAAATCTGTATTGAAATTCATTACAAGGTGGCTTCTCCTTCAAAATCTTTACTCATAGATATATTGCTAAGTCAGTTATGACTTCTGTTTTGTCAAAACTAAAAGATGTTTTTTAATCTATGTCTTATTAAGGACCCATTCTTATTCCATCTGAGAAATCCCTGTTTTCTCTTGGCTTTAGTAGCACCAGGACCACCCACATAATTTATGGAGTCCAGTACAAAATGAAAATACAGAGTGCTTTGTTCATAAATTATTAAAATTTTGCAAATGTTGATAACAAAGCATTATACCAAATGTAAGACTCTGTGCGACTGCACAGATCACGTGTCCATGAAGCCAGCCTTAGGTGGCATTCACTTCTCTGAGGTTTCTCATACTTCACTGCATACATGTCAGCCTAAATTCTCAGTAAGCCTTCCTTTTAGATTATTGAGATACTTATTATTAGAATCTAGACTTCATCCCCTTAATAACTTCATTTCTTGTTCCATATAAGAACTGCACGCTAATTACTCTAAAATTTATAACACTTACATGGACTTTCTTTTAGGCCCATATATCTCACACACTATTTGATATATTTTTGGTTTTCTGACTGAATAATTTAAAAAAATAAGATAAATAACTCAACCTGATCTTCCTCTAGTAAAAGTCAACTCTATTCAGTCAGTGACCCAAGGTAGAAGAAATTAATGCATGAAACTCAGTACCTTCTTTTGTTCAGGTTTGAATTTTAAAAGGTGATATAAAGTAAGGAGAAAAATTACTTACGATCATCTCTATTCTCACTCGGGAGTCACAAATATTTGAGCAATTTCATGAATTGTTAGAAAAAAAATAAATGATAATGTACTGGAAACAAATTTAAGATGCAAACAGACTCTAAAAATATTTCTTTTGGAATATTAACAGCACATCTGGGTATGAACCTGACATATGAAACAATATCCAGAATACTGAACATTTGCTCCTTTTTCAGGGATGTGCTCCCAAAATAGTCTATGTTTTCTGTCTGTGTGACCACAGGGATTGCCAATCTTTCTTCTCTTGACTATGAAATTTTGCAAGGAAAGGTACTTAGTATTGCAGATGATATTTCTCATGAGTATGTTGGCCTCCAAAATATTCTTCACACCTTAGCCTAACATCATTTTTTGCCATGAACATAGTGCTTATAGAAACCAATTATAAAGCATTGAAGGATATATTACTATGTGTATATACACATATCATATTCTTGTTATAGTGGCCATTATAACTTTGATATAGTAAGTTGCTATTTTATTTGAAGAACTTACAATGACAACTTTATCAAGCAATATTTCCATATCTCTCATCTGGAGATGTAGTCAATGCAACTTTACCTAAGGATATAAGGGACAGTCCTGATTTAAGGCTACTCCTTTGTTCTTCTTATTATTAAACATGTGAAGGCTGTACAAAAAGCATCCAACCATGGAATATGAAAAATAGAGGAATTTATACCTGGATTTTTTCTGGACAGCCCTCTTGTGTGTAGAATATATATCTATATGAATATTTTGTCCTATTTTTACCTCCATCCTATTGAAATATATATCTGACACAAACTATGCATTGTCCTCTTAACTAATTTCTGCTTTTATAATCTACATAGCTGCCATTCTTCATGGATTATTAGGAAATCATTGTTCTGAAAATGTAGATCTGTTCATGTTCTCTTTTGAACAAAATCTTTATAGATGGTTTATAACTGACCTGGTTAAAAGAAAATGTAGGCCTCAGCTCAAATCTTGCTTTGACAAAAAGTTTTTCTCATCTAAATTGCATGTTCTATATTTTTACTGCCATAGATAACATTGTTTTTCCTTGATTCAGAGTACTATACAGTTGAAAATGTATATAGCAATTTAATTTTACATTTAGTTGCATAATCGTTTTTAGGTATTTTTTCAATCATTTTATCCTCAGTATCATGAATTGTCTAACACATAGTAGATCCTCAATAAATTATGGAATGCAAAATTAATGAGCAAAGTTATTAGTTTTAATAACTTCTCTTCTGTCCATTGACAAAGTTATACTGGCCACCATAACAAGAATGTATCTGCAGGCCAAAGAATGATTCAAACAACTCCATAGGATGTAATAGTACATTATAGCCTAATTTACTTGTGGAAAGATTGGGTCAGAATGGGCTGAGAACCCAGCAATTTTGCACAGATTATTCTCTGGTAACAGACCCCTGTTACAACATCTTTTTTGTATTAATACTATAACTCAATTACTAATGATTGACCAGACACAAAGGGACAAGGAATGCAGTGCATACCTCCTGGTGGTCTTGTGATAGATGATTATTTATAATCAATACTATAACCAGTTGGATATTTATTTCAGTCATCATGGCATTCTGGCCATGACTAATGAAAAATTTATGGCTGTATTTTATAGAGCACAGATAGTTATCAACTAGAAGGTTCTGATAGACTTATTAAGGACAATGAGGTTGGTCAAAGGTCATAGCGTGAAGGAAGTCCAGGACACAAAGATGGAGTCAGTTTTTTTTTGTTCACACCCACATCTATATACCTTCAAACAGAGGGGGGGAAAAAACTTCTTTTTCTCTTACTTTGGTGGACATACCCTAAGTTAATCTTAAATGAGTCACACTTTTGTGACTCATAATACTTCCCCATAATTGAAGATGAGACCTTTGACTTGCTTTTAACCAATAAAATATGACAAAGGTAATGATGGTATGTCACTACTTTTATTAGGTCATTTACATGACAAAAACAATACGATGTCGCTCCCAGAGTATGATTCATTATATTAGGCAGTGTTTTAGAAGACTGGAGAGAAAGATTGTTCATCTGGCCTTAAAGAAGGAAATAAATAGCTGTGCTGTGAACTGCTTGTTGACAAATTCAGATGCCAAGTAACTGCACTAGGACTATAGGACCTGTTGGTGACTTACATTTGACAGTAAGAAGCTGGACTCTGAGTCATACAACCAAAGGCAATGATTTCTGCTAACTGCAATGATCTTTGAAGTGGATGTTTTCTCAGAATTTCTCAGGAATCCAGTTCAGTCAATAGCTAGATTGCAACATTGCAGACAACCTGAGCAGAGGACCCAGCTTAGATATGCACAATTTCTGATCAAGAAAGTTCTGAGGCAAACGGGGTTGATCTAAGCCACTGCATTTGTTTGTTACACAGCAATAGAAATCTAATTATTTATGTATGTCTAAAAACAAAGTGTGTTCTCATATTATTTAGTAGATGCTGCTAATACAGATTGGCTGTGATGATTAATTTTATGTGTGAACTTGATTGGGCCCAGGTATTTGATCAGACATTCTGAGTACTTCTGTGAGGGTGTTTTAAGATGAGATAAACACTTAAATTGGTAAAATTAGTAAAGAAAATTGTCCTCTCTTATGTGGATGGGCCTCATCCAGTCAATTGAAGACCTGAATAGAATAAAAAGGCTAACCTTCCCCAGAGTAAGAAGGTTTCTGGACTTGGCTTTCTAATCTAAACAGATTTAAGGATGCTAATGACTCTATTTCCAGTAGAAAGTAACTGATAGTTCGTGGGGTGATTTGGCAATAGAGATCCAAATATCACCATTGGCTATTCCTAATCAAGCTCTTAGATGAAGCAAGGAGCTGGGTGACTGTGTATATGATACATAGGGTTATTTTTTACAAATGTAATGACATTTTCTGGTTGCTCCTAATGTCACTGAACAAAGTGCTAAAAGAAAAGGATGAGCTCAGGGATTTGAATTCCAGTTCATGTGCTATATAAAAAACCCCTGAAGGCTTCTATATGTGTCCTGAAAGGGACCCTTAGCTTCTGTAGCACAAGGCTGAGGTGGCTGAAAATCAAACTCATAGTCTCCTTCTGCAGCTGGTTGATGGTATACAATGCAAGTTGAACTCCCAGCTTCTCAGAGTGTGTGCAGTTAAATTGGGTATGTGGATTGCTAAAGAATTCCTCAAAGCTGGAATGTATACATGTGGAAAGACATTGATGAAACCGTGGACACTGAGCTTCGAAGTCTGATGAGTCTTTTTTAAGAATGGAAGCAGCTTCTCCACTCACAGTGGGCATGGCCTCTCTACCCCTTCTGAGTGCATTAATCCTGCATTGACCTGGGAAACTGGAATGTCCCCCTTTGAGGTAGTTGCCACAAAAAACCATGCTGATTCTCCTCAAGACCCACCCCCATAACCCCTATTTGCTTCTAGACCTAGAACTGGAGGCAAGTCTTCGCAGGCCTCTAAAGACGTGGTAAAAATGTGGCCCATGAAAAGGGTGCTCTACACTCCAATAGAATTACTCAAGTTTTCTAATTTATTCAGAAAGGAATCAGGAAAACGTGCAGGAATGGCTTTCAAGGATGTGGGATCATGAATAAAAGGAACATAGAATTGGATCAGGCCAGGTTTATTGGTGGCTCACTAAGCAGAGATTCTGTATTAATGCTGCAGCTCAGGAAGGTAGAAATGGTTCAAACTGTTCTGTATGTTGGTTGGTCGGCTGAAGCATGGACTGAAAGGTGGACCGCAGTTAGGGAGCTGGAAATGCCAGACCTACCTTGCAGAGGAAGAGATTTAAAAGCTTAGGGAGATTGGAATGTTAGAGTGGATTTGTCATTTAACATTTACTCACCAATACTCGGAGAGTCTGGAGACATACCTGTCACCAGCACTGTAAGATGGGACTGTGTATGGGGAGGTGCATCATCTTTGAAGAGCTCAGCAGTCTCTCTTCTCTATAATCTCGGCCTTAGAGTGGGAACAGAAGTCACTGAATTGAGACAGTGAGATGCGTTGTGAATAATTGCACCTGAGGGTGACGGAAGCCAAGTGGCAGCACTCCACCACCAAAGACACGGCTGGCATGGTTACTCTAATAGCCCGCAGAGTTAAAGTGAGAGCAGAATAGTCAGACTCACACAGACCTTGTAACTAGTAGATAATGTTGTTCCTAGAAGTAAAATAGATAGGGAGCCTATTAAATACAGAATCATGGTCTCTCAGTTTCCAGACTTCAGTTAGTTTACAGTCCCAGAACCACTTGAATGAAGGGAACGTCAAGTTCTTTTGCAAAAGGACTTCCTCTAACCTAGGAAAAGAGAACTAAAGCTGTATTACGTTCTTGGAAGGATTGCTGATCTTGTGTCACCATCCAGGTCTTGAAGGATATAGAGGTGATTATTCCCACTACCTCCCCATTCAGTTCACCCACTTGGCCTGTGCGGAAGACAGATATTAGAGAATTAAGTAGATTATCTTAGCCTTAACCAGGTGCTGACTTCAGTTGCAGCTGCTGTACCAATGCGGTTTCATTGCGTAAGCAAATGAGCACAGCCCCTGGTGTCCTGAAGATTCATATACACGAATATAATAAAAATGGCTTTTGTTTGGTGGCCATGACTTTGCACACTGTGCCACAATTTTACCTAGGCTTCAAAATGGCATATTATGATATTTGTTTTGTTTTTGTTTTTATATTTTTCCAATAGAACAAGGACAAATATGAGCCATTCTCATATTTTAGATACAGCCTTCTACTCCAATGAAATTGAGGCGTTTTTAAATATTCATTTGTGCTTATGATAGAATCATTTCCACCTTGTGAAGATATATTGCTATATTTCTGCACCTAATGGCTCAAGGCAGAAGAGTCTTTGCAGATTTTAAAATACAACTGTATGTATATGGCCCTTGTATGTATTTCATGTCAGTTACAGTTACAAATACTACACTATTTATGGTGTTCTATTTTGCTGATTTTGTCCTTAGACCCAGAATAGTTCCTGACTTTGCTGTTTATGTAATATTCTATTTAAAGAAATACTTCACTCTGAGATTTTTAAAACTCATCTGCTGATTTTTTTATCACCACTTGCATAAAATGACTGATTAAAATTAGTCATTGCTATAAGTAGCATTAGTATTTGGAATACGCAGTATACTTTAAAATAAAAGCTTACAGAATAATTACCAAAATCAGATTGCTGGTTTCCTATTGATTATTCATAAGATATGGAAAAAAATAGCTGAAAATGCTTCTCTAGTATTTCAGTCTATATACACATACCTAAAACTGTCTCCTCCAATGTGTGGAAATAATAATCAACATGTATGCTCCTGCACTTCAATGGGACAAATTCATTTACGAATGAACTTTTTTCTCCTTTAATATGTTTAAATTAATTTATCTTAAACACTTATTCTTGTCCATGCATTTATCACTCTTGTACCCTCAACAAGCAAATACCAATATAAAATTGCAGGCAGTTTGAAGAGGGTATTCATTCACTTACTCAACTATTACGATAATCCTACTTGCTGTATGAATGTTACTTCATTTTTAAATTTCTTCTCACTGTTTCATTACTTAAATCACTTGATTCATCTCATACCATGTTTATTTCAAATAAATGCTGTAACTCTGCACATGTACCAACTTTTTGATAGTGTCCTACTTTTTCATCCAACTTAAATATTTCTACAAAATAACACTTGGAAAATTAAAGTATGGAGGGTTGATCTTGAATTGTACAATATGGGAATTCTTTTGCTTGATTGCAATTAATACATTCAGTTACATTCTGGAATGATATAAAATAGTGTTTATTATAGCACAGGAACATACCAACTGCCTTACCCTTCTTGTTTCAAAAGTGTGACTCTATAAATACTAACATTCAAAAAGATACATTATGTTCACTTGCACACAAAATAAGTGTCCTTGAAATCATATACTTTCACTAACATATTTGATAATCAACTGGAAGCATAAATACCAAATATTTAAAGCAACTTAGTATAATAGATTTGTTGATATACATAAAACACCAAGTTCATGAAGTAGAAAATGAACATGTACTTTAAGGAGAGGAAGGAGAATATGTAAAACATAAGGTGCTATTTGCCATGTAATCTTCATTTTGTAGTCAGTTGTCAAATATGATTAATTGTGAGTTCAAGAGACAGCCAGTATACAGTGGCCTTCGTTAGATTCAGAAATTTTCTATGCCCTTCACTAATAGCTAGGATAAACCTGCTTACATATTTGACTTCTCTTGCATTGCATATAAATGAAAAATCTCGTACGCAGAGATACAATGAGAGTTATCTTTTCTATGAGAAAGAAAAACAGTAGAACTAAGAGCAGAGGTTGGAAAATAGCCATTCACATCTCCAGTGATTTAAAAATGATTTTCAAGAGAGATAATTCAAAATCTATTAAATAGTTTAAAAGAATTTGCACCACAGAGCACTTTTGTGTATGTGTGTTGACAAAGAGTGCAATAAAACAAACTACAATGAGATGAAGTACAAGTTTTTAAAAGCATTAGAAAAACTTGCATTGGAGTCCCTGATAAAGCATTCCCTTAAAAAAATATTCTCAGTTTCATAGTATGCCAGTGATATTCCTGGGTATTCTCTTAAGATTTTAGACACAGGTTTGGAGCATCTGCTTTACCACTCTCCTGATATTTGAAAATTCTCATTTCTTATTTAAAAATAATTTAAAAATCATATCTGTGAAATAGTGGTGAATAGTCTATGGGCACATTCGTTCATATTTTACCTTTTAATTGAAGTAGAAGAGATTGCATTTCTGTGCATAGATGGAGACAATGTTGCTAATAAACTTGTGGGTTCTGTATTCCAGCTATTCCATGGAATATCTATGTGGTGTAAGTTACTTAAACATTTGAATCTCTCTTGAAAAAAACTAAGGTGAAATTGTATCTAAATCACAGATTGGTTGGAGGCATAAACATAGGTTGTGTACAGTGGCTAGCACAGATACTTGGAGATCGAAGTTCAATAAATAAGTATTATTTATTCCAATTGTTATACTGTTACTATTATTTTAGTTTCTTCACTTAAGAAATTTTCAAAAGTACATTTTCTTATGTTCTCAATAGCTTATTTTTTCTTCTAATAAAAATAATGAAAACAATTCAAGGACAAAGTCAGAAAATGAGTTCTTGTTGCTACATGCATGGGCAGTTAAGGGATGCTTTCTTTCCTCACAGACCCATTCCTACTAACTCCATGATCAGCACATTTTGCACAAGGGAGCATGCACAAATGCCCGAGGGAGATGTGCTGGGCATCCCTCCACTCTTCTCTACCAGGTGTTCAGTAGCAGCAGTGCATCTCAGTCAGCAGATTCCCTTGTCCGCTTGGTTCCAGTTGGGGTCATCTCACAAGAGCCCCAGTAAGAGCAAATACAAAAGGAGAATTACACTGGTAGCATATTTATTCCCCTATCTTTCAACTTGCAAGGCAACTTTATGTGTCTTGATTCCTCCAGAGAAGGTCACTGCTTTTGTTAAGGTGGCTGATGCTCTACACACTTAGTTCCTGTGAGTTCTGGTAATTTCTCTTTTACTGTGTAGTTCAGACTCTGGGTTGTCAGCTTAAGACTTGGAATTCCCCTACACATACCTTGTCTAGAATCCCATATTAGTTTCCTATTGCTCTGTAACAGATTTCCATAAACTTGGTGCTGAAAACAACATAGATTTGTTATTTTATAGTTCTAGAGGTCAAAAGTCCTAAAATCCAGGTGTTGGGGTGCTTTCTGACTGTTCTCAGGGAGCTAGTTTCCTTGCCTTTTGCAGCTTGCGGACGTAGCCTGCATTCCACAACCCCCTATTACTCCATAATCTACTTCTCTCCTCACATCTTCTCTCTGACAATGACTTTCCACCTCCCTCTTTCAGTTACACTTGCTTGATTACATATAACCCTTCTGGACAATCCAAAATAATTTCCCCATCTCATAATCCTTGACTTAGTCACCATTGCAAAGTCCCCTTTGCCATGTAAGGTTATATATTCACTGGTTCGGGGGATTAAGGCATGGACATCATGGTCAGGGACATTTTTCTGCCTACTATAAGGTCCTTTATAAATCAGTTCTCAAATTTTCTAATTTTGAGTGTGATGTATCTTCTGAGTGGGAGGGATCCTCAGTGATAATCAGGAGACCAATTTACCTGCTATTTCCTTAGGTTCCTTTTCCAATATTGCTTTGTGTAAGTAGCAGACCTTGGGAGGGACCAACTCAGATCAGTGCTTTCTTCTTACCTGTCCCCACTATCACCACCATGTTTTAAGCTCATATTAACATATTCTTATTTTTATATTCTTCTGTCATCAGGACTTGATTGCTCTAGTCATACTGCATAAGTCAATAAGAATAATATTCCCAAAGTAAAGCTGTTTGCTAAATAACTAAAATCTAGTATTCTTGGATTGATACTCTAAGCCAAGTCATTGGAAGCAACTACTCCAACACTACATATTAATACTTTTAATACCAAATTCCATTATTCAAAAATTTGGATAATTTAAATGAGTATAAGGCCTTCATATTTTTATAATTTTGCTTATTTTCATTAAAAATAATGTATTGTTTCTAAGATTCAACTTTAATATCAGAACAATTCAGATAAAAGTGAATCCACCGTCTAATTTTCTGTAGGATTTAGGTGTCATTTCTGGTATTTATCACAATTCCTTATATACTTGTTTCTACTTTTATGTCTACACCTACATTTCATATCACAGCATCTTGTATAGGTAAATTTTGTATACCCCTTACTATAGAGCATATGCGATACATACACATTACTTACATGGTTTCCTTTTTTTCCCCAAGGAACCTGATTTTAAAAGCACTAAAGTAGGGACTCTGAAGATGGAGTTGCACAAAATACAGTATTTTATTGTGCTGGACTTTCTTATACAATGAATTTTTAATCGAATAATTATATCAGGAGTTATTTTTCTTATTTATAGCCTAAAGTTCATCAATTGAACCTTGGTTAGCAGTCCTCAATGATAGTATAAGAAACCATACAAAAAGTAATAAGACCTAAATTCAAAACAGTGAAAGTCATATTATATTTTGTCTGGTGAGTCTTATTTTACACATGGAAGAAGCTTACCTGAAAAAGAGTACGGTGTTTTGAGAAAAACACAAAGTCTTGAATCAGCCAGGTTTGGATGTTTATTTTGCTTTTGCTGCATAACACAGTATAGTATTACCTTGGCTGTGTGGCTAAACATCTATGAATTTCAGTGTATTCCTTTATTTGTTATTTACACTTAAGATTTTTGAGGATTAGATTATACATAGGTTCATATGTAAAACATCTATTTCAATATTCACTAAATTTATGTTCAAAAATATCTTAAAAGCAGGAGATGATTACACAGAACTATAAATCTATCTTTGGGACTAGATACAAAATCTCATGCTGGCACCCAGGAAACAAAAATCTAAGAATTTGGTAATATCACATAGGATGGAAGAAAAATATTTCTTAGGAAACTCTAGACTTGTCGCTGCTGTTGTGATTTAGTGTCTGAACGATTGACTGAAATCATTTTTTGCATATTTGGAATCAACAAGGAAAAATCACATAGTCATTTTGGGATGAGTTTTCTTTTCGTATCAAGAGAACCTATTACTGAATTAAAGTTCTTTCATTAGGTCTGAACCATGCTCTGTCCTTCATTTACCTCCTCCTGTTCATGAAAATACTGTCATCGTCTCTGCCTCATATTTCTCCTTATGAACTTTTGAAAGAGATTGCTTTCAGTGAAGTTGTGGGTAGTGAAAAGTAGCTTCTAGCAATAATAATTTACTTAGGTTCAAGCACTGATAGTCTTAGGGCAATCCCCCTATGTCTTTTATGTTTCTGTATGTTCCAGCACATTGTATTCCTGATAAAATGAGGTAGATCTCACTCAAATAAATAAGTTTTTATCTGAAGCAGAATAAGTGCTATAAGATATTTGATTATTTTAAAAGAAAATTGGTTTCTCATAGTAAATGATGTCGGTAGGAAACTGACACTCTTTCTATTTTTTTTTAACATTGAAGTATTAGAGCATGCAACAAATTATAATAACTTCTGTCACACTACACAGTAAATGTTCTATTTCATAAACATTGCAATTTGACTAGTTAGTCATTAACAATATAACACTTGTTGAAAGGAGGCTTTTTGGATCTATGCTAAAGAACAAACAAAACAAAACTACAGTTGTTTAATTAGGGAAGAATTAAAATTTGAACAGCAATGCTGTCTGAAAGGAATTTTAGTATTGCTTGTGAGGATATTCAGGGAGACAGCAGTAAAAACACAACAAAGCGATTGAAGTTTGTAAATTAATTTAGCAATTGCTATGACAAAACTACAAGCTTAGAGCTAGCTAATAAAATGTGTCAATCATGTAGCCTTTAAATAAAAGTAGACTTGAATGGTACTGCAATATTTAATCTTTTCTTCCAGGTATGACCTTGTATCATAAATCCCAAGTTGTGTGTCTATGAAGGGAGAACTTATTACAACTGCAAAACTTTCGTATTTTCAATAGTTTTCTTTCTCTTTTTACCTTAATGTTGTATATTTTCAAAATTTTAAAGTTAATATGATAGAAGCACAGACATTTAGCCAGAAGATACCAATAAAATCTTAAATTTTCCACAAACTGTACTTAGTGTGGTTTCTTCTGGATATAGACAAGAAACAGATGTCCACTTAGGAATATGAGTAACTTCAAATAGAAAATGGATTACATTTTCAATATAGATGTAGTCATTTAACAAAATAAACATAAATATTTTCTTGTTTTCAGTTCACTAAAATGTATAGAAGTGGGAGTTAAGTTATGCCCTGATCTATTCTTCCAATGTAGATGGAGCTTTCGTATCTCCTGCAATAAATATTATAAATTGTAACACAGAAGATAAAATAAATGCACTGCCACCAGCAAATTATTATGCTTTAAAACAGAGTCATATCAAAATAAAAATAAATTATTTAGAATAGTTTTAAAGAAACACACCTTAGGTACAGTCTTGTAATTTTGATAGAAAGAAGTAATTGCCTTCCTTATGGAAATTATATATACATATATATGCACACACATACATATACATATGTATGTGTTTATATACAAGGTCAGACAATTAATTTCACGAACTCATCCTAGAAAAAGTGCTACATACCTCATTGCTAACATCACTCTGGTCACCTTTGAAGTACCCCCCTTGAGAAGCTAGGCACCAACTCTAGCACCTAGTTCACTCTTCAAAGCAATTTTGGAACTTTTTCTGGAATGGCCATTATTACTGTCCTCAGATTACCCTTAATGTCCTGAATGTCAATAAAATGTCTTTCTTTCAATATTTTCCTTCATCTTCAGGTAAAGAAAAAAGTCATCAGGGGCTAGATCAGGTGAGTAGGGAGGGTGTTCCAGTGGTCTGCTATGCTTCTCACTGTGAACTGACGATTTTGATGCACAATTTGACATGTTTTTGTCAGTTCTGCTTGTTACTGGCCACCCTGACCTCTCTCTTATGTGTATTGGCTAAAAACTCCCTCACAAATAGTGCTGTGTGGTCTGGTGCATTGTCGTGATGCAAGCTATGAGTCGTTAACGAAAAGTTCAGGTCACTTTCATCTCACCTTTTCATGCAGCCTTTCCAGGACTTCCAAATTGTAAACTTGGGTGACTATTTGTCCAGTTGGTACAAATTCATAATGAACAATCCCTCTGATATCAAAAACAAAGGTTAGCAGCATAATTTTGACTCTTGATTTGGACCGATGGAAGTTTTTTTGGTCATGGAAAATTTGCTGACTTCCATTATGTACTTAGATACTTTGTTTCAGGTTTGAATTGGTGCACCCAATGTCTTATCTTGCCTCTCCAAAAGATCTTAGCAAACTTCAACTCTTCTTTGCTTTTGTTCATCAGTGAGATCACTTGGGACCATTTTTGCACACACCTTTCTCATGCCAAAATTTTCAGTTAAGATTTTTTCGTTTCTCTATTAATGTTTACTTGATCTGCTATGCTTCTCATAGTCAGCCAACAATTTTGATATACAATTTGATGAATTTTTGAAATGTTTTTGTCAGTTCTGCTTGTTACTGGCTGCCCTGACCTCTGTTCATCAGTGACACTTTCTCTCTCCTCAAGGAACATTTAATCCATTTGGACACTGCCATTTTCTTCATGTCATTATCCCCATAAACTTGGACTAATATATCCCTGAATTCACTTCCACTCTTGCCAAGTTTAACAAGAAATTTAATGTTTATTCATTGTTCTAATTCAAGCTCCAACATTCTTGCAATGGCACACAAAACATGCAACAACAATAATGAACTCCACTCAGCAATACACCACAACATGTGGACGCAAACACAGCTTTGAGACACAGATATACCAAAGTTATGAAACATTACCAAGGTTTTTGTACAGTGCTGCCAATGTAAGCACACAGTGACAAGTTTGTGAATTTAATTGTCAGATTTGGGGTAGGAGGACAGCTCTGATGGCCATTTCAGTAAAAGAGTTCCAAAATTGCTTTGAAGGGTGGACTAGGTGCTGGTGTCAGTATATTGCTTCCTACAGGGAGTACTTGGAAGGTGACCGTAATGATACTCAGCGATGAGGTATGTAGCACTTTTTCCCACATGAGTTCATGAAATTAATTGTCTGACCTCATGCACACACTCACACACATAATGCCAGAAGGTAAAGTCATATCCTTTAAAAACAGTTTTATTTTTCTACTTTGAATCTCAGAATTTCAAGGTTTGAGAAGCAAATACCTTTAATGCATTTTTAAGTAAAGGCATTTAATCCAATATATACCTAGTACTTGAGTTGTCTCTGTCATATTCACACCAGAGATCAGCCTGCTTTTTCTGGTCCAGTGCATCGTAGGGCCATATGACCCATCATTGTACATCTCTGAGTGTTGGACTATTTTCCCTTGAAGTATGCCTCCTTCTCTACATTCTTTATATTAATTAGATTACCACCTGGTCTCAACTACTATTGAATGACCATCTTCTTTATAATAAATATTAAGTTAAAGGTAGTTAATGTATATCCTGAGCTACAGAGCTAGAAAGCAAGACTACTGTTTGTTCTCTGCTAGTTGTCACCCATACGCTACTTTAGTAGCTATGATTGGGAAGTGTAACAGACATGTGCATCTCTGGTTTGTTGCACTGCTATATATATGTATATCATATATATGTGTATATATGATACATATGTGTGTGTGTTTATACACACATATATTACATGTGTTTTATATATGAGAGCTGTCCGGACAGTATGCTGCCATGTTATATGAAAAATAGAGGCATTATGGCTGGATTTTTCCTAGACAGTCCTCATACATCAACCCTTCACCTCAATATTTACTTTTACTTTATTTTTATTCAGTTTTAAGGATGTGGATATAGTAAGAAACAATGTAAATGGCAATCAGCCTAGGAAGAAGTTTTTACCACCTAATATCTAATGGCCTTAAAACTCTTAAGTGATGCTTGTTTGTACTATATATTTCTAATTTATACTTACATATACAACTTTATATAGCCAGAGACTACCAACTTAAGGTATCATTTAACTTCAACAGAAAACAAAGATGCATCCCCCTTTTATTTTCTTATCCTTTCATTATTTGCCTGTGAGGGTCATTGCTTAGGCATGCCCTTAGTGTGAATGTCCACCATCCCCCAAAAAGGGATGAAATGTGAACTCTGGCACATAAACATTACAGGCATTTTCTTTTCTCATGGAGAGCAGGATAGTGTTGAGGTTGAACTTCTGGCCTCGAAAGTCAAACTGCCTGCAATCAAATCACGGTTCTTAGGATCTATTATTCTCAACTTCACTTTGCGTCATTTCCTTCAAGTGTATAAAAGACTAATGCTATTGATCCTTAACTCAGGGTCATTAAGAGACCACAATATGCTAATGTATGAAAAATGACACTCAGAATAATATCTGGTCCATGGTAATCTCTCAGTAAATGTTAGATTTGTATCCTCCTTTAATTTCTCTTATATTGTATTTTCCTCTGATTTTCAAAGCATTTCCTCAGATACCATCACTGTGATATAGGCAGACCAGAGTCATTCTCCCTACTTAAAATTTGATGAACTATCACTTTGTGAAGATATGTTCTGTTTCCTTGTCAAAAAGGGAGAAAATATTTAAATCATTGCAGATAAAGGTAGAAAGTGTTTGAAGAAGGCTACACTAGGGAATGCATTTACGTTTTATATCCAAGAAAAAAACAAAATGGATGTGCCAGCTCACAGAAAAGAAAACCATGTCTGCTTCCTAGAAGAAATAATAAAGTTTCCCAAAGAACCATATCTGGCAAGTAGGACAAAAACTTATACATCAAGTATGTGGAGTTTCTAGTCATAAAACAGCACAGCGGAAGGGGAAAAGGGGGAGGGGTCTGAAGCCACCGTGCCTGGGTATGAGCTGCTTAGGCTTGCTCTCTTTAGACAGGTTACTTGCTTTTTATTTCTGTGCTCCTTTTATTTACATAGTGAAAAGAATAATAAACTTCTATTAGAATTAAGTTAACCTTTATGAAGTGCTTTGAACAGCAACTGGCGCATTTATAAATGCAATTTGTTTCTTTGTTAAAGTGAAAAGAAAACTGTTAAAAAAAAAAGTGTTGGGATTAGTTTCCAGTTATTTTACCATTTGAGCTAAGGAATTTGGACTTAAAGACAATTGACAAGTTTGTGGACAAAAAAACGATCTCAATAATTAGTGTGAATAAACATAGGTTGTAGAATGTATTAAACAACACAGATACCCAAGCTCTACTCCACAGATAAAGGAAGGTGGTCCGATCAGGAATCTGCATACTAGCAAGCACTAAATAGTTCTCATCCAGGAAGTACATCTGATGATATTTGAGAAAACCTGCTATGAGATAGTGTGAACCAAATTATACAAGTTTAAGTCACTGTTGTTATTTTTGTTGTCTCCTCTCCTTCATAACACTGGGGTTTATTTTTCCAACAGGGAAGATAGAAATTGAAATATTGTGGCTTGCTAAAGAAAACATCTCTCCTGTCTCTCTTAATGTGGCCAGTAGCTTTCAACTCTGTGGATTTTTGCCAGCTGTGTGTAGCAGAAGGGGAAATCTCACCATAAATAAAAGTAAGGGATACTTAGGAAGGTGGAATCCCTCTTCCATTCAAACTGAGAAATATAAATGTGACCACTTCCAATTACAAGTGAAGTGGGAAGCGGCTTCATGGCTTCATAGCTAATAAAGAACAAAGTGAAGTATAACTGGATGTGCTATTGCAGACTGGAAGCCCTTAACTGTGAGCAGCACAGGCTAGCACAGGCTGCCACAGGCCAGACTGAACCCTAAAGAGCAGGCAGGCAAGTCTTCAAAAAAGGGGTTATTGACTCTTGAGTAGTGAAAATCTGTAGCACCTACAGCCAAGCACTTTTTGTAAAATCTTATAAGAAATATATTGGCTTCTTGAACACTTCAGGAATTATTTGAAACAAAGGACAAACTTACGGCACAACATTTTAAAGGTCTTTTTTTGCCTACCACTATGCAATACCAGTAAGATTAAATGTTAACTGCACATAGTATTATGAAACTCACATCTCCAAAATATGAGGGCTGTCAGAAAAACTCCAACTATAAATGCTTCTGTTTTTCATATTACGTGGCTAGATACTTTCCAGACAGCCCTCGTATACTAACATTCTCCATATGCTGACTCTGGAATTTTAGTGCATTTCATGATTCAGCTCTCATAGGTGTCTTGTGAGGTCCCCATTGAGTATGCTCTTTTTTCTCCAAGAAACTATCATTACCTACAGTGGTTCGTGTCCTAGGGACTTGCATTGTTATCTAATGAATTTAAAGTCAACACAATGTGTCATATGCAAGTTATCAAGTCCCTGTGTGTTGGCATATATTCATATATCACAGTTCTTCCTAAATAAGCTAGACCTCATTTCAAAGAAGGGGATAGGGAGTGATTCAGTTCATTTTATTTTCTCGATCTCTCTCTCTCTCTCTCTCTAGCTACTCTTTCTTTCTTCAGAACCTTCCGTTGGTGTCATCACAAACACCTGATAACATTGCCACGTGCCTTTCACTGATATAAAAAATGGGACTCATATTTGTAAGTTCATTCTCCAAGGTCACTTTCATCCCAGGCTAATTAGATCTTCTATTGGTACTTTAGCTTTCTGTGATCCTAGCCCTTTCCCTTATGAATTTCCTGTCCCATTAGAGGTATTATAGTTTCAAAAACAAAACTGGTTCCTGCTATTTCTGCCTGTCAAAATCCTACCAATCCTATACTGCAGTCTCAGTTGCTATATATTTTTATTCTTTGACATTTGGATCACTAAGCCTATTTTGTTCTTCTCTGGAATAGTGCAGCAATTCTTGTCGTTTGTTATACTATAGATCATAGGTATACTTTTGTTAACTGTTCTTTATTAAAATATTTCTATGTATGGAATCATTTATTTCCTTCCCATGTTTGCCTATGTGCACATATAAACAGTAAATATATGTTTAGTAAAATGGTTTCTATTTATGTTCATATGTCTCATCATTTTATTTGTAGTAACTTTGGTGTGCCCTCTAAAAGCAAAAAGATGTTACTGTACTCGAAAATAAACCATAATTACATATAGAAAACATAAGAAAAAGAAGATAAATAATCATATGAAAAGTAAGAAAATATATTCTTTATTATTAAAAGCAGCCATCTAATCATTCTGGACCTCTATTAACAAATCTTATTTTATTCCTGTGAATGAATTATACAAAGAATTCTCAGTTTGTATTAGTATTAGCTTCTGATTTCACAGTTATGTATTTTCTACTGGTAACAATGCTATGTGAATTGTAAAAGAAAGAAATTCCCAAAGTAGTGTGTTATACTACTCATGGCACTTTGTTTGACTCCCTATTAGGCCATATTCATGGCACATAACCTTGGGCAAGATGATTGACTTCTTAGTGCCCAAATGGCCTCCTTGGTAAGAAGAGGACAAAATGCAATCAGACTCATGCGGATATTTTATTTGTTAGGTATTTTAATTCATGTAAAACACATAAATAGTGCATCTTGTACTTAGAGCCCGATAATGTTAGCTTGTGACCAAGGACGTCCTGTACACCCATCGTTGCCACCGTGCAAAGATGAGTGTCCCATCAGTTCTGAGTATTGGTTATTTCATAGGTATTTAAATGTCCATTCTTTTCTTTGCTCATTTATTCAAAAAATATTTTTTGAGCAACCACTGTGCACTTGGTGGTATCATAGGTGTAAATTGACAGACGAATGCCCCGTTGTTACGACACTTACGTTCTAGAGGTGGGGCGAGAGGTAAATGACTGTGTCCATAACACAGTGTCCCAGTGTTGGGTAGGGACAGTGTGAGCACAGTCAAAGGGATAAAAGGCATCCTGTGGACTGGGGGACACCTTGATGAGAAATATGGATAATGAGAAGACCACAGTCATGAGGAAATTTAGGTCCAGATTTTTCTAAGGAGAGGAAACAAATGCAAAAACCACAAAAAGGAAATAAAGACTGGGGTATGTGTGAGAATCAGAGGCCCCTCGGCTGCGGTTAGTGGGTGAGGGGCAGGTGAGGGAATAAGGCGGGGCCCCTCTCTGTACTGCCTCTAGGCTGTGGAAATAAGTTTAAATTTTATTTCAAGGTAATGGAATGGCACTGGAAGGTTTTTAAGAAAAAAAAAATAGCATAATCTGATTTGTGTGGTAAAATTTCACACTGATGGCTGTGTGGAGAATGGATTAAAGGAGTGGAAATGAGAAGGTGAAAACAAGTGTTAAGAAAGTGATTCCAATATCCAGATATAAAGGAATGGCAGCTTGGTTAGAAAGTCAGAGGATATATTTGGGAACATCAATTTGCTTAGGCATTTCACTGTAGAAGAAAATCTCATCCTTAGTAATTTCATTAGTGCACAGTGCTAATTAATGAAATAGAACATGGCTCTACTGCACAGAATGAAAGGTTAGAAGGATGAGCAGGGTGTAAGATAACATTTGACAACTGGTATTAGTATATCAAACTATGACTGTATACCCTATCAAAAAGATTTCAGTGGCATAATACATATTTTATAAACACGCACACACAGACACACACACGTGTGTGTGTATATATATATATATACACACACACGTGTGTGTGTCTGTGTATAAAATTTCTCACAGAGATCTATTTTTACTTTTTAAACACACAAGTGGCAGCTATAATCAATTTGAAAATTGTGGTAATTCTGGGAGAATGGGAAAGCAGAACTTTTGGAAAATGAACTGAAATATTTTGAATACTCTCACAATATTAGAAGGTTGCAGGGGAAGTCATTTTTTATAGGAATAATGTGTTAGTTACTGAAGTTTAAATTACATGTCTCCCAATGACGTGCATTAAAATCTGGTCATTTATGTTGATTTGAACATGATATTAGTAATAACAGTTGATATTATTATAGATAAAAATAATATTCACTTACCCATATGTTACCTAGGAAAGATCAGAATTGATAGTTCTCTTTGTTTTCATAGACATTTATTGGGCATTTTAATTAAATACCAGCACTCAACTATGCTCTAAAGGAGTTTACAGTTCTCTGAGGGGGCCTCTGCATATAATAAGGTCATTTCAATATGATATGGAAAGTGACAAAAAATAAAAAGAGAGGGAGAAAGGCACAAAGTGTACCCCACAACACAGCGGTAAGGCAATTGTTCCAACCCCCACATTCAGGGAGATCTTGGTCATATAGATCGTGCCTGAGGTGACTTAAAGAATGAGCAAGAGTGTAACTATGAAGAAATGGGATAAGGACTCTCCTGGCAAGGGGACAGTATGAGTAAAAGAATGGTGAGTTCAAAAATAACGTGAGTAAAATGGAATTACGTATTATAAGAGCATGGTGGAGAGCTGTGACATGTGATGCTATAGACATATCTAAGGAAGAACTTGTATTGAGTGACTTCTGCCATAGAAAGCCTCTGAAGAGTTATAAACAGATTAGGTCTCACAGATACATTAATATCTACACATAGAGAAATTGATAATGAAAAATTCAGATTATCATTCAGCAGTGCTTTTAAATTCATTTAATATTAATCATGGCTATCTCTATAATGCATGAAAACTTGGAATATTTATATTAAACAATGACTAAAATATATATGTGTATGCATATATAAACCTATATTCATATATGTATATATAAATCCATATATACACACATATACAAACATTTATTGAGATTACAAATAAATGATAACTCTTCCTCAAATATTTAACATCTCATTGATGTCTCCATGTAACATTTTAGTTGATGGTCTTTTTATACTATGTATAGCTGCCCCAGATGTTCCTTAACTAATTATAAACTATAGCTAAGTATAATTAGCTACAGAATTCTAGAGATAGAACTCCTGCTCTTTTCTGGACTTACAACTCTTTATAAATCTGGCATTTGAAGTTCCACCCTGGGGTTTCCAACCTTTTGGCTTCCCTGGAAGAAGAATGGTCATGGGCCACATAGAAAATTCATTAACACTAACAATAGGCGATGAGCTAAAAACAGGGTTTGTGCGTAATTTTCTTTTTCTTTTTTTTTTTTTTTTTTTTTTTTTTTTTTTTTTTTTTTTTTTTTTTTTTGTATGTGGGTAGATCTCTAGATGGGAGTCAAACCCAGGCCGCAGCACTGATAGCACCGGAGCCTTAAGCCACTACACCACCAGAGAACTCCCCGTAATTTTCTTAATGTTTTAAGAAAGTTTATGTATTTGTATTGGGCTGCATTCAAAGTCATTCTGGGCTGCATGTGACCCACAGGCTGCACGTTGAATACACTTGCTCTACACCTTATTGATTTACCGGACATTCAATAGACAACACTCCAGGTATTAGTTTGCTAGGATTTCTGCAACAGAGCACCACATACTGGGTGCATCAGACAGAATTCAACACACAAGACTTCATTCAAGACTGTTGCAGTAGGGATAAGAGATTGGGCTGACTCTATTGAAACAAAAGGCAGGAGAGTTTTTCAGCACTGGAGTGAGCTATAGAAAAGTCCTGGAGGACAGTAGAGGGGAGGCTAGTCATTAAGATACCAGTGCTTGCCAACTGATGCTTACTGAATGCTTACTCTTACTGTCCCACAGAGACTGAGGGTACTGCGACTTTGTCTTTCAAAGGGATGACTCCCAGGTCCTTGAGAAAGATATTACTGGCCTGTAGAATGGGCAAAAGGAAGGGAGAAAACTTACATCTCAAAGGGGTGGAAAAAGAATTTATTACTACAAGTTTTCTGAAGTGAGTGTACTTGATAAGGAAGCTTAGGGGCCTGTAGTCAGGAAGAAACCTGTTTAAAGTTTAGTGATGCTGAGGGGAACATTAAGGCCCTCTTGCTCAGCAACAGGAATTTATTGATGCACAGCACAAGAGGCTAGAAATCTGAGATCAAGATGTCTGAGGACTGTAAGAGAGAATCTGTTTCAGGCCTCTCTTTTAGCTTTCAGTTGGTTGCTGTCAATTTGGCATTCATTGGCTCTGGCTACATCATCCTGATGTCTGCCTTTAACTTCACATAGTATTCTTCCTGTGTCCAAATATCCCCTTTTAATAAGGACACTGGTTTTAGTAGATTAGGGGCCTACCCCACTGCAGTATGACTCATCTTTACTAACTATATCTGCAACAATCCTGTTTTCAAATAATGTCATATTTTGAGGTATGGGGGGGTTAGGACTTTTAATATATGAAACAATTCAACCCGATCCACTTAGTATTTTTAAGTTAAAGGCACATTTAATAACTCAAATGGATTCTGAAATAATTGAGAATGAAGGCTTGAATGGATTCCCATTTCAGTGTAAGACTATGAGTCATTTGGTTGCATTTATAATGAAATGTAGTGTTTATTATAACTAATGTTTTTAATGTATTTATGTATATAATCTCTAATTAATAAGCTCTCAGTTCATTTTAAAGACTGCCTACCAATAAATATTCAATATTAACCACTACAGTAAAATTTTTCTAGTTATGTCTAAAAATGGATAGTAATTAGTTTTCTCCTGCCATATATTTAATATTCACATACTGAACTTATTAATCTTAGGTGCCTTAAAAACTCCATGACTGGGCTCCTGAGCCACTCTCCTTGCTCGAGCCCATTCCTACCTCTTTGGAGTGTACTTTCTCTTCAATAAACTATCACTTTGTTTCACCAAAACAAACAAACAAACAAAAAACTCCATGACTGGATTTTTACAGGATTTTGGCTTATGCAATTAAATCCCTATTAGTACATATGAGGTATATTTTCAATTAAAAATGCAAAATCCGTAAAGAAAAAAATAAATGTAATTTTTTTAGATAATTTTCTTAGTATAATCTAAATAATATTGCTCAGTAAGGGAATACCTATGTTATTTCAGTGCAAATCATTGTTTCTCAGAGTATTTTTGTGTTTTCTTTCTATTTTGAGTTCAAACACATTTTTATAAAAGTAAGATATGAGTTGTTCTGTTATATTCAAGGACAATGAAAAGCTGTTTCTTAAACCTGTTTTATTTTTCTTTTCTTTGTCTCCAAGGGATACTCAAGTTCAACAGGTGATGAAAGAGGAACAAGGAAATGATGGAGTGAAGGGAGGTGAAACACATTATGTCAACAACAAAAGCAAACTTGAAGCAGCAGCTAAGAACAGAGCAAAGCAGTTACAGACATCTCATACAACTTGGTAGGTGAAAACTGTTTTTATACAAGGTCAAACTGAGTGGGAAGAAAGGAAATTTTTTGTTAATAGAGAAAATAGTTTTCTCAAGCTTCTTAGAAAGTAGAAAGGAAAGTAAAATAACATATTTGGAAGTAGTTTGTGATATGGCGACTAGATACTCTTTAAAATAGAAAATAACAATGATGCCATGACCAATTTTTCACAAAGGGTAACATGGTTAAATGTAAATATAGTTCCCAATAAATAATTTGATTTAAAATGACTGAAATGAGTCATACAGTCTTGGCTGAAAAAAAGTAAATATTAAAATGAAAGGATTTCAATTCTGAATCACTGCAAGCCATGAGTAGAGTGAATGGAAGAATCTTCTAGAATGGGGAAATGTTGAAGCCAAAAAGAAGGCCAGTGGATTTTGTTTACTCTTCTATTGAATTTAAATTATTTACTTCAGAGTTTGTAACTGAAGTTCTTTGCTAAAAAGAAATTAACATTAACTTTCCTTAGGGTGTGTCTTTTTCTAGCAATATGATTTTCTTATATATAAACACATTATACTTCCACAGCATTATCCAAGTTGTTTGAGTATGCTTATAGTATAGTACTCTTTATATTTGAAGAGCTGTATGGATTGTTTTATATCGCATTAGATCCTGTGCTTTTCCTCTTACATTCCTTGATATTTCTTAATTTTGTAAAATTATTTTAGAAAAATAACATAATTATTTTTCTGTTATTCATCATGGTTTTGGTAGATTAAGGTTTTGCTTTATTTTGAAATTGTCTGGTCTAGAGATCTACCTACCTACCTACCTATCTATATATGGAAGTTGCTTAGCTTAGCAAACATTTGGGGTTAAAAAAGCTTAGGTAAGCATTCATTAATGAATGACGTGAAGCATCTGAGACCACAAACAACTGTGAAACCACAGCAGATTCAATTACTTTATAGTTACTAAAAATAACAGTACGAATCTTCCTTAGGTGAACCAAGGATTAGCAAGAGCCATTTCCAAAAATATTTATTTGTAATAATCTAAACTTTATATAAATGAAGAATACGTGACAGTTTTTATGAATTGAAGGGGCTGATATATTTTAAATGTGTGACACTTATGGGATTCTAAGTGTATTTTCAGTAAGATGTTTTAAATAATGTTCAGTCATTTGGAGAGTATTAGAGTCAATATCCAGGTTATATCACTAAATCCCAGGGAACAGTACAAAAAGCATAGTACTAGACTGTTGGAATTAAAACTGCGGTGCTGCAAACACTCAGTAATTCAAATATCTCAGCAAGACAATTTTTACTTCTGCAGAAGGGTGCATAGCAGCACAACAGGACTGAGGCCACAAGTACACCGGGCGAAGAGCCGCTCTGGATTTTATCCCTAATGTAGGCTTAATTAAGGCTGTGTCTTACTGTGTTGGCTAGGATTTTAACAGCACAATCTTGTCCTCACATGATTGGCTACTTCATATTTTATGGGAGGGGGGAGGTATAAGGGAGTTACTATGGCAAAGAAAATTCCAGAGTGGCTCATGTGACTCGTATGTAAACAAGATGAGTTGTAGGGAAAGGGAGAGAGCCTGTTTGGAAGTAGGCACTTAAAGAATAGGGGGTGACTTTGGCAAGTTTCTAGTTTTAAGTGGAGACATTGTATTCTTATTTAGAAGAAAAGACATTTATTCCCATAATTCATATATTCCCACATGAACCATTTTTACTTAATTATATATGTGATAAATTCATGTTTATGAGTCAACGTCTTAATGATTTCTCATTGTTAATAATTTCATCTCATCACTGAAGCATGTGAAGGTCCACATTTGAAAAAGGGGAGAGGAATCTAAAGTCTTATAATTTTCACATGAGAGATAATAACAAACAGGAATTGTATATTTAGAGATTGAATTATTTTAGAGATTGAACTCTGTAAAGTTAAATACAAATTTTGCAAAAGTAGGAGAAATCTATGCATGATCCATATTTTACAAAGCCATTAGGATTCTTCATAAGAAGAAAGTATTCAAAGGCCCATAAAACTTGAATGAGAAAAATTTCTGTTTAATATGAGTCATATGAGGTTCCTTTATCTATCTCTTCAGTGTTTTATTTTCTATTTTATGTCATTTCTCTTTAGTTGTATAATTTGCCTAAGTAATACAGAATTTTCTGCCTTCTCACTTGTTGAACATTGACTCTTAATTCCAAGTATTATTTAAAATGAGTATTTAAAAATCTAAAAGAGAATAAAGAGTAAATTAGGAGGTTAGGAGATTATATACAAAGATCATGATTATTTTACTTGTATGTTGGAGTATCTTAAAATAATAATGAAGACCGTCACACGTTATTATTTCAAGCTATATTCTAAAGCTATAGTAATCAAAGCAGTATGGTACTGGCATAAAAGCAGTCATAGAAAAATGGAACAGAATCAAGAGTCCACAAATAAACCTATGCATATATGTTCATCTGAAATGTGACAGTGGAGCCAAGAGTACTCAGTAAAGAATAGGCAGTCTCTTCAGTAAATGATGCTGAGAAATTGAATATTCATAAATAAAATAATAAAAGTTGACCTCTGTCTTACACCACGCAAAAAATTAATTCAAAATGGATTAAAGGTTGAAATGTAAACCCAGAAACCATAAAACTCCTAGGTGAAAACATAGGAAAAAAGTTCCTTGATGTGGATATTTGCAATGATTTTTTGGATATTATACCTAAACCATAATCAACAAAATAAAAATAAATAAATAAATAAACAAGTGGGACTGCATCAAACTTAAAAGCTTCTGCATAGCAAAATAAATAAACAAAGAATACAATTAAGAAAAGGCCAAAGGACCTCAATAGACATTTTTCCAAAGAAAATATGTGAACAGCCAACATGTACATGAAAAGATATTCAACATCAGTAATCATCAATGAAATGAAAATCAAAACCCCAATGACATATTTTCTCACACCCATGAGAATGGCTAGCATCAAAATGACAAGAGATAACAAATGCTGGAGAGGTTATGGAGAAAAGGGAACCCTTGTATACTGTTAGTTGGATTGTAAATCGGTACAGCCACTATGGAAAAAAGTATGGAAGTTCCTCAAAACATTAAAAATAGAATGACCCCATGATATAGCAATTTTGCTTCTGAGAATTTATCCAAAGACAACAAAAGTATTATGTTAAAGAGAGAGCTCTGCACCTCCATGTTCAGATTCATTGTTTAGAATAACCAAGACATGGATACAACCTTAGTGTTCATTGACAAATGAATAAAGAAGTTGTTATACTCTCAGTGGAATATCAGTCAACCATATGGATACTGAAGGCATTATGCTAAGTGAAATAAGACAGAAAAATACAAATACTGTATGATCTCAATTATATGTGGATCCAGTCGCTTCTCAGCCTTTTGGCTAAGATCAAGTATATGTGGATCTAAAAAAAAAAACTTATAGAAAAAGAGATCATATTTGTGATTATCAGAGGTGGGGGGTGTGTGGAATTAGGGGAACATGGTTAAAAGGAACTTACTTTCAGTTATAAAATAAATAACAAAGCTGGAACGTACAACATAATGACTATAGTTAAAAATAATTAAAACTGTCAAAAGAGTTAATTCTAAGAGTTCTCGTCATTTTTTTCTTTTGTATTTTTGTGACATGATAGATATTAACTAAATACTTTTTAACAAGCAAATTGCATGGTTTTGAAAACTTAGTCCATGTGCCATACAAAAAATATGTAGCTACTGTATTTATTCCCAGACATTACTTGTTGAGACAACATCTCAAGAGAAATGGGCACTTCAACTATATACAGTCTCATACTTCCCATTGGGCATTTTGATTTCTCATAACATAAAAGAGCTGCAACATTATTGAATTAGAATGGCTGCAGCAAATTTCATTGACTAGATTAAATCAGAAAGTTAGTATATAAGCTAAGCAAATTGTTCTTTTGAAATGAATAAGAATGGTATGACTATTTTCATGGGATATTTTGCTTCCACAGACATTTTGCATTTTGACCTTAATGAGATCTCTTGCCTTATCACCTGTAAATTGTTTATAACAGTATGTGATTGAATTAGATAACAGTCTCTTAAAGATGCCTGGTTGAGAATAGGAATATTTTGTGTATTTTTATGATTGAGCTGGTCACAGGCTTTGCTACTGTGTAAATATTGATATCTACATGTGAGAACACAGCTTCTAATGATCCTGTTATGGTAGTCAAATATCTTGTTTTCCTGATTCTCTACCTTTGCTCCAATTATTCTTTCTGCTTTGATAGGACTGTTATCCCTCCCAGCCATTCTTCACTATGTGAACCCATCTTTTAGCCCATTAATATTGCTCTAAGGAGCATGTCATTTGTTGAATAAACAGATGAAAAATATGAAAGGATTACTGTCTTTCTCTTATTCAACACAAATTAGTGTAACCATGATGCTGTAACTGATGGAATTATGTATTTTAGATTAAAATTGCTGTTATATGATCAGAAGTAGATACTCTTGACATTTAACTACATTCACTGCTACTCTCTGCTTTAGTACATATGTAAAGGTATCTTCTGTCAATAAGACTCCACTTTTCTCTACTTTTCCTCATTTAACTTAGGTCTTCTTATTAAATTTATTTAAAAGTCTACTTTGAGTGTTTATATGTACTTGTATGTGCGTGAGAGAGCAGACATATTTTCTCCATGAAGAATTAAGTTATATGCTATCAAATTCACACACATTTACTGTAGATCACTACAGCATTCTCATATGAAATCTATAGCTAGCACCAGGAACAACTGAATTAACCTTTTGTTCCTTACAAAGACATATATATGACGTCTGACAATAAGTTCAAGAACTCATCCTAGAAAAAGTGCTACATACCTCATTGCTAAATATCACTATGGTCAACTTCGAAGTACTCCCCTTGAAAAGCGATGCACTGACACACACCCTTCAAAACAATTTTGGGACTCCTTTTCTGGAATGGTCATCAGAGCTGTCATCATATTACCCTTGACGTCCTGAATGTCAACAAAATGTCTTCCTTCCAATATTTTCTTATGTTCAGATAAAGAAAAAAATCATCAGGGACCGGATCAGATGAGGAGGGAGGGTGTTCCAATACAATTATTCATGCACTGGCCAAAACTCCCTCATGGACAGTGCCCAGTGAGCTGGTGCGTTGTCATAATGCAAGAGCCATGAGTTGTTGGTGAAAAGATGAGGTCATTTTCGTCTAATTTTTTTCATGCATTCTCTGCATCACTTCCAAATAGTAAACTTGATTGACTGTCCAGTTGGTACAAATTCATGATGAACAATCCCTCTGATATCAAAAAAGTTAGTGACATCATTTTGAGTAAGCATTCCCTTAATTTGTGAAATACTTTACAACTAAAAGCAAAACAAATAAGTTTATATCTGTTCTGAGATGTCAGATTACATGGTATGTGTTTCCATTTTATTTACCACAAAATAAACAAGCAAAAACTGAAAATGGAATCATATTGAATGTAAATTCAATAGCAAGGTTTCATCTTTATGGAGTTGCTCACTCATCCTATCCTCAATGATACGGTGTACCATGAGTTCTGTCTACATTTCATTACCTACAACACTATTTTATATTGATATATTACATTGTCTATGCCTTAGGCACTGCTTTTATTTTCATGACACTGTTACTTAAGTCATACTGTTTTTAAAACAGATTTTACTTCTGCATTTTGCAGTACAATGTAATTTCTTTTACTTTGAATAATTTTATATTCTTTAAAAAATTTAGTTAGCAATTTGCTCTTCATGCTATCATAATGTTATCAAAATCTTTATTAAATATGAATATATTAACTTTTATCAACGACAAAAACAGGTTACTTCACTTTGGGTGTAATAGAACGCATTTTCCAGAAAGTGTGAGATAGAAACTTTTTTTTTTGCCACATTTTAACTTGATATCCTGTTGACATTTGATAAATTAGAATCAAGTAATCTGGTTGATCAATTTTTATAGGAGTCAGCCTAAATTTGGATTGTCTCTTACATGTTTCTGACTATAAATAAAAGGTCTCCTTAGACTTTTCTATTACAACAATATGTAAATATATCTAAAGCATCCATACTCAACTAAATATGACATGTTTGCCTGGGTCTGGCACCTGTCATATGTACTTTATCCACACTTAATATTTGGTTATCTAATTTGATAAATAGACTGTACACTTACTAGAAATAACTGCCTTATTCACATTTGTAACTTTAGCAAATTTAGCTAAGTTCTTATTATGTAAGAGATGCTCAATTGGTGTGAGTTATATTGAATTAAATTTGGTGAATGATCTCAGCATCAAACAACTGTAAATTAAAACTGTATCAAAATTTATATAGCATGTGTGTAACACTAAAAGAAGACAAAGTATAAAAATATATATTACAAATGATTTGAGACAGGTCTAAGAGAAGCAAGAATATAAGAATATCTGAAAGTATCACATCAATGACAAAAAACAAGGAATGGGAGTTATGAAATCACCCAAGTTCCAGAGGTATATATGTACAAATAATCAGTATTTTGGGAGCCCAAAAAATGAGTTGCTAAACAAAAAATAGCAACTTAGAATTTAAATGTTATGTGTCTTATTAAAATATTTACAGAGTATTAACTTCCTTATGATTTGTAAGATAATTAAATTTTTAAAAAGTCACATCTCAGGATTTTACCCTCATTCAATTTAAGGCAAGATATGTCCTAAACTCTCTGAAAAATAAACTGGGGGAAATGACAGGATGAATACGGTAAGAGAGTGGAGTGTGGGGGAGAAGGGAGGGGTATCAAATATATGGTGACAGACGACACAAATATATGGTGGTGAACTTAGAATGCAACACATAGATGATGTATTGTAGAATTGTCCACCTGAAACCTATGTAATTTTTACTAACCAATGTCACCCCAATAAATTTGTTGATTAAAAAAGTATCAACAGAATATACAGTGACATTTGTTGGTTACAAATAATTTTTAATTTGCAAATTCAATGTATAAATGAAAGTTTACCAGTTCAAAAATCCTTTTGTGTACCACTGTATTAGGGTAGGAGTTGTAATAAGATTAAGTCCAAATGCAAAAAATAATTTACCTTGGACATAGAAAATCTGTCTATTCCATGGATATCATTTGGTTTACATGAACCTTCATGATTTATGTATTTGTACATCGGTGACTAGGAAACTATATTTTTAGTGTGCTCCAGAGATTTCAGAGTTCCAACCAAGATTTAAAGCCTTCTTATTCCCAAGTTAATCTTATTCTTTATAGAGACTCTTTAGTGTGTAACTCCTGGTACCTTGAAAGGTAACTTTGCACTATTGGGTGAAATAATGGTCCAGTAGGGAACTTTGTGTGTCAACACCATAATGTGTATAGTCAATTCATGATTATACATGGGTGAGTAAGTATAGTTTGAAGGTTTCTTTAGACTTTAAATGGTCTTACACTTTATTGTTCTTGTTGTCAATACTGATGTTTGTCACCAGTGAGCCACAGAAAGATGGGATGCCATAAAAACCTTATGTCCTTTTTCTGAACCCCCAAATACATCTCATATTAACTAAGAAATACATATTTCATCATGTATTTGTTTTAAATATAAGGACTAATTATAAAATTAACTTTATAAAGTATTTTAAATTTGCATTTTAATTTTTCCTATTTCTTAGATGTATTGGGGTGACATTGGTCAGTAAAATTATATTTCAAGTGTGCATTTCTGTGATACATCCTCTGTATATTGCATTGTGTGCTCACCACCCAGACTCTGTTCTCCTGCCATCACCACATATCTCCCCGTCTTTCGCTCTTCTACCACCTGCCTTCCCCCTTACACTTTAGTAACCACTAAGCTGTTCTCTGTGCCTATGAACTTTTGTTTGTTTGTTTGTTTTGTTCATTGCTTTTAGTTTTATATCCCACACATGAATGAAGTCATATAGTTCTCAACTTGTTCTGTCTGACTTATATGTGGAAATACCTATTCATGGTTTGTGGCTAATAGTTCATTGACAGATGAATGGATAAAGAAAAATGTGTGTGTGTGTGTGTGTGTGTGTAAATTAAATATTATTTAGCCTTAAAAAAGAAGCAACATCCTAGCACATGATACAACATGGATGAACCTTGAAGATATTATGCTTATTAAAATTAGTCCATCACAAAACAACAAATATGGCATGATTCATCTTAAATGAGATATCTAAAGAAGTCACAACATAGAAAAAGAAAGAATGGTGGTCACCAGGAGCTGGTGGGAGGGGAAAAAGAGGAGTTGTGGCCTACTAGGTTTAGAGATTCGTTTTTCCAAAATGACTAAGTTCTGAAGATCTCTTTTCACAATGAAAATAAACTTACCACCAGTGAAACAAACACTTAAAAATGCTTAAGATGTTCAATTTTATGTGTTTTTACTACAATAAAAATAACATATCATAAAGTTTTTAAAGTTCAGCTTTAGAAGATTTAAGATGCTAATTTCTAATACTGATTATTTTAGACATGACTCTCAAGTCACTGTGAGACCTCCCTTTTATTACATGCCTATAACAGTGATATATTAAATATAAAACAAGAGAAAATGATTTTTTTTAATGATAGAAGTATAACCCAAACCAAAATGGTTAACATGATTGATGCTGCAGGTCGGCAGGGTTCCAGATCTAGAAGCAGTGAAAAGATACCTGGAATTTAGCTTTTGCAGTATAAGGGAGTTTAAACTATATGAAGAGAGTTTAAACTATAATCAGAGCCTGGGATGTAATTTTCCCAGCTGAGAATACTGGCTGAAATTATGTGAGCCTTCTAGCTCCATGGGGGCAATGTTATACAAGGCCCTGTCTGTCCATAAAGCTGACATTCCTCAATCATAGCTCTTTGATTAGGCTAGTCACTGTATTGACACCTGGCCCCTCATATAGGACAAGATTCTTGAACCACCAGTAAATGAAATATTTCTAAATTAAGTTTGAAAGAGGTACAGGAATATATAGGACAATTGTTTGACATAGACATTTGTACCCAAGTTAATCCATAAATACAATACAGTTATCTTCAAAATCTTTGTAGGTTTTTATTTACTTATTTTTAATGATATTTAATAAGCAGTTCTAGATTTTATGGGGAAAACCAGAAAAAAGTTTTCTAACACTATGAATAAACAAACAGTACCAGATAGCAAATATTATAAAGCTAGAATAATTAAAACGGTGGTATTGATGTAAGAGAAAACAGAGTAGCAAAACAAAGTGAAAAAACTGCCCAAATCATGTGTGTGTGTGTGTGTGTGTGTGTGTGTGTGTGTGTGTGTATAGAAATTTGTTAATAGCACATAAGGGGAGCCACACTGAAGAGCTGTTTGAACTATTTAGTAAGTCTGGAAATTAAAAAGAAAACATTTCAAAATTTATAGGGGGTAATATTAGTGAAACATATTTTATGTCTATTTGGTGCTACCATTCAGGCCAAATCTGTGAGATACATTTTCTATAATCCTTTTCCCTATATTGTAGGTTGGGTTACAAAGGAACTACATGCTATTTTGAAGGCAGAAGTAAATGAGAAACAGTTACTTGTGAGATGTCATGGCAGTCAGCTATGTGGCTTAACCAGGTACCATTACTTTATCAGATGGAACATCCTTAAAGGATAAATTCTCTTTGCAGAACTCTCCCTGCACTCCCGCATTCTTAGTCTCCTCTGCTAATGTTCACTCACTCAGATTCTGCCATAGTTCATTACACTTTATCCCTAATTTCTTTTGTCACACCCCTCTTGCCTGTAATACTTAAGGTGGCTTTAGTTTCCTGACTGAATCCAGTCTGGTAAAATGCAGTTTTTAATTGTTGTCATTTTTTATGTACCATTATAATAATTCAAGTTATATACTTAAGAAGCAAATCTTAAAATTAGCAAATTTTATGAAAATATCTTTTAGAATTTAAAATAGATAATTTACTTCACAAATGACACAGCACCCTAACAAATAAAACAAAAATTGTAAAATATGACAAAATCAAACATCTAATTCCTGTATTTCAAAATATGACATATTATGATTATTAGAGTACTGGATCTGTAGAGAACACTTAAAATCAATAAGGAAAAGAAAACCCCAGTAGAACTGTGGACAGAGGGAAGAAAAACAGGAATCTTACCAAAGAGAAAAAATGAACACACAATAAATAGGAGAAGTGTGTTCTTTATCACACTTTTTAATGCAAGTCCTAATTAAGTCCACAAAAAAATTACATTATTACATTGGTCAGATTGGCAACAACCCCCAAAAAAGAAAACAATGAAACACTGGCAATACTGAGTGTTGACCAAGATGTGCACCAGTGGTGTGGATGTGAATAAGTACAGTTCATTTATGGAATAATTTGGCATTATTTAGTAAAGATTAAAAACATTCTTCCACGCCTCATGATTGAACTGGTGTGTATGAGTATGTGTGTGTATAATATGGGCATGTATGTTTACACACACAAATATGTGTGTGTGTGTCTGAATATATATTGAAATATATATATTTCAATAGTTTCATTTTCTGCTTGTTAAAAAAAAATTACTGTCATTTTTATAAATTCATTGAAGTGCAGAGCTGTTCACAGGTTAGACAAGGATCTATTTGGAATTACTGACACCTTATATCCTGGTACGGGGATGATTCAATTTATGATTGTTGGTATTTATAATAATTAGTAGAAACTTCTTTCATTCTCAAAATCATGCTTGCTGGACAGTCCCAAAATACATACTGAATATCTAAATTCCATTCTTAAAAATTTTAGATGAATGTTTATTTTGATTTTTAGTGATTATTTTCATAGTCTGCAAAGTTAGGGGCACCATACGTGATTTTTATATGGTTGATTGGTATGATTTAAATACAGAGTACAAAAATAAGAAAAACACGCTCTAACTGATCAGAGAGAAAGAAGGTTGTTTGATCTCCCAAGAAAATTATTTGTTCTTTCATTAACCAAACATTTTCCTTTTCATAAAATACATGTAGTTTTATATGATAAAATTGTGCTATAAAATTATATTTTGATATATGTTATGATATGTTGTGCTTAAAAGATTAACAAAGGAGAATATAGTCTGTGTGTGTGTGTGTGTGTGTGTGTGTGTGTGTGTATGTGTAGACAAGATTCTAAAAAAGAAGTTCTGGAGATATATTAATATTTCATTAAAAAAACTTATCTTTAGATAGAAGAAATTTCCAGATGGCTGTTAGGAGTGTAGGTAACTGAAAATAGGTGCTGTGATAGTGTAAGTTAACTAGTCCAAAAATAAGAGGTATGAAAGGAACTGCATAGTGGGTGTGCTAATCTGTGGGTTATTGATGTGGTTAGTATTAATCACAATGAGAAATTTCAGAGACAAAAGTGAAAGAGATAGCAGATGGATCTGAGCTTTTGTCCATAAAGTGAAGTCGTTATTTCTACTCTGATAAGCCAAACATTTATATAAAAACAGCTTCAGGATTATTTCAAAAATAGAAACCTATCTTAAACTAGATACTGAAGAGTCAACATGAATTGATATTATACCATTCCAAAACTTTAAAAGACGTAGTTATTTGTGAGCAGAACTGAAAAAGTCATATAGCAGATTCCAACAGCTTAATTCAACCTATAAAAATTAAGCTGGCTGGAAAATTAGACAAGAGTGTTGAGGTGGTGCTCCAGATTTCTAAGAGGTTAGAGGAGATTTAGTAGAGCAGAAGCACTGGGGGGTCATACTCCGTGAACTGTGCTATCTGCCAGGAAGACAGAGGACTCTCCAGGTGCTGTGAGCTCTAGGATCTCACTGAAGAATTTTCATTGAAGTTTAGGGCTGAGTTGTAATAAAAAAGGAGGCTCTATGGTAGATCATGTAGAACCTGTTAACATGCATGTAGGAGTAAAATTGAAATGTGAGAGAGCTGGGAACCACGGAGGACAATTGTGTTAAGGTCAATATGTGCATACTGAAAATCAAGAATTAAGGAAAATGAAGCATTTGAAATCAGAATAGTCAGAAAAGAGAACAAGTAAATCTTATCTAGTAAGGGATCTCTGAAGAGAATATGGATGCAATAGTCAAGATTACTGCTAGAAGCCAGCCTAGTCTAATAAAAACTAATTTTTTCACAGCATAAGGGCAATGAAAGGAAATGGATCCTGACACTTGCTTTTTCTGGAAATGAAAACTGTGTTCTGGAAGCCAGAATGTAATGATTTTTAAGGAGATGAATGACTATTGTGTTATTAATAGCCAAATGTCATCATATTTCTTAAGAATCTTGGTTCAAATAAAAATTTTATTGTATTTTAAACTTAATGATCCAAAATAAATCAGTATCTATAGTCAGTTGTTCCAAAAAGCCTGGAGTATCTATGAGTCTATTTCTGTTTTGTTCAGTCTATTTATTCTTCCTTAGGTTCCCCATACAGGTAAGATCATATGGTATCTGTCTTTCTCAGTCTGCCTTATTTCACTTAGCCTAATAACCTTTAGTTCCATCCATGTTGTTGCAAATGGTAAGGTTTTGTTCTTTTTTATGGCAGAGTAATATTTCATTATATAAAGATACCAGAGTTTCCTTATCCAATAGTATATTGATGGGTATTTTGGCTGTTTTCATTTCTTGGCTATTGTGAATAGGGCTGCAGTGGAAAGTGGGTTGGAGGGATGGGTGAGAAAGGTGAAGGGATTCGGAAATGCAAATTGGGAATCACAAAATAATCACAGGGATGTAAAGTGCAATAGGGTGAATGTAAGTGAATAATGTATTATAAAAACTATGTATAGTGTCACATGGGCACCAGACAATGGGGGAAGCACTTCATAAATTATATAAATGACTACCCACTGTTCTGTACACCTGAAAATTAATATAAAATAATAATGTCAATTATAGTTTGTGTGTATGTGTGTGTGTGTGTGTGTGTGTGTGTAAACAAAAGGTCAGACAATAATTTTGTTAATTCATCCTAGGAAAGGTGCTACACACCTCATTGCTGATAGCCACTATGGTCATTTTCCAAGTACTCCCCTTGGGAAGCTATGCACCACTGCCTAGTGCACCTTTCAAAGCAATTTTGGAACTCTCTTTCTGGGATCACCATCAGAGCCTTGCCAAGGTTGTGACACTTTACCAAGTAAGTTTGTTTGGTGCTACCGACGTAAGCACCCAGTGGCAAGTTCACCAACTTGTCAGATTTGGGGGATGATGACAGCTCTGATGGCCATTCCAGAAAAAAAGTTCCAAAATTGCTTTGAAGGGTGAACTCAGTGCTGACATTCATGCACAGCTTCCCAAGGGGAGAAGTTTGAAGGTAACCGTAGTGATATTCAGCAGTGAGCTATGTAGCACCTTTTGTAGGATGAGTTTGCAAAATTAATTGCCTAACCTCATATGTAGTCATGGGATGTAGAGTAGTGGTATTGTAATAGCTGTAAGTAAGGAGCCAGAATGGGTGTTGACTTTTTCAGTTTATTACTTTGTGAGGTGTGTAAATGTCTAATCATGTTGTTTTGTACACTTGAAACTAATAATATTTTTTTTAAAAGACTGAAGTGTGGTTATCTCTGAAATACTAAATAATTACTACTTCCACTTGCTCCTACTTGATAATGACTAACTAATACAAACATATTTTAATAAATTATCATTTCTCCAATACAAGATTCCATTGAACTAAAAGATACTCTACTTTGTTACCTTATTTATTTATTTGTTTGTTGTTTTATGTGGGTAGTTGGGAATCGAACCCAGGCCTGAACCTTGACAGTACCGAAGCCTAGCCACTACACCACCAGGGAACTCCCTGTTACCTTAATTAAAAAAAACAAAAACAAAAACACATTTACAATTAGAGAAAAAATTCTGACCACATTTTATTTTTACTTTATACTTATAGGAAGAACTCATTCTAGTTTATGTAGACCTAGATATTTATTCTTATGTATACATAAGGAAGTACAATTTAATTAAATACGTGGATTAAGTAGGTCTGAAATTTTTCACTCAGTGTTATCAGTGTTCATATTTTTCTGTGACATATCATCTTCAGGGACATCAAGATGGTTAGTTTGCCACATTTCTTACTGTTGTCTCCAGGATTCTATCCCCAGTTGTTAGCACCTATCTTGGAACTTCTACTCTCAGGCACACAATGACAACAAATTCCACTCGCTGCCTGGCCTGCAGGGATTATAAAATGAGCCTAGTTTCAAACTTAACTGGACTGATACATTGGGGAAAACTGAGCTGGAAATTTCTAGCTCAATAGCTTTCTCTTTCTTTGATGCCTACAGATCATACAGATTCCTCTCTACTCCTCAAGTGAAATTTTTATCAGTGAAGGGACCCCAAAGTGGACATCTACAGTGGGGTTAGTGCATTATGAAGCTTGCTTGCCCACAGATATATGTCATCTTCTTAATTGATCTTTATATGCAGATTTATTTCCTAATATGTTTAAAATATGATCAGGGAGAATATTTCCCTTTAATACTGATGAACATAAGTAAAATGTAAGTACTACTTTGAGTGTTTTGAAAGGCCATTGCCAACAGGCTACGGGTTGCAATTTTATTTTTTATTTATTTATTTTTTTAATTCATTTTTATTGTTAGACTTATTGGGGTGACATCTGTTAGCAAGGATTACATAGGTTTCAGGCATACAATTCTACAGTGCATTGTCAACTTGATGTCTAATCAGTTCACCACCTAATGTGACCTCTCTTTCCATCACCTTATATTCAGCTTCCCCCCTCCTCTCCCACCCCCTCCCCTTTCTCCCCTCCCTGACCCACTCATCCCCAAATAAACATTAAACTATTGATTGTGTCCATAGGTTATTTGTTTGTTCATTTCTTTTTTTCTCTGCTTTCAGTTTTATATTCCGCATATGAGTGAAATCATGCAGTTTTAAAAGAGGCTCGTGGATTATGTAGAGTAAAGAGATTATTAGACAGTTAATGTAAAACCTTGAAATGGTTTTAAAACTTGTGGTAGCAGTAATGTTATTTGAATGGAAATTTATTGCAGATGGTCAAACTTATAATTCATTTTCTGTTATTAAATTATTTAAACATAGGATCTTTAGTTGCCCTTTATTGTTAGACATTTTGTAATAAAATGTAAAGCAAAATAGCATTGAGAATAGTCCTCTTCTAGGGGAAAACACACAAACAATAGACACAAAATGCAGTATTTTCTAATAGTAATAGTTTGCTTGCTGTGGGACTATATACTGCTGTGGCAATACCCCCTGTCTCCAAATGCACATACATATGTTAGAAGTGTTACTTTATTTCCTACAATTAATTTAAGTTTTCCCACAAGCCTTCAGTGCCTCCAGGCCCTTAGAAAACATGGTCTCGTTAATTCTAGGGGTGTTTGTTCTGGGTTTATACAATCATTCGTCCCAAGAATATTTCTTGAATATCTGTAATGAGCACTATTACAGTTCTTGCACCTTCTGTAGCCCAAAGATATTTCAGGATATAAGCCATCTTGACTGTTAGTCTCACTGGGGCAAAATGGCAAAGAATAAAGTCCTAGCTGAGAGCTAGGGATCTAACACTCCTTTTGTGATTCTCCCTTCCTTGTGGAGGTTTTAAATATAATTATTGGTAGGTCCCATTCTCTTCCTTCTGTTCTTCATAATGCACTGGTTTTTACTGAAAACCCATTCTCCCTCAATGATTTTAAGATTTTATAAAGGAAAACCCAGAAGTCCTGCCGATTTGGACGTATTTTTCCCTCTGGCAGACAACTAACTCTCCTGAGGCGGAAAGGTGTGAGACCTGCTATTCCAAGAATTCTGGAGAAAGAAATGTAATTAGGCAGGAAGGAAAAAGCTTCCCAGAGAGTATCTATAAATATTATCTAGCCAGATAAATCTAGGGATGTTTAGGAAGAATTGTATTTAATCTGATAACTGAAGTAGAAGGTCCAAAATTGTTTGAGAAAGAGGAAAAATGCTTGATTGAGAACCCATGGGCTAGAGAAGATATTTTATGTTCGTAGCTGAGAGGTTTTCAAAATCCCCACAGCTTAGCATATGAGAGGAGGTAAGAGAGATGGAGAAAAACAAGACAAGCAAAATAAACAGACTGTAGCTTCCATTATATAAGAGCATATTAAGTAATTTTAATTTTAAGGGCAATGGGATGATTTGAAAATGTTTAAAGCTAGAAAAAGACAAAGGTGCATTTTAGAAGTCTCACTCTGGTTTCAGAGGAAAATCCTTACACCTCTCATTTCTAAAGGCTTCTTTTCTCCCCCACGTTTTATTTGGCTAGTAATCTTTCCACTGCTATTTATTTCATAATATGTATGGCAATTGACTCATACAAATTAAATATGTTTGCATAATATTTTGAGGATATTAAACCAATTTTTTTCTATCCACAGTTATTTGTAGTTCATACTTGTTCTAGAGTTTTCATATAAAATTCCACATCTGATAAATTTTGATCAAAATCTATTTCATACTGATGAAAATATAGTTTATTATTAACTCATGAAAATTTCAAGCATGAAAATAAATATTTTTAATAAAATTCACTAGCCTTGAGTTTAATTTAAAAACGACTTTAAGAATGTAACCTTCTAGTTAAGGATGGTTATATTATAAACAGGAAGATTTTAAAATCTCTTTTTTTTTATTTTAATTGTAATAGCCCTCATGGTAAGGAAACATACTTTTGCTTCTGCTATCAAACTTAGTTCAAGTCCACCTCATTTTGTTCCACTCCTTTGGGGATAATTCTTAGTAACCACTCAACAAATACTCCTGAGCATTAATATACAAATGAAGTTTGGTTGCACCAGTCCCTTCAAAATAACTTTTTAGACGTCCATGTAGTTCTTCTTGATCTTACATTTTTAGGGCTGAAGAGAATGTTCCAGGATTTTCTGAGTTCCTACAAAGCCTCAAGGCCTTACCTTATTGGCTCTCTACCCCCAATGCTTAGTCTCTCATCTCCTGTATCCTTCTCATTCTGCATCCCTGCACCCTCACAGAACCTCCCAGAACTTCCCAGGTATTCCAGAACATGCCCCTCCACACTCCTGGCCCAGGGTGTTTGAACTTGCTGTTCCTCTGCCTGTAGGCAGTGCTAGCCTTCACATGTCCGCGCAGCGAGCTCCTTGACTTTCTTCAAGTCTCAGTTCAAAAGCTCTTTTCTCAGTGAGACATTTTCTAACCGCTCAAAATAAAATGAAAATAATCTCTAGTGCACTACTGTCATGCTTATACCCTTCTCATGATTTTCTAAGTATTTATCACTCTAATATACTATATCATGTCCTTTTTTATTTTTATTTTTGTTCTCTTTAAAATGTAAATTTCAATGAGATAACAAAACATTAGCTGCTCTGTTGTATCTTCCGGGCTTAGGGAGGTACTTGGAAATTACGTGGTGAAGAAATATTTATTGCGTGAATGAACAAACCTCTGTATACATCAAGAATTTCTTGTAGTTAATATCTATTGAGGCTAAATTTTATGTTTATCTTGACTATATATGCAAACACAAATTTTAATCTGTAATTACATGTGTAATTTATGTATAATTATGTATCATATACATGATTTACTCTCATAAATTAAGAGGGATAATTTATGAAAAGTGCTGAATTAATGCATATTAAAATTTTATACACACATGGTTAAAATTGAAAGGCCTTTAACAAGTAATAGTTTAGTCATGCACATGTGTGTGTTTTATCTTGGCTGTCAAGCATTGATTAATGTTTCGACATTAAAATAAAAGATCAAATAACTTAAAGTAAGGAACAATGAAACAAATATTTAATTTTTATTATTTATTATGTTATTTTATTATTAAACCCTGTAAACAGACAGAATTGTGTATATATGCACATAAACAAGATTTAGCTTCATCCCACAAATTTTAATATGTTATATTTTCATTTTCATTTAGTTTAGGTATGTGTTAAAATATCCCTTGAGAATTCCTTTTTGGTTGTTTAGAGGTATGTTGAAAATTTTCAGATATTTAAATGAGTTTCCAGATATGTGTTTTTTATTAATTTCTAGCTTAATTTTGTTATGTGTCAAACAAAGTACATACTTTGTCCAATGTTTTATTTTACATATGTTGAGTTTTTTTTGTTGTTTGTTCTTTTTTTTTGTGGGGGAGGGTAGCCCCCAGGCTAGAAATCGCACCCAGGTCTGAGAGTGCTGAAAGCTAGTCACTACACCACCAGGGAACTCCCCATATGTTGAGATTTTAAAAAATTGATTAGAGTATGATCTTCCTTAGTGAAATTTCTATGTTTTATGTTCCCTTTAAAAAAAAAGTGCATTAAGTTTTTCAAAGAAGGAATATGTTGTAAAAATCAATTAGGATGTGTACTTGATGGTGTTCAGTTTTTCTGTATCATTCCTGACTTTCTGTTTGTTTATTGGTAACTAAAAGGATAATGTTGAAGTTTCAGCATATAATTGTGAATATGTCTAGTTCTCCTTTTATTCCTATCAGCTTTTTGCTTCATGAATTTTGATGATCTATTTTCAGATACATACATACTTAGGATTTATATGTCTTCTTACAGGTATAATCCCTTTTATCATTATGTAATATCCTTCTTTATCACTGATAGTATTCCCTTGTATTAATCTAAGTTTTTGGATATTAATATGGCTATTTTATTTTTAAAATTTTGTGTTTGTGTGGTATATCTGTCTGAGTTTTACCCATGTATATATAAGATAAAAGCTTGATATGCATTAATTGAACAGTCTCATTTTTTACCTTTAAATTTAAATTTCAAGTGAATTTCTTTTAGATAGCATAGAGTTAACTCTTCTTTTTTTAAATCAAAACATGTTAGTATTTTACTGATGGACTCAACACTTTTATTTTGTAAGAACATTTCATATGAGGTCTACCCTCTTTACAAAATTTTAAGTGTAGAGTAGTACATTGTTATGGACTGTATATACAATGTCCTACAACGTATCTTGAAAATTTACTCATCTTGCTTAACTGGAAATTTATGAATGCTGATTTGTTACTCATCATTTTTTCCATACCAACATCCCTGGAAAATGCCATTCCACTATTTGATTCTTGAATTAAAATGTGTTTGGTACCTTATATAATTGGAATTGAGCTCTTGAAGAGATATCAGCATTCCAATGTTTATTGTAGCATTATGCACAACAGCCAAGATGTGCAAACAATCTAAATGTGTATCACCATGTCACTGGATAAGGAAAATGTGGTACATATACACGATGGCATACTACTTAGCCTTAATAAAGAAGGAAATTCTGTAATAAGGGACAACATTTATGGTCTTTGAGAAGATTATACATAGTAAATAAGCCTGTCACAGAAAGGAATTTTTATTTTTAATGTGATTTATAATATGGTTAGATTAAATCTACCACCTTGTTGGCTGTTTTATACTTGCTCCAGCTATTCTTGTTTTTTGTTTTTTTTTTCGTTTTATTTTTCTTTCTTTTTATGCATTTTTCAGTGGTTTGGGTATTATCTCATTTTGTATTCTCTATTGGCTTAAGTTTAGTGGTTGTCTTAACATTTGCAATATACACCTTTATGTGATGAGAACCTACTCTCAATATTTATACATAAGCTTTATATTTAGTGGAAGAACCTACTATAGTAGATCATCCATTTTTTTCCCATTCCTTTGATGCATTTGTCATCGCCTTGCCTTTACCTATCCTGTAATCATGTAATGCAGTTAAACAAGTAGTTACATATATTAACAGAATATAAAAGTGCAAATAGTAATTCTTTAGCCTTCTTTATTCCATTGCAGAGCTCTAAGTTTATTTGTAGATCTACATCTTAATCTGACATCATATTTTCTTTTTGCAGAGCATTTTTAACAGTTTTATAGAGAAGGGCTACTGGCAGTGAATTCTATGAGTTTTTGTTTCTCTAGGGAAGGCTTTATTGCCATTTCAAGTTTAAAACCTCTTTCGTCTGAGTATAAATTTCTGGGTTGAATGTATAGGTTTCTAGATAGGAAAATTGAATTGTTTGCTTTTAGCATTTTAAATTGTTCTTCTATGATCTCTGGCTGGCATAATTTATTACATTTAAAATTTTTATTTCTTGGTTTATAGTATTTTTTCCTTCTGGCTATGTTTAAGATTCTCTTATTGTCTTTGGTTTCCTGCATTTGAATATCATGTGCTGAAAATGTGTTTGTCCCTGCTTTGTGTTCTCTGAGCTTCTTGGGTGAGTAGTATGTTGTGTGCTGTTAATTTTGGAAAGTTCTGTGATTCTATTTTTAAATATTCCTTCTCCCTTAGTCTCTTTTCCTCTTTCAAGATTTCAATCATATGTAAGTTAGAACATTTAATTTGATGATTCTTGAATTTTCTGGGTTTCACTTGTTTTTACTTTTCTCTTTCTGTTCCAATTTGTATGTAATTTCCATGGACCTCTCTCTCAGTTTGCCGATCCTTTCCCTGACTATATCATATTTTTAATGACTCTATCAAAGGCATTGTTCATCGCAGTTGCTGTACTTTTATTTCTACCAATTTGTTTGATTCTTTCTTACAGTTTTCATCCCTCTGCAGAAATCACATATTTAACATATCATACATCTTTTTAATTAGTCTTTTTCCCCCATTGCAAATTGCTTATTAAAACACAAAGTATTGCACAGTGAAAAACATCCTGAGTTTGTATTTTTGTATTTATGTTTTTTGTTTGTTTGTTTGTTTGTTTTTCTAGTGGGAGTAGGATAGGGCATGGAAGAAATAGGGACAGATGGAGAGAGATAAGAAGGAAGGAAAGCTGTATTCACCCCTACTTTTCAGGTCCAGCCAGGTTCAAAGCCCTGCTATTATATCCTATGGTGAAGCTGTATATACCTGCTGTAACTGCAAAGAGTTGGTTTGGCCTTGCGATGTTGTGATTTATAAGAAATATGTATTTGGACACTCAGATGACCAAAATGTATTTCCCATATATATGTGGTCTTCATTCATAGTTCATGACTCACAGTTCCTTCAAATGCTTGCAATTTCCTAAGCGTTGAGAGTGATAAAGGTAGCTCTTGTTTTGTGAGTAAGGTAACTCTCTGAAACATCAAAGGACAAACAGTGGGTTGCCAAGAGACTCAAACAAGTGATTTGAGGATTGAAACTTTGTCTTATACCCATCACCCACTACCCACCTCAGGGGAGGGGAAAATGGTCAGAGACTGAATCAGTCTCCAATGGCTATTGATTTAATCAATCACACCTATTTAATAAAGTCTCCATAAAAACCCCAAAGGTCTGAGTTCAGAGAGCTTTCAGGTTGGTGAACACACGGGATATGGGAGAGTGATATGCCTGGAGAGAACATGGAGGCTCCACACCCCTTCACACATACCTTGCCCTGTGCATCTCTTCCATCTGACTGCTCCTGAATGAGAACCTTTTATAATAAATAAATAGTCTAGTAAGTAAAATGTTTCTCTGAGTTCTGTGAGCTATCTGGCAAATTAATCAAATCCAAGGAGAGGGTTGTGGGAACCTCTGATTTATAGCCAATTGGACAGGAATACCTGAGATCTGAAGATAGGGTTGAGGGCAGCCCTGTAGGACTGAACCCTTAACCTGTGTAATTGCATTCTACCTCTGGGGAGGTAGTGTCAGAATTGAGGAGAATTGAGGTGCCTTTTTGGACAATGTGCTGATACTCTGAGAATTGTTTGTGTGGAGAACCCCCTCTCCAACAATGGAATTGGACCAGAACCTATTTAGGCCTCCAAAGGGAGAGAACGAAAACCTAGAGTAGGAGTTGCAAGGGCTACTAAGAACTTGACACTAGTCTCCAGTACTTGGTACACGATGGAGTATCTAGGCCCAATCTGGAAGCATGGAGTTTCTTGACTGGCCATGTTAGGCCAAGGATAACTGAAGAGGCTGCTCTGAGTCAGAATGGGGAGCTGGTCCTAGTTTGGGAGAACTTAGGAGGAGGAAATTTAAGGAGGGAACTAATCCCTGGTCAAACGTATTATTCCCTGGATCATGACACACTAGGGAAGAGAGGAGTCAAAAATATCTTATTTCCTGATTTTGCTATAACATCTCTCTCTGCCAGGCAATCCCCTCCTCTCACCTGATATATTTATTAACATTGATTATAGCGATTTAAGATTTCCTGTCAGGCAATTCTAATATCCATGTCATATTTGAGTCTTTTTCAGATTATTGCTTAGTCTATTCTTGGTGTGTTTATTCTTGCCTTTTCATAAATGTCATATTTTATTTTAATGCTGGTATTATATGTAGGAAAGAAAAGACTGAGGTATATAATATGTATACTTGGAAATGGGACACACCTGTCTGCTGGGCCTTGAATGCAAAGGCGAATTGGTATAGTTGAGTTGGGCTAGTTTTGGAGGGCTTTTGCTATGGTTATCATCAGTGTACCACAGCCCTCAGATTTCTGTAGAAATACTTTGTATTTAGACTGGGATTGATTTTCTCAAGCAGTGCCTCTTCATGCTGAATTCTGCATATTCCCCCTTGTGGTATGGCTCAGAGAGTGTCTGCAAGCTCTTTTTCTTTCCTTGTCCCTCTCCCAGCAGTGTTCCGTAGTTAGTACTTGTTGTTTGAAGCTTCTCCACTCACTGATGTGGTCTTAGAGGTGCATTCTCTAATATTCTAATTAAGCCTCAATATTAATCCTGAATAATGTCCCAGCATCTGGAAGTTATAGCTTTCTTAGTCCTGCTGCCCATCCCCTGCCTCAAGTTGTGGGCCCAGTACATAATCCACCAGCTTTCCAAGGAATTCTTGTTTGGTTTTTAACCCTGATATATTCCTTCAATTTTAATGCATTTTCACCAATGCCCAAAGGATTGCAGTTCTTAGTTGTCATTCATTACCAAAGAGTAAGAGTTTCATTCAGCAGCGGGTGGGGAAGGGAGTCTGAGTGGAATTTCTTGCCCCTCCAGAGCAACTGGTTTTTTCTAGCACAGCCAAGGTTTGTACCACACAGATGCTGCTTAGGTTTTTTTCCCCCCAATCTTTTCTGTGAGCACTCAGTGGGGTTCATGGTGAAATTATGCAAGAGGATGTAGACTCCAATATCTTCAGCTCCCAGTGGTTTCACACCACCCTGCCAGCCCACCCTCAGCTTTCATCGATTTACAGCTATTCTAACTAAACTCTTTCCTTTGCATCTAACCCAGGTGAATGAGTCCCTGCATTTCTTCTTTCACTGCATACTTTATGTCTCAAAGATTTTGTACGATTTGGTTGCTCCGTGACCTCTTTCCTTCAGCAGGTTCAGGAAAGTTGTGAATTTAAAGTTAGCTCAGTTTCAAAATTTTTAATAAGAACTCCTTCCAGGCCTATACGGTCTGGTTTGGAAGCTGCAAGAATGATAGGAATTTAAAGGCATAGAGTGACTTCCAGAGTGAAATGAAGATTCAAGTTAATGCTTTTATGACATTATTTTCCACCATATTAAATTGATAGAACAATTATTAATAAACATGTTTTCAGAGCATTTAAAGGAAATCTGAACATAAGAGAAATCTCCACCAATTTCTAGAATGTGAAAAATGAACTATAGACTGTTTATTGATGAAGCAAAGCAGAGAAAATCATAGCTTATACACATATGGAGAATGCTGAGTAGAACACGGAAGCCAAGCTGCTTCTGGAACCAAAGGGACTCTGGGCTGGGAAACAGCAGGTATGAAGGGAAGGAGTGAGAGGTGGAGGCAGAAATCAGAAGTACTAACACTTGAATGTCATTTACATAACAGTGTATTATGGATTCACACTTCCTACCCTAAGTTTATTTAGAGATTGCAGGGCAGCCAGGAGTTTGCCTACCACAAGGGAAAAGAAAAAGGGATTCTTTTCTGATGTATTATATAATCTCTCAGGGGAAAGAGAGAACAGTTAGTATGGGTGTAGCTGCCTTTAAGAACAGTCTTCCTTATTCTGACATTGGGATAACCTCTGTAATACATGGGGGTAGTTCCTCTCATGTTTATTATAAAGGAAAATCTCTGTGTAACCAAGTTTTTCTTAATATTGCCATGAAAATAAGAACTGTAAAGGACTCCTTGTCACTACTTACTCCGTGCCAGTACTTTCCTCAGGTAAGAGACCTGTAAAGACAAAACATTTATCGAATGCTTGAAAAGGCCAGAAATCAAAGGCAAAATACCAAGATTAAAAAGGCAAAAGGGTTGAGTAGAAATAAAAAAAACCCAGTGTGACAAGTAAGAAAACAAATATGTATACACACACACACACACACACACACACATAAATATGTATTTTTTAATTCAAGAACTATAAATATTAGGAAAAATAAAGATCTTGGATTCATAGTGAAAATAATTATATGAAAATAGAATAGAGTAAGAAGATAAGCCTTTGGAAATATTAAAATGTGATTTCCAGAATTAAAATATAATAACAGGTTTGTTGGAAAATAGGTTTGGTAAAATATTCCAGAATATTTACAAATAATAAAACCCTTTAAAATATGTGTGAAAGGTAAACAAGACAGAGCCTCCATCTGGGAGATAGGAAATAAAAATAAAAAATCAAAACATACAGATAATATTTTAATAGTTGAGTTGCTTGTTTCTGGCACCATGGCTCCCATTGAAAAGCATATGTTTTTCCATTAAAAGTGCTACCACATCTTTCACACAACCGAAAATGTTTATCTATCTGTATACTCTCTACACACTCAAACAATACACGTGCAAATACACATTATATATAAAAATGTTAAAGTAACTACCAGCATTGCAGAAAATAAACCTGTGTACTCAATTGCCTCTGGTGAGTCCTATGTATGCAGTTATGGGTATAACTTTTTTTCTTATTCGAATTATGCTATACTAATGTTTATCATTTTAATATATTACTTTGACTAACACATTACAAATAAATAATACCCAGTATGCTAATTTACATTCTGGCACAAATTCATTGTCTCTTCAACATTCGCATTTTGTAGATCTCAATATGAAAACACTGTTTTGCTATCATCTTGAGCAGATTTCACAATTTTCTGATTCCATTCTATTGCAGTATGTCAGTACATGTCATCTACTATTTGGTTCAAATTTCAACCTCAGATTCACATACTTACCACTAGCCAGGCTTCTATGAGGGATTTAAAATGAGGAGAGGGAGTTTTTTGTTGTTGTTGCTTTTGTTTTGTTTTTTGTTTTTTGGTGTTTAATAACTTCTCCTGCCTCATCTGAGAGACTCACTGTTTTATAGGCTCTGCATTTGTTGATGCATCAAGGAGGTAAAGAGAAAACATGACAGATACCTCTGATTTTGAGAAACATCTCTTAATGGAAAAAAAAAATACTCAGAAGGGATGACTGCGAAAAGCCAGATAATTTCTGCTAGGTCTATGGTACACACACACATACACACTTCTGAACCCAAAGTTTCTTTTCTGTAGGTATCACTTATATAATTCAAAGCACACAGTATAAATTCATCTAATACTGAATTATTCTCAGAGGAAATGTCCGGGTGGGAAATGTATATGATTCTCCTTGTAGGATGAGTATCATGAAGTCTCTATCTGTGCTTGGAATCCTAATAACCTACAAGATGGCCCAACTGACCATACTGCTCATGTGACCTGCTCATTTCGCTGTCTTCTTATTTATTGCCAGGATATGTCTCACTCATTTACTTTATGATTGGCAAAGAATAATGTCATCTATTAGTGCCTCCTTTTTCTCATCTCTGAAACAAGAATATAAACGTGTCCATTTCTTTTATTTTGCAAGAATTAAATAAGATCAAACAGAAAGCATATAGTGCAAAGCCTGGTACATAGTATTTGATGAATACTTTGGTTATTATTTTTATAATTTCAGCCTTCATATGCTTGGATAAATATGAGTACCCCCTTCCCCCCATAGCTCCAAAAGCACAAAATAATAATTTGTTGGAAAAAATCACTTAATAAAAAAATGAAAAAATAAAAATTTAGCTGAAATTTTACATGTCTGACAATGTGACCTAAAGAAAGTCATTTACCAATTTAGGTTTCATTTATCTCATCTGAAAAACTTGATAGCTAATGTGTTTTCTAATTTATAAATAATTTCATTGTATTTGAATATTGTTTCTATTTCAGTAACATTCTTTCTTCCTATACATTAAGAAATACTATTAATTTTCCCTCTAAATGAATTTAGTAATAGGAACATTCCACCAGCAAGCCACTGAGTTAGTAGTTTACTACATAACCTGACATCAGTGACAGGTTGTTTCCAAAGAACTAATAGTCATTTAACCCAGGAAGGCGAGGCCAGGGTAAGATACCTGGCAGCCAGAAAGGAAAATCACCTTAACTGGCAGTTTCAATAAAGGTATATGCCTCACCAGGAATAGATTAATTGAGCCTAACTTGTCTTCCTTTCTCTCAGTCTCTACAAAGAGTGAATATTACAAGAGTGGAGATGGTGAAATGTCCTCTACTGTCTAGAAAACTGTAATGGGACGAAAGGATGCTTTTTACTTTGTTATCAGAATGATGTTAAGCCCACTTGACTCTAGTATACTACAAGCTTTTTATTTTCCAGTGAAAATTGTCTTAAAGTAGTATAAGCATAGAATGTCCACAGTGTTTCCAGGATGCCATAGGTTTACAAACTTTGGACTTAATCTGTAAAATAACTCTTTTCATCCAATATCAGAGTTCACATTGGACAGGATACTTTAACGTGTCTTTGTGGGACCAAAGGAATGTTTAGTTAACCTAAGGATACAGATGTCTGATGCTGAGAAGATGGGTCTGGGCTGTAGATGTACACTTGATAATGAATATGTAGGTGGTATTATTAAAATAGAAATTGTTAAGGTTAGTTAAAATGACCATTTGTGGAAAGAAATGAGGGAGTAGTTTGAGGAGTTAGAACCATTTTATTTGAAGATTTTTTAGTAAGTACAAGGAAGAATTCCAAGAGAATGGTGTTACGGAAAATGATAAAACAGTGTTCCTGTAGCAAAACATCATTCTCTGATGTGAGTTTTTAATTCTAGGCAGTCAAGAAAGATGAGGATGTAAAAGTGTTCATTGAATTTCCACCTTGGAGATGCTAGAACTGAAGTAGTTTTACTAAGTGAATGAAAACCTGATTGCATTTATTAATTTGTTAGTTATTTCAAACAACATTAACTCAGGAGAGTTTATGCATTAAGCATTTGTCAAGATTATTGGAGTAAAGCTGAAAACTTAAAAAGTAAATAAGGAGAGATAGGAATTCTGCTTACTTAATATATACTCTAGAGGTAAAAGAGAATTAATAAATGTATGAATAAGTAATACTAGTGTCAGAAGCATACAAATGCTATGAAAAAATTAGGCAGAAAAAATGAATGCAAGGTTGTACGGGGAGGTTGGAATTTTAGATTACATGACTATTAGTTTCCACTTTTGTTCTAATGAACTGCCATCACTTAGTGACATAAATACTGAATCATTATGTTGTACACTTGAAACTAATATATGTCCATTATATCTCTACAAACCTTAGTAACTTAAAACGATACTAATTAGTTGTCTTACAAGTCTTCACATTGGAAGTCTGATGTCTCCCTGGGCTAAGGAGTTGGCAGGGTTGCATTACTTTGTTAGAGTTCCGGGAGGATCTTTTTCCTTGCCTTTTCCATCTTCCCGCAGCTTTGTCCACTTCAGCTAATGGTCTTACCAGCCGGTTGCTTAGGACTGAGAACGGTGAATCAACTTTCTCAACAGTGCCATTCCTCATAGCCCTCTAGGGTTTCCTCTCCTCACTGCGAGCAGGGTAACAATTTCACAGTACAAATCAGATCATGTTACATACTTAAAATACATCAACAGATTTTCATTGCAGTTGGAGTAAAGTGCAAATCCTTCCTGCAATACGTAAGACCTTACCTCTTCTCTAGCTTCATAGAGCAATACTGCCCCTTGGTTCCCATCTGCAACAGCATTACTTTTTTTTTTCCCCTGACACTCACACACTCCAGACTTATCCCAGCCTTTGTATTGGTAATTAATTATGCAAGACTGCCTGTCCCTTAATCTCGCTTTTGCTAGGGCCTCTCAAAGGAGATGAACTGGCTCTCAGCTGATCTCTTTAAATAAACCACACTTGTTTTCTTATACTCACTAGTTATTACGTTGTGTCTTCTTAATTGTATTTTTATTGAGCTGCTCATTGTCTGAACTCATTTATTACAGGTTTGACACCTTACAAGATTTAATATCCAAGATTCAGAGGTTATTGGATATTTCTGGGATGAGATATTTCCATGTTATTTACATGTGAATTTTGTGTCTTGACAGTGTGCATTGTGAGTTACTTCCGTAATGGAAGTAGTAACATCTGTCTTGTACTTCACTCTAATAGTGAGACATTAGACTTTGGCACATGATAGGGAGGGCAGACATTCACTAATGTGAGTGAATAAGAGTTTCTAAAGAGACAGTGCTCTTTTTGTTCTCAGATACAATGTGGTAACAATGATAACATTAGATGTTCTAGGTTGAGAGTTGACAAATCAAATTGTGATTTAACTTAAAAGTATTTACTGACATATCATCGAAAGACTCAAATGATGTACTTGGCTCAGGCTTACATGTTATCAGTAATATCTCAATTGTAAAATAATTGTAACTATAGGTAGCTTTCTTAAAAATTTTACTGGAGGAAAGGATTGACTAAAAAGTATTTTAATTAATTAATTGGTTAACTAATATTTTTAACCACAGGAACTCTAATAATCATCTGTCATCGCACATTGTGATATGATTAATTCTATGCCCTGTGCTGCATATTTATTACTTTCCCATGAATTATAAATGAAAGTTTGTACTTTTTAACCCCCTTCTTCTTTACTGCCCAAACTCTAGCCCCCTCTCCCCACTGGCAGTCCTCAGTTTGTTTTCTGTGTCTGTGAGTTTGTTTTTGATTCATGTTGTTTCTATTTGTTTTAGAGATCCCATGTATAAATGAAATCATGCAGTGTTTGTTCTTCCAGGTCTGCCTTATCTCACTTAACGTAATGCTCCCTAGGTCCTTCCACGTTTTCACATGTGGCGAGATTGCGTTCCTTTTTATGGCTGCATAATATTTCATTATGTAAGTACCACATCTTCTTTATCCATTCACTTATTGGTGAGCACCTATGTTTCTTCCAAACCTTGGCTATTATAAGCAATGCTATATGAACATAGGGGTGCATTTACCTTTTTAAATTATTGCTTTTCATTTGCTTTAGATAAATAACCCAAAGTGGAATTGCTGGGTTGTAAGGTAGTCCTACCTTGAATTTTGAGGGGACTCTTCATACTGTTTTCCATAGTGGCTACACTAACTTAGAATCCCACCAGTGGTTACACAAGGGTTCCCTTTTCTCCACATCTTCAAACAAAAGTTTATTAATAAGTTGGATAGTTTTGAAAAGCAATCCAAGAATGGTTAACTTAACCCACAGGAAATAGAAAATCTCCTGTAAACTATGGCTTAGTCTCTGTTTCCTAGAAAATAAGCATTGTGATGCTGGGCTTTGATTCAGAACCCTACGAGTCTTCAGCTTCTGATGGAGCATTTCAAAGGCATTAAACAGCATCTCTATGTTCCATCGACACCTAGAGCATCACCAAATATACTGCCACATGGCACATTTTTTACAGCATCTTGTACAGCCGCTTGATCCTCAGCTCTTTTCTTATTTACCATGCTCTTGCCCCAATCTAAACGCCCTCAGTCCTCTTCTGTTTGCCACTCTTGATTAACTGTGTCCTGAAATTCCATGATTTGTTGGCTATTTTTCTTTCTTATCAGGGCTTGTACTTCCTCATCCAGTCTGTGCTAGACCTGATCGTATTAAATCTGGAGGCTAATGTATAGTGGCAGCAAATTGGGAGGAGGCCATTTTTAGCACAGGAGAGGGCTGCTTCTCTCATTCAGCAGGGTTCAGGAAAACGTATTCAGTATTCTTAATCGCTTTCACACGAATCTTCCTATGGATCTCAAGGCTCCACTCTTCTTTATAAGGGTCATGGAATAGCAAGGCTGTATGTTTAGTCTTCAGTGCAATATTTATAACCTTGTAGTCATTCTCTGGCCTGATTTGCAAAACAGTCTTCCTTGTAGCTGAAATAGTTAAGAATTGCTTTTAATATTGTTAAATAATTTTTGAGGTTTTTCATAGCATGCTTAAGGTTAGGGGCAATCTTTCCTGAGCCTGTGCATATGTGTGTGTGTGGGTACACACACAAGTCTTCCAAGTCTGGCAAAAGTAGACATCTCATAACAGTTCTTATAATTATCATTGCCTCTATGCTAATCTAATGCAGTCACCTTCCAAATTCCTACCTTGCATCTGAGTTTCTTCTGAATTAAACACTGCTGAAAGCCTTAGTAAATATGATGCCAATGCTTGCCAAGGATTATTACTCATCATAATTATCTACAAAAAATATATTTTTATTGATTTAAGATCAGCAAAAATCCAAGCCTGAAATCTCATTCCAGGGTTTTTGTTTGTAGGGTCACTGTTGTAGCCAATTGTTTTAGCCCAAATTTTCTTGAAAATCCAGCCAGAGGTATAGCATAGAAGGTAAGGCCTTTTTTAGACTGGATTGTAGAGTGGGGGTTGCTGCATTACCAGGGCAACAAAACTGAGGAAAACAACGATAAGGGATACTCTAGTGAAGAAGAGAAAGAACTACATTTGTGAATAACAATGCTGGCCACAAATTTACGAGGAAATATGGGCATAGAGTGCATCTCTGAAAAGGATACTTGAAATTACTACGTCTGAAAATGTTCATAAGAGTAGAAAAGAATGTCAAACTATTTATCTACCACTCCTTCATATCACCAGTCTTTTGTTGTTCAAAGTTTACCCCATGGGGTTTAACAACCCTACATTTCTAGACTGTATTTACTGGCCCTGCCTGGCAGCTACTGGGGAAGACAGAACCCACCTGATTCTAACGGCACAACACCATGGTGCTAGAGCTGCCTTAGTAGGTGCGATGGTGACCATGACAAAGCTCAGTTTTTATTCTGAGGAGAAGTTGAGACAGTCATTTGAGATGGGGGAAATGGTAGAATTGAAAGATAAAGGAAGGTATACAAGTATAACCTGGATAGTCAGTCTGTTAATATTATATCACCACTTCATGTAAAACCATTTGTATTCGACACTGTGTTTGTGGGAATATACCAGTGACCCATACAATATTCAAAACACGAAATGTTTTTTTTTTCTTTCCTCTTAACAATTAACTATCAGTCTTTCCTTTTAAGAAATTATTTATTTTGATTTTTTTGTAAGTTTGATCAGAATTAGCATAGCAGACTTGGGATTTTTTTTTGCACTTTATATTCTTCTGTGTGTGACAAAATTCTTCCAAAGCTGATCAGATGATAGTAGTAATATGATCACGTTCATGGGGGTAATTGACATTCCTGCAACCATGCCTGCAATTGCATAACTCAGGAATTGTAAGCCTGTCCCAAAGTCTCATTCAGTTGCTGGTGGTATCTATTCAACATGATAAAACAAAGAGTCTTCCTTCGCCCTGTGGATATCTCATGAATAAATTTCTAGAACACAACTCCTAGTTCCCTTAAAGTTCTTAATCAGACTCTGACTTTGAAATTGGGGTTGTCAGTGGGAAAATTCTGTCTGTGCCAAGGTTACAAGCTGTGGATTATTTAATTGTCTAAGTTGCAGTGGAGCCCTCATTTCAGCCAAAAGGTACTATTTCAAGCAGAAGTGAAAAAAGTATCTCACTATCTATCTTGACTTTGCTATTTAAGAAGATATTTTGTACTTTCTTTGTCTCAGTGATTGGATTGTAGTTCTTAAACTTAGGCCAATAAACATTTTACTCCTTTCTGAGTCACAAGGTCATATCTTAAAAATGCTCCTACAATATAGATCTTGTTGTATTTCCTTTCAGAAGGTATTTTCAACCTTCCTCTTCTTTTTTTTTTAACATTTTATTTTATTGTATTATATTTTGCCTACACTATAACAGTTTTAGGTGTACAGCCCAGTGATGTGTCATTTATATAACTTATTAAATCCTCATTCTGAAACATCTGGTTCCCCTCTAACACCATACATCGTCATTACAATGTTGTTGACTGTATGCCCTATGCTGCTCTTTACATCCCTGTGACTATTCTGTGACTGTGAATTTGTACTTTTGATTTCTTCCCCTTTTTTACCACCCCTCCAGCTTTCCTCCCATCACTCCAACAATTCTAGTACCCATCTGACACCCACACCTTTTTTACTGTATTCCCATGTTATACTCTATATGTCCTTGATTATTGCCTTGTAATAATCAAAGTGAACTTCTCCATCCCTTTCCCTTATTTTATCCACTCTCCCAACCCAACTATCAGTGGATTTCTCACCAGAAACTTTATAGAACAGAAGGGATTGGCAGACAATATTCAACGTGATGAAAACCAAGGATCTACAACCAGGACTAATGTATCCAGCAAGGCTAGCATTCAAAATTGAAGGACAGATAAAGAGCTTCTCAAGTAAGAAAAAGCCAGTATTACAAGGAATGTTAGAGAAACTTCCCCTTCTTTTGAAAGGAAAACCATCAACTTGGACTGAATGCCTGCCCTTCCAACTCATATATTAAAACTCTAAGGCACAATGTGACGGTGTTTGTTGAATGGGGATTTGGGAGGTGATTAGTATTGGGTGAGATCATGAGGGCTGGGCCCCCATTATGAGATTAGCAGCTTTATAAGAATATATAGAGATCACTCTGCTTGCTGTGAAAGGACACAGGGACAAGGCACAGATAGGCTTTTGATTCATGTTTAGGTATAAATTTATATCACTGCATCCTATAGTTTCTTAAACCTGCTTATACAGTAATTTTTTTTCTCTTCTTCTGTTGAAAGAGCTTTGTGGCCCAGGCACATCACAATAGATTGACATTAACTTTAGTGGAAGATCAATGCTTGTTAGGCAAGTATAGATCCAGGCAATTACTAATAAATCTTCAAAGTAAAAAATATCAAGACTATATTGCTATCTACTTCTTATACAAGGTATTGCAAAAGAACTGTGATTAAAAAAATAAAGTTTACTTTGGTTTACTAGTTTTCTTTTTTCAACTTTTTATTATGAGAAAATTTAAATGTATGTAACAGTAATTAGAAGAATATAATGAAACCTCATATTTGAATCATTTGGCTCTAAAAACTGTAAACGAGTGGCTAAACTTGTTTCCCTGTACTCTCACTGACTTCCTCTGTAGCCCCTTTGCATCTATAAAAAATTTAGAACATACTGCTAAAATACTGTTTTTTAAAAAAAATCATTAGTACAATATTATTTTCACATTTTACCCAACTTTCTTTTATGAAATACCAAGTCAGTGTTCAAAATTTTAAGTGTAAAGTTTGATCAAGTAAATACACAGTAATTTATAATTCATAAAAAAATAATTATTTGCTTTACTCCCTTTAATACTATTTTTAACTTATATCCAAATGAGACAGCTTCATTGCACACCAAAATGTTTCATTCATACACACACACACACACACACACACACACACACACACGTACATCCCTGAATGTATCTGAATGTTGTAATTTTAAATTATTTAATCTAACCTTCTTTCACATGTCATTGAAAGAAATATGTTACTAAATTGCAATTTTTCCTATGAAAATGCTACAAATATGGGATTTTGGTCTTTGGGATAATCTTATTTGCATAAAATAATATGCACATTTTAATTTTATATATTGGAAATTAAACTTCATATAGCCAGGATTATAATTTAGAAAGACAAGCATAAATTGTGTAATAACATTTTTAAAATTTTTCATATGTTGTCCTGTAATATTTTAAAATAACAAATAACTATCTAAAGGTCTGAGCCAAGTGTAGTATTTCATTCTTGGAGGGTATGAAATTGTATCATTCAGAAGTAGAAATTTAAGAAAATTAATTTCTCTCTACTCTTCTTCCGTCAATCCTCCACACATGCCTTAATTTTCTGAGGTCCACCTCTGGCTTTTTTTTTCATGCATTTTGTCTTCTATAGCTGCTTTTCTTTCTTTTTTTTTTTTTAATTCATTTTTATTGTTAGACTTATTGGGGTGACATCTGTTAGCAAGGATTACGTAGGTTTCAGGCATACAATTCTACAGTGCATTGTCAACTTGATGTATAATAAGTTCACCACCTAATGTGACTTCTCTTTCCATCACCTTATATTTATATAGCTGCTTTTCAATGCTGATCAGATCCGTCATTGGAAGTAGAGAAGAATGACTATGTGGTGCTTAATCAATACATAGATCTGTATTAAAAATTGACAAGAAGATACTATTTTATTTCTTAATATTCACTGTTTTTGAAAAGGATCTTAGAGATTACTTTCAGCTTACACACATAAACATGTATACAGATCAGTATTTTATCAATGTCTTGTAATAAATACCAGTATGATTTGTGGTAACTCATGACATATGCATTTTTTATTTGAGTGTTGTATTATGAACATTTAAAGGAAATCATGGTTAAATACGTGTTTTTACCAAACATAGTTATAGACTCCATTAGTTTAATACTGAGAATCTGCACTATTATCTTTAAAAAGAAAAAAAAAACTTGGAATCATTCTACTTTTTAAGAAACTTCAAGAAGCATTTCTCTAAGTGTCAAATGTGATTGCCTATGATTCATTTTTGATAGACCATGTACTTAAATCGAAGTTTTCTTTTTAATAGTTGGCAAGTGAAAACCTTCTATTACTTATACCCTTGAGTTTAAAATTTTCACAATATTACTGACATATTTTTGTATTAATTAAAGATTCTGTGTTGTGGAAACCACATGCTGAAAATGTGGGAGATTTTATCTCACCTGTATACAAAGGTGAGAATATGAAGGAGCTGAATCATTGATCAAAGATCACCTGGGTGGTGTAGTGGCTAGGCTTCAGCGCTCTCAATGTCATGGTCTGGGTTCGATTCCCAGACAGGGAACTACCAAAAAAAAAAAAAAAAAAAGAAAAGAAAAAAAGAAAGGTAAAAGTGGGTTTAAGAAAAATACTTACATATATCTCTGTGGTCTAAGGTTTTCAAATTTTGGGGGTAGATACGCAGAAGAGGGATAGCTAGGTCATATGATAACTCTGTTCTTAATTTTCTGAGGAACCTCCACACCGCCTTCCACAGTGGTTGTACCAGTTTGCACTCCCACCAGCAGTGTACCAGAGTTCCTTTTTCTCCACATCCTCTCCAGCACTTGTTATTCCTTGTCTTGTTGATTATAGCCATTCGAACAGCTATGAGTTGGTAACTCATAGTGGTTTTAGTTTGAATTTCCCAATAGCTAGTGAACTTGAGCATTTTTTCATATATCTGTTGACCATTTGTGTATCTTCATGGGAGAAGTGTTCGTTCAGGTTCTCTGCCCATTTAATTGGATTGTTTTCTCGTTGTTGAGTTATATGAGTTCTTTATATATTTTAGATATCAGCCCCTTATCAGAGGTGTTGTTTGCAAGGATTTTCTCGCATTCGGTTGGTTGCCTCTTTGCTTTCTTGATGGTTTCTTTAGTCATAGCAGTCCAGTTTACAGTGGCCAAGTCATGGCAACAACCAGGGTATCCTCTGATAGATGAGTGGATAAAGAAGTTGTGATACTTCTACACAATGGGATATTACTCAGCCATAAGAAAAGATTAAATATTGCCATTTGTGACAACGTGGATGGACCTTGAGATCATTATGCTGAGTGAAATAAACCAGACAGAAAAAAATCAAGAACCATATGATTTCACCCATATGTGGATATAAAACGGAAAGCAACAAAGAAATGAAAGATCATGGACACAATTACTTAGTGGTGACCTGAGGGTAAGGTGGGGAGGTCGGTAGAGAAGTGGATAGGGAGGAGGGAGAGGGAATCAAATCCATGGTGATGGAAGGAGCGTTGACCCTGGGTGGGGAACACATAGCACAACACATAGCAATGTATTGCACACCTGGAACCTCTGTAATTTTTACTAACCAATGTCACCCCAATAAATTTAACAATAAAATAATAAAAAATAAAAAATACATAATGAATGCTTTTGAGGGCTTTCTGGAAAGTACCCAGCCACATAATATGAAAAATAGAGGTATTTATAACTGGATTTTTCTGGACAATCCTCATATTATTCAAAACTTGAATGGCAGATTTGACAAAGAGGATCCAAATAATGTTCTTTCACTGTAGAAGTAAAGAATATGGCACAAATTAACCATTAACTAATTCAGAGGTTAAAAATTTGTCCATATACAAATGTTAACCTAAATAAATACAAAAAGTTTTTAAATGTATAATGCATTTTCTAGTAAAAAGGGTACTTTATGACAAGTAAATTGACTTCTACATATACACAAAACTATGGTGGGGGGTGGTAGAAGAGGGAAAAGGAGATCAAATATATGGGTGACAGGAGAACTGAGTCTAGGTGGTGAGCACACTATGCAATATATAGATGATGTATTATAGAATGTACACTTGAATTCTATGGAATGTTACCAACCAATGTCACTGCAATAAATTTAATATGTAAAAAAAAAATACTGCATGGTTTACTGAAATTGTAAATTTTGAAAGTAACAGTGTTAAATTACCTCCCAAACATGACTAATTTATATAATGAGAGTAGAGAGTAAAACTTACATTTCTGAAATTCAGACATGTCATAGTCATAAGTGGTCATCACATACTGGGACAACTAGATGATGTATTTAATTTTCTTTATACACACACACACACACACACATATGTGTGTATATATATGGATCATAGTTACTTAGTCTGATTAATTTTCAGATATATTTAAAAACAGACAAATTTATAAAATTAGTGCCTATATTTGCTACATTTGGTAGTAACTTCATTTAATAGCACAAACATAACGAAATAACAAAATGGACAATAGCTGACTTATATTTTTAATTCTTAAATATGTGCCAGGCTGTATTCTAGCATACAGCTTCACTTAATCCTTACAGTAATGTTATAACATAGGCATTAGTAATGTGGCCAGAGGAGACAACTGTGGCATTGAGATGCTAAGTAGCTCTCCAGTGGGTGGAGGCTGAGAACTTGTCCTTGGTAGCGTGAGTCCAGAGAGGACAGTAAGCACCTGGACGGAGCTGCCTTGCCAAAAGAATATCTAGGCATTCTGTTTACAAGGCAACCTGATGCTCATGAACTACAGAGTCATGCTAACTACTTACAAAAAGAAACAGTGTTTCTAATACTTAAATTCTGGAGATGAGGCAAATGATGTACAGATTTAAAAGCAAGCAAAAGATAACTGCAAATATCATTTTAAGACAACATGAATTGAAACATTGTAATTCTTAGATAACAACCTTAGTATCTCAAAAATGCTTTCTAAAATTATTCAAGGATGCAAATTATGCATGAATCTTTAAAGGTATATTTAGTTCAGTCAAAGTTGTAAGCTCTGGTCAAGGTTGAAAAGCCGCCAGTGGTAATAACTCATTCAATAAAGAAACAGAAATAAGTATATGTATTTTTAAATTTTAATTAACTCATTGTCTAGTTGTTCAATCTTAGAATATGACATAAGGTATAACATCAAAATAAGCGTTTGTCAGAATACCTATATCTTACAATTAAGCAGTAGTTTTTTGACTACAGATATCAACATTTTTTTTTTCTTTACTGACAATTTTTAACATCAGCTCTACTGCTCTTTCCTTGTCCCAATTCTGGGACAAGCCAACCAGATAACAAAATTAGTTCATAGTCAAAATCTCTAAATGATAATTTTGGTAAAAATATAATATAATAAGGTGGTTTGCCTAGTTAAAATAAATTTATACCAGGATGGACTAGAAGCTGCATAATCATTAATGGAAATATGTGTATGTGAAAAGTATAGCAACACACGTGTACTGACAGTGATAGATAATATGCAAACATATTTTAATTTTTTAGGTTTATTAAAATTGATGTTTTGCTTGTATCTTCTGAGAATTTCAGTGAATTCAGTGGACCTTAGTTATTTTTAACACATTCTGCAGTGTACATAGTTACTTGGCTCTATTTACTTGATTAGAGAAAAGGTGAAATGGAAATAAAAATATAAATTTATAGTTTAAAATATTTCTTTCTAAAGTCAAACAAACCAACCCCGATCAGCTCATAAATATTTTGTTCTTTTTTTTAAATTAGTACATTAAGCAAACATAAAATAGAAAATTTGATATGTACATCTATGTTATCTATACTTACATTTTATCACTTATATTTAAATGAATTTGCAAAGTATTACTGCCACTTTCAAATAAATAGATTGAAGTTTATAGCATTTAAGCATTTTTTCAAAATTGATTATTACATTAGTGAAGACATTAGTAGCCTACATAGAATACTTTTATGCAAAGAACTTTTTGGTCTTTAGATTTATCCTTATAGAACTTTAAATCAAGTATATTATATATTATTATTATTATTCTGCATTTGCTTACATTACCATAATCTTAATTATAGTAATAATAATTGTGCCTATTATTCTTATTTTCTTATCAATGGAAAAGGCTATTAAATAGATTTAAGTATATGGACTTCTACTGTATGTCTTAGACAATGTTTAATAGAAAAGTTATGATGTACTTGACAAATGGTGATAGTAATTTGGTTATTTATCTGGAAGACTATTACAGAGGCACCTGAAAGAAAGATTTCAACAATTACTGGTTAAAATTTTCCACAATATGAAATGCAAAATAGGATTTAGAATAATAGGGCCTCATTAATGCAAAGGGAAAAAAATGACAAATCCCATTTGTGTGTGTGTGTGTGTGTGCGTGTGTGTGTGTGTGTGTGTGTATGCATGCATTATGGTACAAGTATTGCTTTAAGGGCCCCAAATATTTGCCCCTTCCCATTGGTATTTCCTTTGCAATGGAGCTTTGTATCTCCTCTAATTAAGATGAGAAGCATTACCCCTCCTTGATTCTCAGCGCCTCCTTATGACTTTGGCCAGTGTTAGCAAAGATAAATAACTGGTCCATTCCAGGTTTGTCTGTTGCTATTCTTCTTTTTCCATGTGAATATTTCTGAGTTAGCCTGTTAGAAGAACAGACACATGGACCAGAACTTTTTCATTCCAGAGCTCCATCTCAGTCCAAACCACAATAGACCAACCGATAGCCAGTGGGCCTGAGGTATGTGAGACAGCCTAGCCAGGATCACCCGCTCTGCCTAGCCAACCTGGAGTTATGGCAGATGCACGAGTGAGCCAAGCCAAGGGCACGGGACCACCCCTGGTACAACTGCAGACTCATGCACTCAGTAATTAGTTGTTTACAATGAACTTTGGTCTGCTAGGTTATGCAGCATTGTTATGGCAATGGGGAAGCAATTAGAGCAATATATGTGTTAAGAATATATGGGGTAGAAAAAATATGGAAATGTAGGTACCCTGTTTTTATTATTTGATTACCTGAAAGAATGTTATAGCTAAGATAGGGGCTAAGTTTAGAGAACAAGTGAGTTTAAAAAAAAAAAAACAAAACAGAAACGAAAATGGTCATTACTGATATTTTGGTCGTGACAACTTTTGTTGAATAGGACTATCCAGCATTGTGTAGAAAATTCAGAATCATTAGTCTCTGGAATTTCAATGCCAGGAGGGCCTCCTAATGTGGGCAATCTATAGTGAATTTATATATCCCCCATACTAATATGTTTCAAGATCAAAACTGCTCTTATATACTTGTATTCTCACTAAATATATGTGCTCACGATGAAAAGAAAACTTCATGTGTAATATAATACAAACAGTATTACAGGATTTGAAAAAAAATCAGTTTTTTTTTAAATCTTAGAATGATGAGTGTTAAGAGTTGGATGTGTGTGTCCCCTCCAGATTCATATGTTGAACCTCTAACCACAAGTTTGGCTGTATTTAAAATAAGAAAATAATTAAGATTAAATGAGTTAATATGGTGGGGATCTAATCTAATAGGATTAGTATCCTGAGAGTGCACCCCCCCACCCTCGCTCCAACACCCTGTGTGCACTCACTGAGGATAGGTTACTTGAGGACACAGCAAACTAGGATGATCCCTCATCAGAATTCCAACCTGGCACACCTTGATGTGGGACTTCTATCCTCTAGAATTGTGCAATGATAAATTACTGTTGTGTAAGATAATCAATCTGTGGTATTTTGTTATGACAGCCTGAGTTGACTAATACAGTAAGTTTGAGTTGATTTTAATTGTAATGTATATTTTATGATATCGCTCCTATATTTTTGAATAAACAGTAACATATGGGAAAACATTATAGTCTCTCTTTCTTTAACAATGACATTAATTTTTGAAATAAGTTAATAAATTCAACTGTAAACACTAGCTTTGTGCCCAATGCTTAATGCCATACTCCTACAGTAGTCAAATATATCACAGTCTATTTTTCTTTTATTTTTATGATTTTGTTAACTTTTATTACAGTTATTTGGGTTACACTGGTTAATAAGATTATATAAGTTTCAAGTGTATAATTCTGTAACACATCATCTGTAGACTGCATGTGTGCTCGCCACCCAGAGACAGCTCTCCTGTCACCATGTATTGGACCCCCTTTACGCTCTCCTACTCCTCCACATCCCCCTTTCCCATTGGTAACCACCATGCTGTTTCTCTGTCTGTGTGTCTCAAAGTATGTTTTTCAACAGGTACGTTTTTTCATTTTAGCATTAGTGTTCCATTGCCTAAATTTGTACATACAGCAGTTAAAGAGAATCATTTCATAAACATGGATATGGAAGAAATATGGTAGACTCTGCGTTAACTGGAACTCAACCAACCAGAATAGTTTCGGCGTGGCTTATGAGTGCTGGTTATCGGTCTACGTGAATTTACCCAGCATCTACCCATCCCCAAGGGGGCCGGTTAACAGAGTCTAATGTTGTACTGTATTTTTCCACATATAAGACAATGCTTTTGTCCAAAATTGTGAGACTAGGAGTCATTTTATACACAGGCATGACCAATTGGAAGGGTTTCTTAACATTGGGCTGTAAAAGTAGGGGTTGTCTTACACATGGGGGCATCTTACACATGGGAAAATACGATATTGTGTCTTTCAATAAATGAATCTGAATTTTACTTAGGAACTCCTCTCCCTGTGTCTTAGAAATTTAGTCTTAGTGAATTCAGTTTCTCTCATTTCATTTCTTGATGGGACATAATAATCTAGGGCTCCTTAAGAAGAATAAAGTTAGGGTTTATTTGGTTGGTTTTTCTTTTTGTTTTTGAAGGCCAGGGATGGCTCCTTGTCCTGTTTGTTCTCCCATCTAATGATACGGATGGGAAATCCTTTCCGTAGATAGTCCTCATCGCCCTTGTGGACTGCTGCTCATCCTCCTCACCACGAGTCCTCCCCTAATGCATTCACCCCTCTCCCAAAGGAGCGGCTCGTAGAACATCTGCCCCATCTCAGTGCTCCTGCATCTGCTATCTGAGTCGTGCTGAGTGCGCAGCCGTGCTACTTCCCCGTAATATCCCTGGGAGGGCAGCGCCGTCCTACTTCATGGGCCTTCCCTCCCATGTTTCTTGTTTTGTTTGGTTCTGATGCGTATTTTCTCACACTCCTTTCTGCATGCTATGGACGTTACCTTTGGAGACAGTGGAGGGGAGGGAGATGATGAGAAGTTTTTGCTCACTTTATCAAGAACATGCACAAGTTTCCCACCAAGACATTGCTTTGCTTGCCTTCCAACCTGTGATGTAGTCTCTGTTTGTTACGTATGGAATGAAAATTATTTACAAGCATACATTGTTGGACTTTACACATACTCTGTTCCACAAATTGAAGGTTGGTGGCAACCCTGCACCCAGCAAGCGTGTTGGTACCACTTTGCCAGTAGCATTTGCTCCTTCTGTTTCTCTGTGTCACATGTTGGTAATTCTGCAGTATTTTGAACTCTTTCATCATTATTATGTTTGTTATGGTGATCTGTGATGGTTGATCTTTGATATCACTAGGGAAAGACTCTCTATCAGCAAAAAGATTATAGCTTGCTGAAGACTCATATAGTGATCAGCATTTTTTACAATAAAATATTTTTAATTAAGGTATGTACATTGTATTTTTAGAGATGCTATTGCACATGCAGTAGATACCAGGGCAGTGCAAACATAACTGTGAAACCAAAAATTTTCTGTTACTCACTTTACTGTGGTATCCACTTCTTAGGGTGGTCTGCAACTGAACCCACAGTATCTCCAAGGTATGCCTATACGTTTAGATCAGTATGTTGGTTTTGATATTGAAAAGACTTGCTTTTTTTTTTTTTTTACCAAACTATTATTTCAGTAAAAAGAAAAAAGAATCAAGAATGAACCGTTTTGTATTCATTCTGTCATGCTATCCATTCACTGATCTATTGAGAGAGAAAAAGATACAAACTAATTGAATATGGAAGAGAAAATGAGAAGGATATTCAAAGGAAAATAATCAGTTATATGGCACAGATTATCCTGCTAAAGAGCCGCACTTTGTTATCAGCCAGTGAAGTAATCTGAAGAGAATAGAGATTAACTTTGTGCAGAATTGTGGTGAGAGTGAAATAAAGACCGATACCAAGGTAAAGGATTATTTTTTAAATTGTCTGTAGGATTAATTTCAAATCTAAAGTGAATCAGACTCATCCTTGATAGGAAGTGTAATGTTAAATCCAGAAGAACAATGTATGTATACAATCAGATATGGTTTTTGGCACATGTTTTTAATTTGCTGTCTCAAAGTTTGAAGTATGGTGCAATTGAAACTATTCCTTTTATATCTCGTTACAAACTTGCTTTGGGAACAGACAGTTCTGCCTGACTTAGAGGCAGGGTAGAGGTGGGTAGCACAACCCTAGAATAAAGAGAAAATGTGTGATGGGACAAAGATTTGATGTTTGTATCAGTATGAGAAATACAGGAAAGGAAGAACATAGCAATTGTGTCATTCCTAATGATATTTCTGATTTATTGCAATTGTGAAAGTATTTTTAAATACTGATTTCGTAGATTTCAAATGACAGTAATTTTATATTTTAGTATTTAAAAATGATACTATTCATCTTCTATATTTGGTTTTATGTTTGTGGCTAATATATCTGAGTTTGTGACTATGAGAGTAATACATAAAATGGAAATAATAAGAATGTGTAAAAACACGTCCAGGTTTATATATGCACGTACCACCTAGTGATTCTGTCTCCTATATATACACATATATTTATTTCCAAACATTAATATGTATTCATTAAGCAAATATGCTTCTTAGTTTTAAAAAATGTAACAGCTTACATTAAATAATTTAAGCCTACTTGAGAGTTAAATTTACAATTAAATGCCATGCAAATGGTGTTTTCTGTGATTTTTTTCTGAAAAAAATATTTTCGAACCTGCATAAATTTAAAAAGTTCAAGTTTTGAAGGTAACATAAAAGTATAAAATTGTGCGAGAAAAATATAAACAATGTAACTAAAAGTAGTCTTTAGGTTTTCCTTTTTTCCATATTTATCTTAACTACCCCAAATGTGTTACATAATACAAATATTTAAATCACTATCTCTATAAAAAATGTACTAGACCCTAGAAAGAATTTACGGGAATATCTCTTGTGCATTGGATCTGAGTAAGCCAGTCGCCTATGGAAGACTGTAACCTCATCTGTAGTCCTCCTCTGTGTATGACTTCTGTACGTAGTCTGGGCAGAGCCTTGGTCCTCACGTTATCGCTTCTATGACAAAGGTAGGTGGAAGATTTAAAAGAATGTTAACTGGAGGAATGGCAAAACTACCAATTATACTTTATCCCTTTATAACCTACAGACTTTCTCTGTCTTTAAAACACTAATCTTTCTACCTAAATGTATTTTAATATTTTATAAATTAAAGGAATAAAATCTAAGTCTCCCAAGGCTGTTTTCCAAAAATATAACACACCTTCTAAGATGCTAATGTTCTTGTTAATATATCTGAAAAAGAATGTAAAACAGAATTTACAAAATTGTACATTTGGGATTCTCCTTTATTTTTTAAATAAACCATCCTAGCAAAACAAGAATTATTATTAATAACTAGGGCAAATTACTAGACAGAATATTAAGTTATGTACATTACCTTTTATTGTTATTGCTCTTGATTTTTTATTTTTGGTGGGGGGTGGAAGGACAGAACACGTTCTTAAAAATGTAAATTCAAAATTATCCAAAGATAAATTACAAACTGTCTTTGCCTACAAGGAGTTCATGCAGAATGTATTTGAAAATAAGTGACATAAAACAATATTTTAGACTTCTGAGTAAATAAGGACAATTAAACACATTTACATACATAATATCTGTATATTTTTACATCTTCTTTTTACATGTATCTGTATTTATCTATTTTTTTAAATCTGTCTACTTTCCTCACTATTTCACTTTGCATGCCATTGGAATATCAGTAACCAAATAAGATTTATTATATGCAAAACTAAGAAAAAAAGCAGATAATGATGAATTAGAGTTGTCTACAAAAAATTGGAAAATGGGGTAGTCAAGGCTATCCTTGGTTCTTCGTAAAGCAGAGTCTGAGGCAAAGGTAGTTTATTGGGGAATCTGATCTCAGTAAATCAATGTAAATGGGAATCGAACTAATTATGGAAGTAGGAAAAGTTTAAATAAGGATGTATTATTAATTTAGCCACTACAATAGGTGGTTTTTTTCTTGATCCCATGAGAACATTATTAGGTGTGTTTAAAATGCATGTGAAAATTATTAGCCTGGAGGATTAATTGGGGATCATTAATACATCACAATCTCCTGTCAATCAAGAATGGCACTCTGGTTGGTGATACTTCTGAATCCTGAGTTAAGTAGGCATTGATGTAGAGTACTTACTCACTGGTATCCTATATTCCAATGATAGGAAATCACCAGTATAGAAAGTGAGGTACACGGCAGTGATATCAGACAAAATACGGCCAGGTTCCACTTCAATGAAGCCAGTACAGACCTTCATGATATGATGGAAGTAGTAGAGGAGCAAAGAGGATTTGAAAGTGCTACATAATACGAGTCGATACAGTTCCACTCCTTGAACCACTGAGATCAAGTTTTGCCCACCAGTAAGCTTTCTAGATAATTCTCAAGCACAATTTCTAAGTAAGAACCTGACACAAAAGGTCTAATACTACATGTAGCAGTTCCTTTTAATCTAGTTGGTCTTGGAGTGTCATCTTTTTCTCCTCTAATGCACATTTTTATTTCCTTCATCAAGTACCTAACATGTCTAGGTTCTTGGCTGATAGGTTCACTTGGCTCTTCATCTGAGCCCTAAGTTACTCTACTTGTGATGCTACATGATCATTGTTATAAGTCGTCATTATCATAAACCTGAAAGCATCTAGAAGTAGCCCAGTGAATCTGGTTTCCAAACATACCACTACCTACTACAGTGGTGGAAATGTACCTATCCCTTCATACTTATCAAGATCCCTATGTGCTTAGAAGAGTACCTTTTTTTCCCCTTTTTTCCAGCTGATTCTTTTTCATGAGGAGGCCAAATGACTAGGGTTTACTCTTAGCTTTAAGTCTATATTAATTCTTACAATTCCCTTTATTAGATGTGTAATTAGATGTTTCAAATTTGCAGACCCAAAAGTTGTGGGGATCAGAGGAACAAAATCTAGTTATGAATCACAGGGAGTGATCTTGAGAAGGGCCAATATTACTTTTGTCCCTTATTTCCTGGACCTGCGTATTTTAGCTATTTGGAAGACAACATTATACTCGTACATCAGTTTATATACAAGGTGTTTTCCTAAGCTGACAGATTAATGCAGTCTTTATAAATACATTTGCCTGTTCTATCAGGTTGGTAACTTTTGAATGGTGCAATATATAGTACAAAAAAAAGTCCTATGCATCTATACTCATACTGTCTTTACGTGGGGGCTGAAATCATCTAAATATTTCCCCCAATAATGTCTGGTAGTTTTGCCATCTTTCAGTTGTGCTCTCAGTTTCTCTCCACTTGGACTTCCCCATGTTTCTCTCCTTATAACCTAATCTTGAATTTCTCATAGCACATTGGTTGGTTCCAAGAATATGTGTCCTAAGAGAAGGTAAGCCAAGCAAAATCTGTAGTATTTTTAGGACCTTGTTTTGGTACTGTTACTTCTATTGTAGTCTACTCATTAGATATGGAAAACTAAGACAGGAGAAAGAAATTATACTCAAATATTTTTTTGAGAATTGGCTTTAGGAAAAGGTACAGACATGTTTTAAAACCATTACTCTGACTTATGGACACACGATATTTACATTATTTCTATATAAAAAGTGCACTTCTTTTTTCTACCTGCTACCTGTTCCCCTGACCCCCCCACCCAGTCCCTCTCTAGCTGCATGTCTCCGAAGGCAAAGGTACAGAAAGCATCGTAGTGACTGGTATTGGTATGGTCATGAACCATCATTTGCAGGAAACCAGCTTCACAAAAGAAGCTTACAAGAACTACATCAAAGATTATATGAAATCAATCAAAAATAAACTTAAAGAAAAAGACCAAAAAGAGTATAAAACCTTTTATGATGAGAGCTGCAGAACTAATCAAGTGCATCCTTGTTAATTTCACAAACTACCAGTTTTTTATTGGTGAAAACATGAATCCAGGTGGGATGGTTGGTCTGCTGGACTACCATAAGGATGGTTTGACCCATGTACATTTTCTTTAAGAATGTTCAGAAATGAAAAATGTTAACAAATCTGGAAATTTGGATGTATAACCTGTCATGATTGGCTGCTGACTTTCATCCACACACCAGGACTAGGACAAATGGGAGTAAAGTTATCAAGCTCTTCATTTATTTTGACTTTGATTTCTTTGGAGCAGAGGCATTATTTTTAAGAAAAACATGTCATGTACATTGTCTAAAAATATCATGCATTTAAACTCAAAAAGAAAAAATACACTTACAGTTTTTCTAGACTCATCCCCATAGAATTACCTATGAAACGGTATTGTGTAACTATGCTCCCTGTCCCAACTGCTCAACTCTACATTACAGCCTGAAAGCACTCATAGACAATGTATACATGAGCATATATGCCTGTGTTCTAATATACTTCCTTTATAAAATCACACGGGCCATTGTCTCCATGCTGCCTCTAGTTTGTTGACCTTTGTTCCACCGCATCACACTCATGCTTGAGGTCCAGGATCTGCTCATCAGAATCAGGTCCTCAGAAGTGCTTCCTTTTACAAAACTTTGTGCATTTAGTTTTTCTCACTCTAAGGCCCTAGACCTAAAAAGAAATATTCTCTGACTGACACAGCTCAAACACAGTGGTGGAAAAGGCATAGAATAATCACTGTAGCCACACTCAGTCCAAAAAGGGGAAACTAGAAAGCGTCTCTCAGACACAGATGGATAGTGACTCTGAAAGACAGGTGGGCAGAGGTTGCCGGCTCAGTAGTTTTCTGAGCTGTCACTGTCCTTTAGACACTTAAGGGTCCAAAGTTCTCTTTTCATTGGGCACTGCCTCTGGCTTTTAGTTCAAGCTGAAATTACTATTAAATTTTGTGGATTTCCTATAAATCAATTGGAAAAAAATATATTAAAAATTGTTTTCCAACATAAGAACTTTCTGCTTTGTGCTTCCTGCAAGATTAGTGAAAGAGAGCTTTCTTAAGATTTTTCAGAAGCCCTAAAGTTTAATGAAAATACAAGGCACATCTGCCACATCACTCGTGGGTCTTTTGTCTAATTGAACACTTCTCTGAGGCCATTCTTTAGCTATTTCTCACGTCTTTACCAATGATTTTATATTTGTATCCTGAGTGTAATGTTTGCTCCCAAGCCCTTACTTGATTTGAAAATGTTGAGTAGGTGGGAATGATAAATAATGTATATTATCCCTAAATATCTGTCACCTTTCTCTTTTCTTCTGCTTGAATACTGATTTTTTAATTTATTTTTAAACTCCTGTCTCTCCTCCTGGATTTTACTAAGAGAAATTAGATGAAGCTACTCCACTGCTCTGCCTGGGTATATGTAAAACACTGAGCGCATTAATATCTTATATTAGCATGATAGGTTTGTCACAGTTAATGAACCAATATTAAGTGTTGTTATTAACTCAAAGGTATACTGATTTACAACCTAATTTTTGGTAGTGTAAGTCCCTCTACATGATTATAAAATGTTAGACAAAAAAATGTTAGATGGTACATGCTTGAATATGTCTTTATTTTACCATTGTATTTGATTTATGGTTTTTCTGGGTATAGAATTTCAGTTTGTTAATCATTTTTCCTCAGAAATTTGAAGCCATTTGCACATTATCTTTAACACTATGAATATGTTTTATGCCAGATCCTTAAACCTTTTAAGTGACTTACTCAGACTCCTAATCTTTTGTAATTAACCTGAATTCCTCTCTATATTCTTTATCCAAGTCATCTCTAATGCCCAGTTTTCTAAAATTTTAGAACTGCATGCATGTGTGAGTGTGTGTGACTTTTTTAGATCTCTAATCATTTATTTTAGTTAGCTTTAAGTATAGCTCTCTAGGGATACAGGGCATGGAATAGAGCATCCCTAGTATCAACATTGTTAGGACTGGTGAAGCATAAAAGAAAGCAACAAAGAAAAAAGAAATGAACAAACAAACAACCCATGAACACAATCAATAGTTTAATGTTTATTTGGGGACGAGGGAGTTAGGGAGGGGAGAAAGGGGAGGGGGTGAGAGAGGAGGGAGGGGAAGCTTGATATAGGGTGATGGAAAAAGAAGTCACATTAGGTGGTGAAATTATTATACAACAAGTTGACAGTGCACCGTGGAATCGTATGCCTGAAACCTATGTAATCCTTGCTAACAGATGTCACCCCAATAAGTCTATCAATAAAAATCAATTTAAAAAAAAAAGATCTGAAAGAAACAGGACACATTTTTTAAAAGATAACAGTCAGATCACTCTTAGGCCATCATGTGCCATTGAAGGCTTTATAATGTGATATATGTATTAAGATGCCATTTCTAATCTCTGAAATAAATAGCATGGTATTTATATATTAGTATTATATATTATTATCAAAATGTTTAGAAGAGATTACTTATCGTAAAAATATGTGCTCTTCTTCTCTCAGTAATAAAACTGATTCATAAATGCATAGGCATGAAGAATAGGCTGGATGTCCCAGAGCCACTAATTGGAAGTTTTGATCATGGGATTAAATTTTACTGGTAGCACGCAAAAATATTTCTGATAAGTATTCTTAAAATGAAAGGACCAGTATCTCTTTTCTCTTATCCTTTATTGCTGTTTGAAATACAAACATAAAGGCTGAATTTTCAGCTATTATCCTGTACCATGTGGTGGTCTTGGGAGAAGAAACCAGGGAAAGTAGGGGACCACAGCAGAAAGTAATTTAGCCATCTCAACATCAAGTGGTTTAGAAGCCTGGATTTGCTACTTCTGTACTTGTTGACTATGAGTAACAAATATCCCTCTATTATTTTTATAGCAGTGTTATGCTGAATGTTGCCATGATTCACATCCAAACCTAAGACTTACTAGTACCTAATTTTTTAAAGTGAGTATAACCAGATAAATTATGTAGTTCAATCAGTGGATACGTGCTTGTACTAGCACCATACTCCTTCCAAAAGCTGCCTCCTGCAGTTCTTTTTAAGATCAAAGTAGTAAATTTACTTCTTTAGTAATTATTCCATATTATATTTATTACTTTTAGTGCCTCTTTTACTCTTCCGTTACTGATTATACAATAAACACACACACACACACACACACACACACACACACACACTCATATACACATATAGATCATTTATATGGTCCTCTTCTGATGCTTTTAAATAACGATGTGGGAAACAAAAATCAAATTTTATGTTTACAGTTTGTGAAAATCTAACTGTATTTCCAACAGTGAACTACTATTTATTAATTTAGGGCTTTCCACTGAAATATACCATTTACTGTTTTAAAAAAATTAGAGTGAAGTAATAGTGAACTTATTCTCTCAGGAGTAATTTTCTGCATATTGGGAATAGGAGACTTTTTAAAATACACACTTCATAATGTTCTCAAGATCCACTTTACTAGGCTCCAACAAATGAACACCTTACCTAAAACTCTGCCTGTATGGCTGCTGACTTTGACAGTCACCAACATGACTTCTTAATGTGTTAACTCTTGCCTCCAGGAGATTCTCTTTCTGTCAGGATCTAAGGAATGTGGAAGTAAAGCAGTCACACATAAAAATGCCCTGCTTCAGCAAGATGGAAATTTATATTAACAGGACCCCTACATTCTTCTTCACTGACCCATGTAAATTCACTGACATCTCTTTAATGACTTGCTATCTAATTCATTGCTTATAAAGCTAAGAGGATTAAAACACAATATGAAAAATGTACTTTTTTATATTTCTGTAATAATTATTATTCTGTTTTCTCTGTACTGTTAATTGTTGAGGAGAAATTCATATATATGTATATATTGTCCCTGCAATTCTTCCTCAATTGTATGCTAAAAATACCAGATACTACATGTGGTTTCAAGGTCATTTTTGTTCTTATTCCCATTCTGAGTATTATGTTTTATTTCCTAATTTTTTTTGCATTATATATTTATTTTTGTGTTTTCTGTTTTCTGCACTACATTCTTTCATATATAGAGAGTTTCATGTAGCTTTCTCTCAAAGCATTTCCATGTTGAATATGTCATTTTTCAAGTGAATAAGACTTAAGCTACTTCTTTTATTCTCCAGAACTATGTTCATACATTATGCTTTGGGGATAAATTCATCCCTTTTTCATTTTAAGGTATATTCACTCCCTGATTCTAAGAATATCTGCAGCATTTTAGACCAAATTAAATAATCAGTATGTTCCAAAAAAGAAGATAAGATAGGAAAATGATAAATGTCTTAGGTTGTATGGTTTTCCAGTAATGGATAATGAGGATTGACCCAAAATAACATAATTAGATCAGAGACATTGGTTTTTGATGTGAGCCTGCTTTAGGCCTTACCTCTCTACTCCACTCAAAAGCCTTTGGCCACTAAATGTGTCTAACACTATCCAGTGCTATTTACTTCAGTGTTCACGTTCTGCTCATAAACTACTTTTAGCTAATGCAACTAAAAAGATGAGATTAAAGGGTAACTTATAGGGGCCAATACCCATCACGCCCAAGCTTTATGCCTACCAGTCATGTATACTTTGACAGGAAAAATGACCAAAAAATAAAGATGCAATTACAAAGGATAATACTGTTACTGGAACCATATTTGAAAGCAGACTTTTTTTTTATGTTTGTTTTTTTCTAATATACATAAAAGAAGAGAAACACTTTTAACATTTTTTCACCAGCATGCATCTATTTCTCCTAAAGGAATAACCTGTGGAAGAAAGCTCAAAATCTGATTCTCCTAGCTATGCAAGCACAACCTACCTCAGAAAACAGCAAGTACTTGGCTTTTTTATTAAAACATTTCTGCAAGTGCTCTACCTACCTTCCCGCTTATCTTCATAGGATGGCAGCAATGTCTCCAAAATGAAAAAAAAAAAAAAAAGGCACCTGGTCATTATAAAGAAATTCAAAACCAAACGATTCAGTATTTTCTTTGTCCATTAGCAATAGATTCCTGACTTTATCAGCAATCATTTCAAAATATATTTTCTGTTTTCTGTCCATTTTGAAAGGGCACAAAATCTACTGGCAGTATGTCAATACAAGTAACACTAGGCAAAATCAATAGTAAAAAAAATACCTACAATATATTTTAGCTTATCTAAATTAAGTATAATTAAATACCTCACTATTCTATAATTGTCAGATTCTGAAAATATGGACCTATTTTTGTTACTCAAAATGGTTCCAAAAAACACTTTTTATATTTCATGATGAGTTCTATGTAAATTGAAGATGCATTATTTTGTTTTTATTCTGTAATATAATTAGTTAATGCATTACATAGTAGAGAGTAAACCCAGTTAAAATTGTTTGCTTAAAAAAAATTGAGCTAAGTAAACAGATAACAAGTGAGATATGCCAGTAAAGTCTACATGTAAATGAAGCTTTAAAAGCTAACATATCAGAATTCTAGACAAAAGAATTTTGGGACCTAAACAGAAATTACAAACCCAGGTAGCAACAGCTCCAAGACTCACATCATAATCTTTTAATTTCTGATACATTGTTATATTTTTACTATTCAGCTTTTATGTTTAAAATTAAAATGACATTTTATATTACAAATTAACACTATCAGCTTTACAAAAATTTTAACGTGACAGTAATTTGTCAAAGAAAATTTTGATTTTCAGTTGATAAACTATATTAAATATAATGCCTTTTAAAACATTAAGTTTGGATGAATATAATATCAGGGCTGCCCATCATGATAAAGAATATCACATTAAGATGAGGCTATACTGGATTGCCATGGGCCATAAATTTAATGTCTGGTGTCCTTCTAAAGTCAGAGACATTTAGTGAAAGACAAATACACAGAAGAAAGACACACACAGTGGGAAGAAGACCCTGTGATGTCAAAAGCAGAGATTGGAGTGATGAATATGCAAGCCAAGAACACCAAAAATTACTGGCAAACACCAACACAAAGCAAAGAAGAAAGTGTCTCCAGTAAATAGACTAATACAGAAACCAATTTGAATTTATTTTCTATAAGAAATCAATTACAGAATGTCTTTGATCATTTTTAAAATTCTACAGATATTTTAATAGGAGTAATGGCAATCCATGCTTTATGCTTTTCAAAGATGTACTTCCTGAGTGAATATAAAGTTATACAATTTTATATTATAGTTTGAATATAAAGAGAGAAGTTGTGTTCTTTAGTTCTAAGCTTTATTTAAATATATAACAAAAATGGTTAGTGAGATAGGGCTAACCGATGTGCTTTCAAAGATTCTCATGGGAAGGTACATAATAGTTGGTTATATAATTTGGTAATCACTGGTAATCCAATGTAAAGATGTTGAAAGTAGTAATAAATTCAGATTAAACATGAACAGAAATATCTTTAATCTATGCCTACATGACATCAAAGAAACTCATTCAAAAATGAAATACTTATTGAAACAGTTACTCCTAGTCATAAAACTTTAAAGTCCGCAAATGGTTATTTGCATTCTGTTACACAAATTAAATGTTTTTCCTACCACACTGGGCTTGTAGATGTGATTTCAGATTTCAGAATAATATAATCGTTATTATTTATATATTATTAAAGTAACGTGTGTTATTGTTGTATATTGATTATTTAGATAAATTTTAATAGAAATCATACAGGAGCTACTTGACTTATGACGAGTTACATCCTGATAAACCCATCACGAGTTTAAAGTGCGTTTAACACACCTATGTTACTGAACATCATAGGCTAGCTTAGCCCAACCTGTTCTAAATGTGTTGGAACAGTTACATTAGCCTACCTTTGCTCACTTACCTTGAGTTTCATCTCAAGAGTAATTGACTTAACTCTTCTCAACAGAAGCAGGAGGCATGGATGGACATTTTGTAGACAGAGTAGATATGAAAACACAAAGCACAATAACCCAAAAACTTTGGCACCATGGTACACTGTAGTATCAGTTGTTTACCCTCAAAATTGTGTAGCTGATTGAAAACTGGCTTGCTGCTGCTCCCCAACATCAGGAGAGTATCGTACTTAGGACATCCCTAGCCCAGGAAAAGATCAATATTCAAAACTTGAAATATAGTTTTTACTAAATGCGTATTACTTTTATATCATGGTAAGTCAAAAAATCCTGAGTCAAACCATTGTAAGTCAGGAACTGTCTGTATTGCAATGAAAATCTACAACCATGGCTTATCTAGGTAAATAAATGTAGGCATAAATATATTAGCTTATAATTACTTTTATTTGTTACTATCTTTAATCCTAAATGCTTGATTAAAAACATTTTTCTGATTATATATACACTACACCATGGAACACTATTTAATTTTAGTCTTATCTTCCCCTTTCTTAGTAGAACTTCAAGCAGCTGTCTCAAAATGTGAACAATGCTATGGTATTGTTGAAATATACCTCATCCTATTACTTCTGAATAAAACAATAAAACATGCTATTATATATACCTTTGTAAATACTTCCCATTGGTTTGTGTATAGGAGAATTCTAGGAATTAAAAATGCAGTTTCTTTTCTTTCTACATTCTGGTGGGTCTGGTATCTCTGGTGTGCTTGAAATAAATGGTGCATAAACTTTCACTCTTCAACCATGGAGACCTCCAACTGTCTCATGTTTTAGAAAACATGAAATAAGATGAGAGGTTTAAAGATAGAGATGATAGTATTCTTCAATTCCTAAAACAAATAAATGTTTTATGGAAAAATGTAAGAACCATTGCAGAAGTCATCTTATAAGGCATCAAAACTGAGCCAAAGTGTTTTGACATTTTAATCAACCTAATCAAGCTAATCAAATTAATTCTATACCAGTTTATTAAATACATGTCATTCTCACTGGAGGAAAATTAATGTTTGGTAGACTACAATAACAATCATAACAAAATGAAACTGTTCATTAATTTTTATAGATGTATATCTGCGCTTCTTAAGCACTTGGTTTTGTTTTTGTTTTTTAATATCCCAACAATGGTATTCCCATTGATGCTACTGTTCAAGCCTACATGTACATTATTTTCAATATAATTGCAGTGCCTTTAACAGTGACTAGAACATGGGTAGTCAATAAAGTATGTTTTAGTAAATACACTGAGGCATAAATTTGTGATGTGTTTACAACACCTTGTACATACAATAAACCAAGAAATGTCTGGAATAATAACAATTATAGTACTTTTTGCAGCAAACATGAGATGAGAACATAAGTTTAAAATTTGTAAAGTAAATAAGAACATATGGATTTGTTAAACCATAACTCAAATACAGTCTACATCATATTTAAAGAAAAAACTGTTATAAATTGTTATTGCTGAAGTTAAAATTTTATTATTTAGTAATATTAAAGGGATGTAAAACTAAGAGTCAAAGAGCCCTCAGAGCTTCAATGCAAAAAGCTTAAAATTTGAGGTTTCAATAATAAAGTTTTGGGGCAATACTGATATTAGCTGGCAGTAATTGAAATAACAGGAAAAAAATTACAAGTTAAAGTTGTAATTTAAAAAAAGAAAATGAATAAAATACATTTAGTGTTTGAAAGTGGAAATTGCTAAACAAAATTAGAGTCCTCCGATGAAAATAGTCAGGGATTCCCTGGTAATGTAGAGGCTAGGCTTCGGCACTCTCTATTGCTGCACCCTGGGTTTGATTCCCAGTCAGGGAACTACCCCCAGCCCCCCAAAAAACAAAATTGTCTTCATTCCTCAATTGTTAAATGAATATTACAGATGATTTCCAGGTATAAAATAAAAAAATTAATATTTAAGAAAACAAAAAAATACATTTTTAAAAATTCAACTTGAAATCATGAAATTAAGGAAGGAAAGAAATCTTGGCTTTTATAAATCACTTAAACATATAATGCATTTCTTTAATATACCAACAACACAACATGGGTTAGCTTCTAAATGATTTCTCACCTATTCCAAGTGTGAATTGCTTATTCCAGATATAAATTTCTTACTAATAATTTAATTTCATCAGATATAATAGGATGAGGTATAGTTAGACAATATCAGAGCATTGTTCTCATTTTGAGACAATGCTTATTACAGTTCTATTAAGAAAGGAGAAAATGATATATTTAGAATAGAAATACAGAATAGTAAACTTTAGGAATTGCATGTGCTTTAAAGAAATGTTGAATCATAGAATTGTATTATATATTCCTATATTGACAGTTGACCCATTTTAGAACAAGATGCAAAATACATAAATGCATTCTATGGCTATTATACGAATATTATGTGTGCATTTCAAAAAGATTTATATTAGCCATATGTCAAAATACCTATTTACACTAAGAGTAATCATCACACTGTATGAGACTCATGCAGAAACATATCTTACAGGAACCATTGTTTACCAATTGGCCAAATCAAAATACATCTCTAATGACATACCATAGAGCTATATTATTTTTTAACTCAATTCAACAGTCACCGTAAAACACCTACTTCTCATATTTTGCTGCATGAATAGTAATGCAAAATATAGAATTCAGCTTTTCACAAATTGAATATTCCAGTGGTGATACAAATGGTCACAATAAAATATAATAGATATTTTAATGTGTTTTATTATATAGAATTTCATTGACTTTTGCTTTCAGTAAAAGGAGAGACATCTTGACAGTCTTCTGCTATTTTGCATACAAATGTGCTAAATATAATAATGATCATGTTTTTTATATTATTAGAAAGGCTGAAAGACAATAAGGATCTAGAAGAAAGTTCTCAGGTCCAGAATATAACAACTGCTGAAGCTACCGTATACCAAGGGGCAATTGTTAGTGGCCTAGAAATTTAGCCTTGCAGGACATTTGGTCTTGTCCAAAATGTCCATGGAGATACTTGCTCCATGCCAATCTGTCTTCCTATCCCAGATTCCATTACCAGCTAGTCAACTGGGGCAACCAAAGGTTATTATTAACAATACAGCCACAACACAATTATTGGATCAATAAAACATAGTATTTTTTATGTATTAATTTTCTAAACCTGAAGTAGAAATAAATATTAGGGGCTATCTGAACCCAGGGATGTTTTCTAAATGTGGACATTTTTTATAGGACCAAATATCAAGACCTTTTTGAGTGAACCAAATGTCCCAGTGGATGTTTTGGACAGGGCCAATTTTCTGCTAATTGAAATTTAGTATAATTTCCTGGATAGGGTGGGAATTTGGATCCAGGACTACGTTATATATGTCAAGTTTCAAAGAAAGCTTACCTGTTAGGAAAAGAATTAATTAAGAAAAACATTTTACCACTGAGACAGAAAAGCGAGGGAAATTTTCTGTTGCCTCCCTAGCTCTTAAGCGCAGATTAAAACAAACAAACAAAAATGCTCCCTTGAGGATTTATTAATTTGAGCTTGTTCTTATTTGGTAATTTGAATATTGATTCTCAAGGAATCACAATTAAAAGCTGTATGCTTTTTGGAACCTAAAATGAAAATAGGACTCTAGTATGTTTAAGAATTAATAGAAGCAAACAGATCCCTCCAGGAGAAATGCTCCCTCAACACAGCTCTTAAAACATTTCCATAGATAAAATTCCAGGAAATGTGAAGTCATAATAATAACTTTTTAAAACTCACAAAAGTAGAAATAAACAAGTGAGGAAGAACTTAATGAAAAACAGAACCAGGTAAATGAACATCTCATCTATGAAATTATCTAAGACAGAAGTATTAAGGATGTTTATTATATCTGCAGAAATTAAAAAGGCATTGAAAAACCCAAGAGGTACAAGGTATTGAAATAAAAAACAGTTGTAAGGTTAAACAGCATATTAGGGAATATGTGAATATAAAACAATCTAATTGTCATATAGAGTTAGTTAAATTATTGAGGGATATACAAAGATACAAAAGATTTTAATAATATATAAGAACATTTGGCAATAAGGAGGGTGAGATGAAATAGTCCAAAATGTATCTCTTAAGAATTTCAGAAATTAGTACTGCTAAGAATAACAAACAATAAATATTGGCCCAGAAATTATCATTTGGATGAAATAAACAATCCTCAGATAGTAGAAAAAAACAATCTCACACAGATAATTATAAAAGGAAATGAGCACTTAGACACATTTTTTGTGAAATTACAGGGCACTCATAGAAAAGAGAAGCCCTTAAAAATATCTTGAGAGCAAAAGCTGATTAAGATGTGGAAATGGGTGGACAGCTTATTTTTCCGAAGTAGTGAAAAGACAAAGGAATAATACTTACAAATTACTGTTAGAAAATAATTTGTGCCCTAGATTTGTATACCAGCAAAACTTTCTCCAACAAACCACCTCCATAAAGACATTTTCTGATATATATTGAGAGGTATTGCTGCCAAAACCTTCACTTAAAGGATGAATGAGTTTTAAAAAGAGGTAAGAATGATACTAGGAGGAAGCTGGTCATGCTAAAAGGGATTTTAATGAAATGGTAAATAGGTTCTTAACAAAGTTTGAGCTAATGTGGATGATATGACACAAAACTAACAAATTTTATTTGGTACAATTAAAAAAAGCAAGATCAAAATAAGATACATAATTTTATATGAACTAGAATATGTCTGCCTGGCGTTGTTGCATTCTAGATTCCTTTATGGTTCACATTAACATTTGATAAATTGACTGTGTTTATCCAGATGTCAAGAGTAAACACTAAAATAACAGAAACAGATTATAGATCTTTAAAATTAGTGGGTATGGAAAAAGGAATGAATAAGGAAAATAACAAGACAACTAAAAAGTATGAAGAAAACTAAAAAAAATAGAAAAGATGGGATAAATAAAAAGCAAAGAGACTTACATGGTAGGGAAAAAATCCAAATATATTCACAAGATGTATTGCTGTGTTGAATGAGGCTTAGATTGGATTAAAAATATTAGATAGTGTTTACAGAGTAATGTCAATGTGTAAAGTACAAAGAAAAATCCTGGTGTATTAGTTTGCTAGGGCTGCCATAATAAGGTGACACAGGCTGGGTGTCTTACAAGTACACAACAGAAATTTATTTTCTCCAAGCTACAGAGGCTAGAAGTCCAGGCTCAAAGTATTGTTTTATATTGATCTTTTTATGCTATCATATATTTTGATACTTTAAATGTTCAAAGTGTGTGTGCATCTGTCATCATTGTTACTTACTGTCAAGTGCTTTACCTCTTTGTGCACCTCTTTTCCTTATATGTTGATTATTGTCTAAGGAAAAAAATATTTTTGAAATGCTTTGTGTTTACGTTCCTTGGGGTACAACCAGACAGAATCCAATAGAATACACATTTCTTGCTTAAGGTTTTCTGGTCAACATAGGCCATGTGTATCTGGGATAGGAATTTTTGTGCTGGCAATCTGTGGCCATAGTTTATCAGTAATCCCTCCCATTTCTCAATTTTATTGTTTGTTTTTGGTTTGGGCTTTTGGCTGTTGTTGTCGTTGTCATTTTGGTTGGGGGGCTGCTGTTCTCACCTGATCAACATCAAGTCAATTTTATCATGGATAGGGTAGGACAGATACTATCTCCTTTCTGACCTAGCATGACATTGCAATAGCTTCCACTATTTGAAAAATCCTGTGGCATTCATGTTGTGCCATATTTGAAAAGAGACAATAGCAATCTGGCCTACTATAAAGCATTGTTTTATGAAGCCTAAGAACAATATAAAAATCTGTGCATAGGAGTGGCTAAGATATGTACATTATTTTTTCAGTTGTTCCCAAATTAACAAATTGTCTTAATTTTATTTGCCTTACAGTGTGATACCATGTCTATATTACATAAATATTAGAAGGAGATACTTTATTAAGAGACAATTTTGAATGCATTTACAATATACTTTAGTCACTTAATTTATAACTTCTGTTCTGAATTTTTGATTAGTTATAACATCACTAATGATTACAATGTAATTGGGCTTTACCAGATTTGGTGAAGCTTTGGTGTCTTCAGATGTTTAACATTAACAATTGAACATTAACAGTAAATAAGCTGAATTATACAACTCGTACATTGTAAATAACGGAAAAGTGAGATATTTTAGGCCAAAGATAGTACACAATATCATTTAACATTGAAGTTAATGAAAGTTAAGAGAATTTGACCAAATAAACTCCAAATTTTGGGGGGGAAGAGGAATAGAATCCGAAAAGAACAAATGCCTGTTCTGAAATCCCCATCTAAAATAGAGAAGAATTTGACTTAGGAGGAAACTAATCTTACGTGTTATTGCTGGGAGTGTTAGAAAATTTGAGGAATTCAGTGTGAAAGCTTTCAATAGAACACTTTAATTACCATGCAAAATATGGGTATTAGAATATTAGTGCATAAAGTTAGAAAGTGAACTTAGAAACTGTAAAAAATATAAAGGAAATTATTCTTGGAAACAATGACTTTTGACAACTATAGTGTTTTAGCTAGTTATGACATGATGCAAGTGATATTTTTGGAAGATTATATAGCAGCAGTTAAATTGATTGATTTTGGTAAGGAATGAACTGAAAGCAAAGGGATTCACAATGGGATTATTGCATTTGCCTTATGCTGCCTATACTACTGCTATTTGCTTAGAGGCTGTTTAGCATCAACCTCAAAATGGAAATTTACTTGTCAAAGCATATGCCAGAATAATATTGAATATAAGTGAACATGTATACCCTAGTCCCAATTTAGGGTTCTATTCTTGAAATAAACATCTTGATCAAGTTGACAATGCACTGTAGAATTGTATGCCTGAAACCTATGTAATCCTTGCTAACAGATGTCACCCCAATAAGTCTAACAATAAAAATGAATTAAAAAAAAAAAACAAAAAAAACAACAACAACAAAAAAAAACATCTTGAGATAAATTTCTTGAAATTTTACATGAAACACATTCAAAATAATGGCAGACTCTCCTATGGTATTGCTACCTACTGAGAAACTGAGTACAGAGGAACAGATAAGGATGTCAACCTTCTCACTGTTGCATTTTAAATGGTGCACAGGGCAGGTGAAGAAAGTACTGATACGGATGCACTTTGAAAGAACAGAATAGTATTTTTAGGGAAGGTGAAAGAAAAATGTGAGTGGAGGTGACTAACAGTATTGCAGCAAGGTTCAAATAGATACAAACTTTACTATTGTATACCTACAGATGTTTGGGTTTGAGTAGTAGATGAAAAGATTTATAAGATGTGAAATTTCAGAACACTTGGAACAAGGGTTTTACGTAAAGGTATTTGACTAATGTATTTCAGGTTTTCCATTAATGTGTAGGTCAAAAATGTGTCATCCTAAGAAAAGCCATATCCACACTCAAAACCTAAGAAGCATTTTTTTTTTAATTGACCCCTCCACTAGTTGAATAGGATTACACATCTAAATGGATAAGCAATTTAAACCTAATCCAGGCAATTAGTTATCGTTTGATAATTTTTAAAATGAATTTTACAAACTAATTCACTTAGACACGGAAACTGATCAGATTATGTAATTGTTACCAAAGGAAGTTTGTTTGCAGAGAGGAAATTAGGGGGAAAAAAGTAGAGAAACAGAGATGAGACATTTGGGGGAGAAAGAGAGAAAAACAAGGAGATGGAGGGAGCAGTAGCATGACAATGAATACGACACTTTGAAAAATGACTGCCTGATCATTTATTCCTTCCAATGATGATAAGGTACATTTACTGTAATCGGATTCCGTGGCACTCTCTAATTGCATGGTGATTACAAGCATGCAGAGACTTCTGACAACTAGTTTTTGGCTGTTATAACATAAACAAATCACTAAAATATCTGAGTCTTAGTTATCCCAAGTGTAAGCTGAGCACAGCAATAGGTTTTTTGTGAGAATTCAGAGAAAACCATTGTAAAATTACTAGCTCCTTGGCTCCTCCTTGGTTAATGCTGAAGAACTTTTTACTGTATTATCATCACTTATGTATATATGCATATCTTATTTATTACAGGGCCCGGCAGAAGTAACACCAGACCCTATACATGAATATCTCATGAATAGACAGCAATTTGAACATTTCACCTAAAGTGTTACCTAAACTGTGCTTGAGTGTGATATTGTTATGTTACAGAATTACATGTGTATGATTTTCTAATAAGGGATTTGATGTAGATTACCAGCTCATAAAAAGAGGGCATCATTTGTGCCAGCCCCTGTATTTGCTTACATAAAGGTACAAAGGTAATTACCTTTTAAGCTTGTTTAGAATGAGTTTCAGTTTTACGAGCAGTCCTGCCTATAATATATATTAATGCTCTTGAATAGATTCAGTAGCAGCCAATTCTTATTGACTACAGGGTCCTGGCATGGTGGCTGATAATTCGGATTTTTACACCGTGGAGTGAGGAGATCACATGTTTAGAAAACATCACAGCTGATTTGACTATTGCTTATAGTACTTTCATAATTATTCCACATGCCCACTAGGACATGACTTGGGAGGACTTATAGCCCAATGTGTGTGCACCACAACATGGTCATTAGATTTTTTGAAGAAAGTTAAACGAATGTGCACAAGTCATTTCCACCTGTCCTCTGAAGCAGAGATGTGGACATCATAGTGATTATATTCTTCAGATGTGACTTTCCTGTCTTTATTTTTTATTTAGTTCTTGAAGATTTCTAAGATAGGAATTGAGACTAAAACATCAATGTTGCCAAAAGCAGCTACCTAGGTTTTTGTCATCACTGATGATTTCACCAATAAGTTAATGTGCCCTTGTTGTCAGATATAAGGATTCTAACATCTACATCGAGGTGTTTGTAAAATTGAGGAATCTTATTACATATAAAAACGAATTCATGAAAAGGGTCAGTTAGCAAGCCCTTATGAAAGCACATTGAGAATTATAAATTCTTACTCATTCATCATTTCAGGTTTTGGTTTTCTCCTTACTGTCTGAGCCCTGGTTTAGAGAAGAATTCTAGAAGTGAAAGAGTCTGGGGTAATGGGATACATTTTGTGTCTTCCAAGCTGAGCAGAAATGAAGGTCAGACAATCTAGTAAATGCATTAATGAAAGGGTTAGGGGGACTGGTGTGAACGTGTATGTTGAGAGCCAAAACAAAACTGGAAATTAACCTATAAAATTTTTACAGTATTTTTTATCACTAGACAAGGTTTGTTGAGTAAGGAAGCGTTTCGTACTTGCCTCAAACCAAAAATTCGGGAAGGAATCTTGCTTCTTCAGCAAGCTTCACAATTGAGTTTAAAAAAAAAATTATACACACACACACAATCATCCATAAGCCCAGTCTGTCATGAAATAGTTGAATTTCATGAAAATAAAAATTAAAAACATTCCAGGCCACAGAAAAAGGAATAATATTTAGAAAAATATAAGAGAAAATTTATTAAAAACTAAGATTGACAGAAGTTGCATACAGGTAAAAATCTGAAATGAATTTGTTTACCTGGTTTTATCCACTTTGTAAAATACTAAATTCATAAATTTCTTAGAAAAAATATAGGAGAAAATCTGTATGAGCCTGAGTTTCATGATGAGTTTTTAAATACAACACCAAATCATGATCAATTCATGCAATATTCAAGTCTAACCTTATTAAAGTTAAAAATTCTGACTCTGAAAGACACTATTAACAGAATTAAAAGAAAATGCCACAAACTCAGCGAAATTATTTACAAAACACATCTGCAAAGCATTTGTGTCCAAAATACACAAAAATTCAGTAAGAAAACAACCAACCACATTTTAAAAGTAGGCCAAAAATCTAAACAGACATCTTACCAAAGAAGATATATGAGTGCTGTCTGGAAAAAATCCAGCCAATAATCCTTCTATTTTTCATATTACGTGGCTGCATACTTTGCAGATAGTCCTCTTACAAATGGTGAATATGCATATGAAAATCTGCTTAAAACTCTTTGTCATCTGGGGATTTCACATTAAAACAACAAATCTAGTATCTAGTAGAATAGCTAAGCCCCCCAAAAAACTGACACTACAAAATGGAAAGATTTTGGAATAATAGGAACTCTAACTTATTGATGGCAGTAGTAAAAATGGTATAGCCAGTGGGGAAAAAAGTTTAACAATTTCTTATAAGACAAAATACAGTCATGTTGTATGATCTGGAATTTGCATTTCTATTTACCCAGCTGATTTTAAAATTTTATTCAAAACCTGCATGTAATGCTAATAGCAGCTTTACTCATATTTTCCCAAACCTGGAAGCAATTAAGGTACACTTCAATAGGTAAATGGACAAATAAACTTGATACATCCATTAATGGAATTTTATTGGATTATGAAAAAGAAACAAGTCATCAAACCTTGAAAATATGTAGATATATCTTAAATGAATACTTCTAAGTGAAAGAGGCAGTGTGAAGAAGCTACATAGTATTTTATTTCATTTATATGATGATATATGGAAAAAGTAGAATTATAGAGATATTAAACAGATAGACGGTTACTATGTGTTTGTCAGAGCTCCTTTGGGAAATGACAAGTTCTAGACCTGGGCTGGAGATACATAAGAGTCTGAAGAATCTTGTAGTGCTAGACAGTAAGAAAGTGCTCAACAAAAAACAATGACAATTCAATGATAAGGGTGTGTCAAAAGCATATAGGAGCCAATTGTAAGAACTCTCAAGTGCCAAAGCTGACACAGTGTGAGCAAAATATTTGTGTTTATCACCAAAAGTATAAAATAAATATTCACAGGTACATGAAGAAATAAATGATTGAACAAAGAAGTAATGCTTTTGAGAAATTTCCATTATAGTAATAATGTCCAGGTTGAAAAAAAAAATCAGTGTAAGTGGCTTGTTTCATTTCCCTGTATCTTGAATTGAAGAGCAACTGACTCAGCAGGGAACTGTAAACTGATTGATCATTGGTCCCCCCTCACCTGCCTCCCAGGAGAGTTACAATTAAGCATAGTTATATTTGCCCCACGGAAGTAGGAATCGTATCTGTGACCCCTCTTAGAGTTCCTGGAGTTTAGAAGTAGGAGAGCCTGTCTCTTAGGTTTGAGACATGACATGAAACACACTGATAATAAGACTGACCAATGAATTTCCTGTTCCAGTTTTTAGGGAGCAGCAGATTAAAGTTGTCCCAAAGTTAGAGCTCCTTACCAGCCCTATCTTTAAGAATCTAAAATTATTTGCTGAAGTTTTTTCCTCTATGGGAACATGCCTCTACTCCAAGATTTTTCATTATATTTTCCTAATGCATTCTACTACTGCCTTACTAAATTCAACATGACTTGTATCTGGTCACTAAAATTTGAAGGGCAAAATGAGAAAATGCACTCGTTAACACTAAAAACAATAAAATGATACTAAAATAAAATATGTAAGTAACTTGAAGTCAAAAGATGATTTAAAATGTCTGAAGAGTCTGGTGATTTCTTACATTTACAAGTCTAAATTTTTCTATCAAAGACTAAAGTGGATCTTCAATGTTCAGTCCTAAGGAAGGACACAGATGTGCAAGCTATATCAGAAGTTACAGTCTTTTTATTGGTGGTGGAATGTAGCAGGATTATTATACTAAAGCCTATGTGTTATCCAAATAAGAAAAAAATAAAATATTAAGTATTCAGTATCATTTTATTCCTATTAAGTGTGCTTAAATTTTGGATTATTAAAGAAGTGTGTGCACAGTGATAGGGAACTACTTATAAACCTGTTATGAAAATAGCTGTAAAGAGCAGGCAGTATCCTATTTTAAATGTATCAAACAGCTTATCTGGAAGTTGTTCCTCCTGTTCAGACAAATTATACAAATTGAACAGTTAGGTTTTTATCTCCTGGTTTTAATGAATAAATCACAATTTCTGGACCTATAAATCTGAATATTAGTTCAGCCTCCAAAAAAGTTATTAATAGCCTGCAAAGTCTCACTTGAAGTCACAAAACATACTAAAATGGAAGGTCTTCCAAAAAAGTTTCAATTAAAGGACTTTAGCCATAAACATCTAAATTGTAAAAAGAATGTGTAGGTTTTCTAAACCAAATACATGTGACTATTTACTAAAATTTATGTATTTATTGTAGGAATAATGAATAAAATGAACAAATGAATCCTAACTTGTTAACCTACTTTCTACTTAGTACATGCTTATTTAATATTCTTAATTAATATATGTAAGCATAATTTTAACCTAATTTGGTGATTCAGAGTCTTTTATCCTGGAAAATAGACAATAAATATTTACTTTATTATTATATATTTGCATTTATTATTTATGAGTTGACGAGGAAACAACATTTGAAAATACTGAAATGGATTATTCACAACTAATTTATCATGTCTTGATTTATATTTAATTTACTTTATTACACTTGTTTCTAAGCTGTCAAAAATGTAAATATGGATTGATTATTCAACATAAAAACCATATTAAGGAAACAAATACATGTCATTGCTTTAACACTCACTCATAGTACAAAATTATGAAACAGTGTTCTTTAAATGATATCCTTACAATATCTACTCCCAAAATAACTGAAAAAGACCTTGAAAGAGTAAATAAAAAGGATACTGTTTAATTTGATTTGGTGTTAATATTATAGTTGTCATTATTAACTTTATGGTTTGATTGTACCTCCCTCAGGAAGCTTTACTTTAATTTCAGTTTGCTAGCATACTCCACAGCATTCTGTAATTAAAGATACCATTGTCCTTCAATGTACTAACCATACTGTGTTTTGGAAGTTCACTTAGGTTTCTATTTGCCCAAAAACTGAGACCTAACTTAAGGATGGAGACACTATTTAATGTGTGAGAACCGTTGATTGATTTGAATTGATGGGAGAAAATAAAAAGTGTTAAGGTTTTTAGTCTCTAAATATATGCAAGACAGTTACAAATTCTGGAGATTAAAATTCACAATTGGGTGACAGGGAAAAATCCAAAGTATTTCTTGTTTAAGAAAATAGACAATCTAGAAGTTACATCAGAGGTGAAGAACAAGGTTGCTATAGCAGTGGATTCGAAAGTATAATTTGCCATTATGGAGGTATAAGCAATGCTATCCTTTAAGCAATGTACTTTTGGCTGTAATTGTAACTGGGAAATAGCTATCATTATATAAAATACTTTAAAAGGTGGAGAAGTTGCTACTTGCATTTGTCAGTAACAGGAGAATATATATTCCATTAAGAATTTGTTAAGGTTGAATGGAAGTGTATAACATTGGCTTAGAATGTATATTATTCAGATATAACAACTTTAAGATCCTTATTTCTGAAGTTATACATTTATATTTTCATTTTATGTGTCTGATTACTATTTTTCATATGCTGAAAACTGGTATAGGGAGAAAGAATGTCTTAAGTCACCTAAAACATAATGTATCATAGAAATCATTTGGATTAAAAAGGAAATTGGTGTTTGGTTTCAATGAAAAATTATATATATTAAGTGTAATGGATTTGGCTCATTTGGTTTTTCAGGAACTAAGAGTATCAAGTGACTCCAACTAGTGGGGTATAGAAGAAGATAATCAGAAATGTCACACAAACTCAATGACAACTCTTCCTATGATAGCAGTAGCACAGTTGAGATACAGAAATATCTTTGGCAACTTATTTATCTCTTTGATCCCTCAACAAATGGAATGATTAATCTTTCAATATTATGAGTCAGCTTTTTTCCTTGTTACTGTTGTGACTATCATGGTGTATGCATTGTTCTATGGAATTTTGCCTTTTTATGTGAGACTTGAGCATTTGTGAATTTTGATATTCATGGGGATCCTAAAACCAGTCTCCTATTGAAGAGGTTGGAAGTTTTTAGGGAGTCAGAAGTTATACATGGAGTTTTTACTGTGCTGGAGTTGGCACCCCTAACCCACACAGTTATTCAAAAGTCAACTGTTCTAATACTCTATTTGATTAGATTCTACCTATAATTTTAACTATGAATACTGTAACTTTTATACAAAGAACATTTATTAGCACATATGTGGAATATAGAATATATACATATATAGAAAATATACATATATATTATACATATACACATGTATATGATGTAACACTTTTATCCTCATCTCTTCTACTGTGTTGCATTTTTTTTCTTTCTAAATGGCATTTTTTTTTATTTCTAAGTGACTTAGGGTTAAAATATGATCTTCTATTCCCTGGATTGAATGTTTGTGTTTCCCAGAATTCATATATTGAAATCTGATACCCAGTGATGGTATTTGGAGGTGGGGTCTTTGGGAAATAATTAGATCATGAGGGTGGTTCCCTCAGGAAAGAGACTAGTCCCCTATAAGAAGAGACATGACAGAGATGATCTCTCTCTGCCATGTCTAAAAACCCGAAAGAGGACTCTCACCAGAACCTCTCTGTGCTGGCACTCTGATCTCAGACTTCACCTCCGTAACCATGAAGAATAAATTTCTGTTTAAGCCACCAAGTCTGTGGTTTTATGTCAAAGCACCCTGAACTGAGTAGAACATTTCCCTCAAAACTCCTTTTTTCAGAGAATCAGTATTGTATAGAGCTGTGTTCTTTCATACAGGAACCAGAAGCCACATTTGATCATATTTAAACTAATTGAATTCAAGTATAATTAAAAATTAAGTTTTTCAGTTACATTAGCCACATTTCAAGTGCTCAGTAGCCACTTGTAGTCATGGGTTATCATATTAGTCAGCATGAATTGTGAATATTTCCATCATCACAAAGTTCTATTGGTCAGCAGTGCTATATAGATGAAGAATAATGCATTAGAGCATTCAAGTGATATCACAGTCACTTCTTAGCTGAATGTTTCTTGGGGGCAAAAAGTTTCTTAACTTTCCTAGGCTTTAATTTTCTCATGTTTAGAATAAGGACAATAGGGGTACCTATATCATAGAATTTTCACCAGGATAAATTACTACACTAAATTACTAAAAGTCTTTGCAGAGTGACTAATAAATTGAGAAAATGAATGTATAAATGGACATTACCAGGTCCTATATAAAAATAGAACTCTGACCCCCAGTTAATAGCAATCAGTACAAAAAGCCAACCCGCTTTCTACAGTAACCAATTCAGGAAGTCAAAGCTATTAACTTTAACAACCAGGTCAGGAAGCCAAGCAGTATCCCCTGTAGCAAATAGCCTGAAAAGACCAGGACCTGTTATATCTTACAGCTTCTGCCCTTACCCCACTTTTCAAAACCCTTTACCCACTTCAGACTTAGGACCAAAGGTTGCTAAATATGGACCCCTAACCAATCAGGTAGGACGCCTGCTCCTAGGCAACCTGCCTAGAGCTTGCTCCTGTCAGGAGCCTCCAAACAAGGCGTAGCTGAAACTTTCCTTTTTTCTACTACACAGCATTCCCACTCCGCTGTGTTCCTTTGAGTCTCTGCCAAAATGCAAGTGATAAACCTGCCTGTATGTAGTGTTTAATAAAGTCCCTGGATTATTGTACTCTGTCAAAGATGATATCCTGCTGAAGGGGATTCAGTATATACAGACACCCCAGAGGCTATACTAAAACCTGAACTTTTACGAAGTACATTACCACCTAGTTTCTACATGTTACTTTCAGATTTAAGAATGTATGGTGATTTACAAATATGTCATTTACGGGCTTATCTGTGTTTGTGTTGGCTCTTGATATGTATGCCATTTTACTCCTGTCGCCCTCCAACCCTCTCTACGGCAGGATCCAACATCGCCCATGACTTGGCAGTAATGCACTGACTGGGCAAATGAGACTCTTGTTTTATGGCATCACCGAGTCTATTAAATAGATCAAATACTTGCAAATGTTTTAGAACAGGTCAATAATACAGGATCCTGTTTCTATGTAAGCTTAAACTCCTTATAACTGATCATTTTTATTAGAACTATGGACTGAACAGAGTTAAATGGCTTTATTTCTACACCTTTCAGAGCAAAAGAAAGAGTGAATTGCCCTCCTTAACAAAGAATGCTGCTTCTATTTTCAAACAAATACACATATGTTAATGGATTTTAAACCACATCCAAAAGGTAGAGTCTACATTTTACAAGATGGGTATCCAGAATGTATTCACATTGGCAGGCCACCTTTGCAGGAACTTAGCATTAAAATTGTACAATGTATATTAGTGATACTGGAAATAACGATTAAGATAAAGCAGTAATTCTTCTAAAATGTGTCCTAAATTGAAGACTTAAAAATGCCTCACCATCTGAATATAAAACCCGTAAAGTACACTAAGAATATATTTTAAATTATCAGAAAAACAAGAGACAAAGAGTCTTAGAAAGATGGACATTTAAGGAAAATATTTCTTCATAAATAACAGAAAATGAAAGTAGAGACAAATATCATGTTCCACTTGTTAAAATTATTTCTCTCATTTTCTTCTTCATATTATGTAATTTATCTCTTTGATAATATTTACAATGGCATCTCTGTTTAAAAGTGTATATAAACTTTTGTCTCTAAAGGTAGAAGGGAATGACTGTATTTCATTCAGCCCAATAGGCACTTAAAAGGAAAAAAAATGCTGGATTTATTATTTAAGGAACCATTTTGCTTTTGACATTTATATCACCACTTTCTGCAACAGCTTCATGGCTACATTTATTTCATTGTAAGATTAAACAAGCAATGCTTTAAAACCTCTTATTTGATGCATTTGCATAAATTCATTTATGGAATTAGCATATAAACTTAAAGTATTGTCAAAAGAGCTTGAGTCTGTCTTTATATTGTCCTGTGATCAGTCATGAATTGTGAAGTTTAGGGTGTGTGGGGGCATTAATGATGCTGTGTGTAGTTTATTTCCTGTTTTTACTTATATGAAAATGTATTTCTACTACTTGCCCAGATTAATTAAAAATTGAAATAAATGAAAAGCATTTGGCTTTTGCTGGGTCTTCTGAAACTTATTGCTTAAATTTTCCTTTGTTTTGATTTTGTTATTTACTTTTGCAGGTGAAATCTGCATAAGCATAAATGATTTTATTTTAATTTCCTATTCACGATTGTCTCAATTGTAATGATATTCATAGGAATTGTTATTTATGCCTGGTCTTGTTTACTATTTTAAACATTCTCTGAGATAGATAAGAAATTGATCTTTTCATTAATTTTCAGACTCATTTCTTAATTCATTAAAGTTTTCATAATTTTAAAAATGATTCTTCATTTTTTCATTATTTTCTGTCTTTAATTCATATTCATATGAACTGGGCTTTGCTTCTATGATTTCTTCTTGTTTCATCTCTCTCTTCTTTTTTCGTACATTCTATTAAAGTTCAGAAGTCTGCTTCAGTTTACTAAACAGTCCCTGAATCCACTCTCTTTTGGATTATTTGTACTACTTTATTAAATACAGTTTGTTTTTCATTTCAAGCCATTTATCCCAATTCCCAGTATTCCCCTCATCTCTCAACTAGCTTCACAGTTGAATGATCTTTTGAAATTATTCACACAGAATATATATGCATTCCTTTCAAATTATCTTGGGCTTAGTTTCTTCAATTGATTTTACTTTTAAAAAAATTATAAACCCATGGAGTTGCTCATCTGTTTGCACTATTTATGCTCAGGGCTGTGACTTTTCTCTCTGCTTAGCTTCATTGAGAGATTCTTTCTTTCTCTCTCTCTCTGTCTCTTATTTTTTTTTTTTTATTTATATTTTTGTCTTTAGTTGGAACTTTGATTTAGAGAATTGTGTAGGCTTTCCCATCTAAATCTTTTAAACCTGACAAAGGCTTACATTAGTCATTTCAAAATATTTTCTATGGAGAACCAGAGAAAAGCCAGATCTGGAAGATTCTTTGCTGGGAGCATTAAGTTTGTGATTACGGCCGTTTCTTCCCAGTTGGCTCTGGCATCAGGGAGATAACTTTGTTGACTCTGCTCTTTGTTCTCATTCTGGTTTAGCCGAAACAGTGCTTCTTCATCTGACAAATGGTTCTCTGGTGATAGGCCTGTTTTCTATGTCTTTTCCATTTGTTCTCATCAGTGATTTTGCTGGCCAAGTTCCTTGGACTCTCTGATTTTTTACATACCACCCTCACCTAATTTCCCAAAAGGTTGGAAATTTGGCCCCTGTTTTACTTTCTTGTGGTTCATTAAGTAGGAATCCTGGAAGAACTTCAACATCAGGGGCAGGTACTATAAGTTGAAACCATTGAAGTAGGTTTCTAACCCAAGCCTGTTTTTGTTTAGCTTTTCCCATATACACCATTTTACAATCCAGAATAGTTGGATCCTCCTTTTTTTTACACCAGGTATCAAAGTCATTGCCAAATTTTTTGTTCTACTTAGTGGTTAAAATTTATTAATTTTTGTTCTCCATCTCATGCCATCTCTTCCTGGACTCTTTCTCAGATAGGATCTGGCCTCACTTTTGATTTAAGTTACAGTTAGAGGAAGAAAATAGTTCCTCAAAGCTTTGACACACTTCATGCTAGAAGGGTCTCACCTTAGCAGTTGACACATTTCTTTGGCTTCTGCCTTAAACTTCTTGGTGATGTCACTTGGGATGTCTGCAGGAGCCCTTTTGACACTCACACATGTGCCTCCTCCAAGTGCAACAGAACCAGTGCGCAGGGGAAGCCTCCAACCAGTCAGAATAGAAACAAAATGAGTAAGCTTTCCCTGTTCCCTCCCTCACTGGGCTATGTTGAGACACATTTAGAAGATTCCCCAGAAGTTTCTGGAGAATTAGAACACCAGTTGCCCACAGGGGTTGCCAACATAAAATATATATCCTTGTATTGGCCTTTCCTCCTTCCTTGTTTCATCTATTTGACTCTTCTCCAGAATAACACTTTAAATAAATGTCCTGTACGGAAGACCTTCATTCAGACCGAGCTTATTTTGGAAGGAAGCCAAGACTAAGAATGCTGCTAATAAGAGCAGCCCCACTGTGCATAGCATTGCATTCTATGGACCACTTGCCTGGAAGTGGCCGACTTGCCTGCCTGACGAAGCGCGTACCGTGTTGTGGTAGTAAGTGCAGTGGCGATGAGCCCGGGCGTACAAAGTCATCACACTTTTCCAGGTGGTTGTAAGTGGAGGATTGTGATAAGGTATACGTGGAGGTTGAAGTGTTGGACAACCCAGTAACTAAGTTCCTAAAAACTACCAAGTGATGACATGTTGGGCAAGATAGAAACTTGATCAATAATTCCCTAACTGAGTTAAAGAGAGCCCTATTTCTGACAACCACAAGGATACCGTGGGGAAAATCAGGTCCTGAATTTAATTTGAGAGTGGCAGAACTGCAGAAGATTGTGAATGCATAGTTTTTGCAGACATTTTATGCTGGGTACTTAGGCTCTCCGATAGGAAAATAGTGTAACTCAGAGATCAGTGATTGTAACATCTTAGCAGATGATTGTGGAATCTTGAACCTGTAGATTTCCATCGATTGCCCAGACAATGGGGAAGACTTAACCCCTGTCACTTGTCGGAGGAATAATAGTGCAAGAGGATGCTTGTCTTCATCGGGACGTAGAGATCTGCCTCTGCTGTTGCCTTCGGGACCAGTAAGTAGAGTCAGATCTTAGCACACAGCAGCAGGAAAATAGAGTTTCTGCTCTAAGACCTTACGCGAGGAAGAATTGGAAGTCCTAGGTACTAAAAACCAGAAAGAAAACAGAGGAATACATGACAGAGTAGATCTTGTGCATATTGGACTTGGGGTGAGAGGAAGAAGCAGAATAAAAGACTTGGCAGAGAGGAAATTATTGACATGAGCACACATCTTCATGGCGACGTGTAAGTTCTTACCCAGGACGCCTGGCGCTAGTAGTAATGGCCCTCTGCTGGGGTGGTTACTGAATCGTGAACATAGTGATGGCCTCTCATACATGAGGTGAAGTACTGCAGTTGTCACAGTAGAGTAGAGGAAGGATTCAGGAGGCTACAGAAATGATGGGAATGCTAGGATGGATTTATTTTGTAAGAGTAAAGAATGCCTCCCACTTCCATGTGCTACACCTTCACTAAGACAGTAAGGGATGTGCTGGTGCTGGAGCCTTGGCATTTTTTGATAATGCCAATGTTTATTTTTAATTTTATTAAATTTAATGGGGTGACATTGGCAAATTTAATTATACAGCTTTCAAGTATACAATTCTATAGTACCTCATCTATATATTACATTGTGTGTTCACCACCCAGAGTCAGATCCTGTCCCACCACTGTATATTTGACCCCCCTTACCCTTTTCTGACCCCCCACCCAACCTTTTTCTCGGGTAACCACTGAATTATTGTCTGTGTCTGTAAGTTTTTGTTTGTTTGTCCTGTTCATTTATTGCTTTCAGCTTTATAGCTCACATAGGAGTGAAATTATATGGTTCTCAACTTTTTTATCTGACTTATTTTGCTTAGCCTCATATTCTCAAAATGTATCCATGTTGTACGAATTACAGTATTTTTTATAGCTGAGTAATATTCCATTACACATGTGTACCACATCACATCATCTTTATCCAATCATCTATTGAAGGACACTTAAGTGGTTTTTATGTTTTGGCTACTGTGAATAATGTTGCAGTAAATGGGTACGTATATCTTTACGAATAAATTGTTTCCAGATTTTTTTTCAAGCAGATAGCCAGAAGAGAGATTGCTGGATCATGTGGTAATTCTATTTTTAATTTTTTTAAGGAATCTTCATACTGTTTTCTATAGTGGCTATAACAATTTACATCACACCAGCAGTGTATGAGGGTTCTTTATTCTCCACAGCCCCTCTAACACTCGTTACTGTCTTGCTGATAGTAACCGTTCTAACAGATGTGAGGTGGTATCTCATTGTGGTTCTGATTTGTATTTCCCTAATAGCTACCGAAGCTGAGTACTTTGTACTTACTGGCTGTGTGTCTGTCTTCCAAGTCAATGTTTGATATAATATGTGGCCTGGGGTTGACTTTAGTAGTTGCTGCCATGGAGCTAGATTCCTTGATATTAATGGAAATTATATCCTTTTTAAATGACAGAGACAATTTAATAATTACAATAATAAACAGCATATCTGGCATAGCAAACAGGGTATTTTAATCTGTGGATTTCCCATGGACAAAGTAGTATGGTAGATTAAAGATTGACCCAGATTCTTTGACACTGTTTCCCATGAAAGGTATTGTTTAACCCTCTTCCTCTTATATCTGGGTGGCCGCTGTGAACTCCTTGACCAACAGAATATATTAGCTGTCTCATTGGGCCAGATTCAGGTCCAAGCCTTAAGAGACTGACAGTTTCTATGCCCTGTATCTTAGAAGATTTGTTACAGAAATAAATGTTTGCTGGAGGAGTGTAGGGAAAGGGTGTGTTTCATAATCATCATGTAAGTCTGACAATCCTGATCCCTGTGATATGAGAAGTCCAAGCATTAGAGATGCCAAGAAGTGAGATGCCATGTGGAATGAGAAAAAGACAGAGAGACACAGAGAAGCCAGCGAGCCACATTCACTGAAAATGTGAGTCAGAACCATCCTGGCTACAAAATGTTCAGGTCCAGATGGCACGTGGATCAGAGACAGAGTTAAGACAGCTTAACCTTTCCTGAATTTCTGACCCACAGTATTATGAGAAAAATTTAAATATTTATTTGAAGCCAGTAAGTTTTGGACTGTTTTGTTAAACAGAAATAGATAATTAGAACAGAGGAGTGGACAAATATAGTTTAACTTACAGTAGTTGGTAGTTGTAGTTTACTATAAATATATTTATTTTCTGAAATATCAAGAGGTGTAAAGCAAGAGCAAAAGAATGCCTAATGTTGCACTGAAAAATCTGGTCCCTTATTTAGTTTGTACGTCTGAGTCAGTCCACAGACTAAATGGGATGCTCTGGCCTCTTGAGGACAGCCTCTATGGTGTCACCTCAATTATATGAAACCTTTCTCTAATCTGTGCCTAAATGACAAGTAGGCATGTACCAGGGAATTATGCTCTGAAGGAAAAAATTGTAAGATAATGTTAAAGCTATTAATGTGGGATATGAAATACCCCACATCATCAGGGTATCCAAATGATGTCATGATCCTCCAATGAAGGAGAGGACTTCTTTAGCAAATGAAAATTTTATCCATCTCTCTCCTTCCTTCCTTCCTTCCTTCCCTCATTCCCTCCTTCCTTCATCCTTCCATCCATCCATCTCTCTGTCCTGTGAATTCTGACTCAAGTTTATCTTGAGTGGGACTACTGGATTTGAGCACCCACACCAGTTATTTCTTTAGTTCTACAGCAAAGGTGTCCAAAGTTTTGGCTTCCTTTGTCCACACTGGAATAAGAAGACTTGTCTTGAGCCACACAGAAAATACACTAACACTAACAGGAGCTGGTGAGCTTAAAAAAAAAAAAAAAGGGTCCATAGATAGTATTTGTAATGTTTTAACACAGTTTACAAATTTGTGTTAGGTCTCGCTCAAAGCTGTCCTGGACTGCACGCTGCCTGCGGGCCACAAGTTCGACAAACTCCCACTTCTGTACGCCTTTCAAACCCATTTCTATAAATTGTACTCCTTGTTTCTAAAACAGTTTTTAAATACTGACACTTTTTTTCAGTGCCTATCTTAATGTAAAATAGTGGAAATGAGATTATAAGTTAGGGGAAAAAAATGCTACTTTAAAAGTACAAACCACAGATTTAATTTTACAATATTCGTAACACAAATATTGATAATGATGATCAAGTATTTAACAAACCTTTATTATTAATAATAATATTTCTTTTTGTTACCTGAAAAGTCTGTAATAACTGTTATGCAGATCACTAGTTGATTGAAACATTGTTAGTGAGATCATTGAGCTTGCTTCGATACACTTAGCTTATTAAAATCAGGCTCAAAAGATGCAAGATACAGTCTTAAATCCAGACTTACATGAAACTTGTTTTACTTATATTTTATGAGGGTGTAAGAAGAAAAAGCTCTCTCCGCTAGTTCAGTATTAGTAAATGGCAAGATGTATTTGAGTGTCTTCTCACTGAGCTGTTTGTATTCCTCACTGATATCTACCCAGAAGGTAATAAGATGCTTTCTTTTCAAATCAGAATTTAAAGAATTGATTGAAAGTTTGATTAACTGCTCTTTTTCATTGATTGATAGTTTAGCTTCTTTGAAAAATTCTTTACTGGAGGGATCTGCAATCCAATTGTGTGTGTGTGTGTGTGTGTGTGTGTGTGTGTGTGTTTCATGTTGAGGGAAATATTGAACAAAAGTACATTTAAGACCTTCCAAGTGATTTACAATATTCTCTTTCACATTTTGGGATAGATAGAAATCATTCTCAGATAAGAAGTTGTGCCAAGTTTCAAAAACTTCAGGCTAACCTCTTTTAAAACACATGTTCCCCAAGTCCAGTTTTTTAATCATTGACTCAATTTTGTTGGTTACTTTGAATATAGCGATTGAGCTGTTTCCAAGTCCCAAGTTGAGTTTATTTCTAGAAAAATATAAATATTTAAGATTTTGAAGCCAATCACTGTCCTGGAACTTTGGAGCAAGATGTAAACGGCTTTCAAAACATCCCTGGACCTCGTGTCTAAGCTCAAACATCTGTACAAATGCTATGCCGTGAGATAGCCACCTTACCTCCATGTGCAAAAGGAATGTGGTGTGAAGGCTGTTCATTTCTTCACACAGTGCTTTAAATAACCTGGATTTTCATGGTTGGGACTTAATAAAATTTACAGCTTTTACAGCCTCATCAAGAACATTTTCAGCTCATTAAGAGGAGGCTTGGATGCAAGACTTTGTCTATGAATGCAGCAGTGACTCCAGGGTACTTGGGGAGCTGCTTCTTTAATTCGGCCACGTAGGCCTATAAAACAACCTGACATAGGCCTGCTTCTGTCAGTGCATGCCATTCACCACAACGATTCAACCAACTTATGTCCTTTTCAATGAAATAACCATTGATTGCATTAAAAATATCTTTGCCTGTGGTACACCTGTCAATGGGTAACAAAGCAACAGGTTTCCCTCAATTCCATTGCCTACCAAGTACCTCTCGATGATGAGCAAAACAGATAAATCAGCAACATCTACACTGTCATTGACCTGGATGGAAAAGAATTTACTTTTTCTAATTCTATCTACTATTAGAGCTTCAACATCATCAGGTATTTCCTGAATTTGTCAAGACATTGTATTGTTTTGAAAAGAGATAGTATTGATTTTGTGGATGTGTTCTTCACTAAACATACAAAAAATGGTATCTTTAAACAAGGAGAAATTAAATCTTCAGCTCTGGTGTGGCTTTTACCACACTTAGCTATGTGATAAGCAATACAGTATGAAGCATCAGCTACATTCTCTTTGTCTTTCTTTCCTGACATCATGTATGAAGTAATAGTTGGATGCTTTTCTAAGTGCCAAAAATAATGTATTCAATACAAGAATAATGTATTTCTTTGTTTTTATACATAGGATGTTTAGGTTCTAAATGTCACATGAGTATAGAGGGTTTCATGCAATTGTTAGATAATCTTTCCCCACATGCAACACACAAAGGCTTAGGACAGTCATCATCCCCTACAACCTATATTTAATATATTTTTCAAAGTATTTGCTTTTCTTTTGTATAGTATCTGAGGCATGCACCTTTTTTCTCCTGGTGTGGGTGTACTTGTAGCTGCAGACACATGTTGCAAAGTACTTGGCGACAGGTTATAATCCACATCAAGTTTGGGTTTTTTAACCATTCCTGTTTTCAACCACTGATCCATAACTGACACTTAAAAATCACTGACAATAGTAACTGAAACTATGTTAAACATTACATTAAAAAAATTACTTGAAAAGAGGCATGATTAAAGACAATGCACTTACTTTTACTCAGTCAATAACTAACTTGATCAGTCTGACCACTGATGCATCTTTATGTTTGGAGAAGTTCTAGAAATGTCACAAATAGATTGTTCAGACACTGCTTGTAATGATTGTTAGAAAAGCGGTTTTGGGGGAAAGTTCACAGCCACTCCCTCGCCCTTCATCACTTGCTAATGTGATCTAATTTTGAAGTTAACATTTATTGTTCCGTAACTAACGTTTTGCATTTTTTACTTGGGTTCGTTCGTTTGTTTGTTTTGGGGGGTTTCCATTACTGATTACTTTTTGGATACCCTTGAGTGGCCTCGCATGTAACCCCAGGGGTACACATACGACTGCTTGGGAACTGGTACTCTAGGTCTCTTGATGCTCGGTGCCCATGGTGACTGCAAATAGAGCCTTGCAGTTGTCCTAGCCCAACAAAGTCAAGGCCACAAAGGGCTTAGACTTTACAGAGATAAGTCTCTGGCCCGATAGCAGGCAATAACGCTAGTTGAGTGTGTAAGTGCAGGCTGAGGGTGAAGGAAATGTAGAATTAGAGGTATAGGGGGGAGCCTATACATGTTATGACAAACCTTTTTTTTTATTTTTCTGTCACAGGACCACCTACACACTGCATATAAAACCTTACGTTTTCCATGGATTAATAAGCCATCACATTTTCCCTGCATACGTGGTGTGACAGAAGCTAAATCTGTATTATAATTGTTTTATCTGTAATGGAGTATCCTAAACACTTAGGAAAATTAATGTAATGAAATTCTAAGTTATATTTACTTTTCATAATGTTCTATAGAAATTGTATGTAACACTAGAAAGAATAGAGTATGATTACTATTTACTTTTAGCATAATATATTTAAAAGGTTAAAGTTTGTTATACAAGAGCTGTCCCGAATGTATCCTGCCATGTAATATGAAAACTAGAGGTATTTATGGCTAGATTTTTTTCCAGACAGCCCTCGTATTTTAATTATCACTCAGTTCATATAATAAAATAGGCTTGGAGTAACTTGTACCTTATTTCTCAATTAATAAATTATTCACTTGTACCATTTTTTTCTTTGGCATTTACATATACATCAAATAGCATTTCCTTAGTGTTCTGTGATTAATAGGACATTTTTTGCTACAATATTTTCATATTTTAAAAACATAGTTTCTATATTTAATATATGCAATTTTAAATTTATCTTATTTTATCAGTTACTATTCTACTAAAAACTACTCTTTCAACCCCTTTGAGATATTGAGTGTTTAATATTTTTCACATGTATGCTGTCATTTTACTTTGGATTTTACGAGAACAAGTTAGTCATAAAATCTTGTGTAGGAAATATTGTTGGATGTATAACAAGCTTTCTGATTTTCCAGTTCACTGGCTTAATCCTTCCTCCCTCCCTCTAGTTAAAAACATTAAACTCTCCCTTTAGAAATACAAAGATATAGTGTTAAATTATTATAAAAATAATTCACTGCCATATTGTTGATAGATTCTAATTGCTTACTGGTAAAATGCTTGAAAATTCTCTGAGCATACAGTATTCCTTTGCTTCTCAAGGAGCATATGATTATCTTGTGAAAGAATTCTGTATATATATTTTTAAGTACACTAAGATTATAGTCACAATTAAGCATCACCATGACCTTAGACAAATCATCAAACGTGTTTTCAGGGTGTTCATTATGCACTCAGTCAGAAATATGTTAGAGAGTTAAGGTAATAATATATGAAAACATTTTCATCATTATGTAAAAATGTGTTTAAAAAAATAAATGGCCTAGCTCTGAAAAAAATATAGCAAATCTATCTACTGCTTTTCATAGTATGAATAGGGAATTTTTTTTCTTTTACATGAAAGAGTACTGGGCTTGGAATGGGAAGAGCCTCAGTTGCCTTGAATGACCCAGTGGGGTTTAAATATCTGAACATTAATTTCACACTGAGATGCAAATGGAAGTGCAAATGGTATATTTGAAAGAGCAGTAGTTGAGAAACTATATGCAAAATGCTGTAATAACAATGAATTCCTACCATTAATATGGTCATGGGTAGATTCGGGTTTTTTGGGCCTTGAAGATTATATTAGGTCATATATACCAAAGGATACAAATTGTAAGTGATATTCGATATGTACATTAAAGTTTCTTTAGAATGAAGAAAAATCACAATAAATTACAGAGCTAATAAAACTGGAAATTACCACAAATAGCACAAAATCCAGAGATAATGCCATTGTATTCTTCATAATTTACTCCCTGACACTTCTATAATATTTTCCCTATATGTTATTAGGGTGAATACTCCACGATCACCTCTTCTTATGAAAATAATTTGAAATATTTTGTATGGAGGTAATGTAGAGATAATTCAGTCTTTGAAAAATCTTTTCCCCATTGCATCTATATATTTTCATTGCTACCTGCTATAGACTATATTCAAATAGTGAACATATCTCCTGTGCCCAGACTTAAGCCATGATGCCAAGAAAGTTGTCATGGTGCCCCTAAAATGAGAATGGAAATAAATTTTCATAAATATATAGCAGAGTGAGCAGATACTGTTATAAAGAAATGAAGTTATAAATGCCAGTGTGGGGTTATGTCTCCTGGGTCCATCATTACATTCCTAGACTAGCACAGTTCCTGACCAGTGACAGGTACTCACTAAATGATTGGCGAATTAGAAGGTTCATGAATAAATATATCTGGAACTACTCCATCCTAATTCCTAGAAGCCATTTCCAAACTGAGGGTTCTAGTAATCATGAATGGACAGGATGTTAACTCTGAACATGTATCTCCTGAAAAATTAAGTTAAACATATGCTCTACTCCCCCTTCTCTATACACTTATTCCAATGAACTGCACTTATGCTAATGAACTGCACACTAAATCTGATGGAGGGGCAGGGGCAGAGTAAAACAGACACTTTCTTAATTTTACACATTTTATGGAAGTATTATAAAAAGCCAATGAACACACTGATAAAGCCCTTTGAAGAGACATATTCAATGAGCAGCTGTGAATCTTTAACTTAGTGTATGCTAAATTCAGCTCTGAATGTATATTCTCATGAAAAAGATGATTTGATCTTCTCAAGTGGAATATCATACACACACACACACACACACACACACACACTAAACAAGAAGTAGTGATTTGGGGGAAATCCTCACCTTCTTCATTCACTTTTAGTAGACAGTACCTCCCCTAACATATACGAGCAGTAGCAGATGGCTTTCAGAATTAGTAACGTGATAGTAAGTAAATAGACTCAGTACTATGTTTGCTCTGGTGAAAAGTCTTCACGAAATCTGCCTGGTCACAGCCAGCTACAGATTCCCTTTCTCTGTTTTGAAGTTGAGACCTAGGTGCACATTTCTATATATTGGACTTACTCTGTAATATCGAATGCCCTCCTTCTACTGCAGAAATTGTGTCCAGTTCATTTTTGTATTCTCAATGCCTAATGCCACCTTTGAACAATTATAATCCTAACAACCATTTGAAGGATTCATAAAACAGCACATGTGTATGTTAATAGATTTTCTTTCAGTGTAAGACACAGAGTCTAACAGTGCACATAGTTAACTAGGATGCCACAATAGCTCCAAAACTGAATGCTCTGCTCCTTTTTCTGTTTTTTTCCACAGACTATCCATTTTCCATTTAGTATTTATGTATTATATGTGTATAAACCATGCAATGTCACTTCTCTTCTTAAATTTATCTATTGCCTCCCACTCTACATCTACTTCAGCTGATAATAAGAGACACACACTTGTTTCTTGATGGCGTGGCCCTGCAGATACCCTACCTCTCCCTTTGAGGTTCTTTCTGTCTGTCTTTACCTCGTTCACTCCACTCAGCCTTGGTTGACTTCCTTGTTCTTCTATACACTTAGCATGTGCATTCTCACAATATCTTGATTTACCTTCTTTCTGGTTTCTGATGACATCATATGAACTTAAGTGTTCTTTGTCTTCAGGATTTAGCAAGTAGAATATTTTTTTTATGAAGACATTTCCTGAAAATAATATCTGAGGTGTTTTTCCACTCTGTAGTCACTTCATCTCATTTACTTTTTGTTATAGCATTTGTGTGTCTCTGAAATAATGTTCATGTAAACATTGTCAGGTGTTTTTCAATCTCGTAAATCAGCTCCTGAGTGCAGGAACCATTTCGTTTTTAACTTTGTACACATGGTGTTCCTATTGTTTAGAAGAGTGCCTTACAAAGAATTTCACAATGAATACTTGTAGGATGAATGGGGAAATAATTCAGTGGCCAAATAGCCATGAAATACATGATTTTTTTTCAGGTAGAATGTTATTCTGACTCAGATTGGCATTTTAACCTTAAATTCCAAATTCAATTTCTATACTTGAATCATATTGCCTAAGATATTTTGTTGATATAAAAAGTTTAAAACTGAAAATTTTAGATTCTATAATTGTTCAATGATGTTTTAAATATATATACTTCATACAGGTATTGAGAAATAGGTTTAATTTTGTTATACAGTTTATTTTAAAAGAATCACAGGGATACAAATAAGATTAGTATTAAAGTAGGCTACAGCACCTTTTAATTGCCCCCCACAAAAAGTGGTAATGACCTTTTTCATAAGATTAAAGAAAGCTCCACATTATTTTGCTGTAACACATTTTTAAAAAAACATTTAAAAAATAGATTTACAACTCTATTATCATTTGAAAGTTAATACTAAATATTAAAGTATAAAATAAATAAATAACTTCAGAATTATAACCACATCATTTTAAAATGTTATGTAGATGCATGCAGAAACATAAGATATATTTGGTTTTTTTCACAAGATGTATTTATTTTTCTTATTAAAAATAGCTCATCACACATTAAGGTATGAGATGAATAATAATTTTTTCCTAATTTTAAAGATAATTTTAATGAAAACATTAAGAGAGACTTAATTCAATAAATATATCTCCAACATTCTCTTAAAACACCTATCACATTGAAGGCACTTAAAACCAAATTTTATATTTTGTCTAAATTAGCTTTAGGCTTAATATATTGTGAGTCAAATAACAACAAGTTGGTGAAAAATCACAAGATATTGACATTATCAAAGAATGATGGTAAAGACAAAGTCTATGCCGTGGTGTCCTTTTGGCTTCCCTGGGCCACATTAGAAGAATTGTTTTGGTCCACACATAAAATGTACTAGCACTAATGAGAGCTGATGAGCCAAAACATGGTCACAAAAAAGTCTCATAATGTTTTAAGAAGGTTTACGGATTTGTGTAGGGTTACATTCAAGGCCATTTTGGGTGACAGGTTGGACACTCCTGGCAGAGATATTAAGTCTCCCATCCTTTATTTTTGTTAGAAGGAAATATCAATCCTATATATGTATACTTGCCTTAAATATTTGAATATATGATTATTTAAAAATTCATGTGATACCACTTTTCTGTTGTCTTCAAAATGCTGATATTTAACTCATATGCCCTAAGAACAATATTATTGGCTATTCAGAATCCTAAATGTTTCCTCTTTAGTTCAACACAGATTTATTAGACTAGTCACTATTGCTCAGATTTATAACTCTGAATAAATTATCCTTTCTGCCCTCAAAAAATCTTAAAATCATCATGAAAACCAGATATATTAAAATATCATATATGGAGTTTGGATAAGCACTTCAGAAAAACACAATCTAGTGTTTCATATTTTTGGTAAAGGGTGGTTGGTGTTAGATGGTTTTTATCAGGGTAAATTTATTAAGGCATGAAAGCTGAAATATCTTATAGGATTTAAATAGTTAGATCACTGGTAACTAGACATAGAAATACCCCCCTATCCCCTAACCAACCCCTACCACATATATCAGATAATGAGGAACAGAAAGATACTGCTGTACCTGTAGAAACACTGGTGTAAGATAACTAATAGATTTTTGTATATGCCATTCCCAAAAAATTTTAGTCAAAGCTCTAAGGAAGTAGTCATTGCTGGGATATTAAGATGAATTGTAGTATAATCATCTTTACATTTTGATAGATTGTTCTAGAAGCATTAAGGTAGATCTATAATGCATAAGTCTCAAAGAAAAGGTCTTGTTAGGAAAATTTTGAAAGGTATGGGAGCATACAAGAGCCTGGCAATTTAAACATTAAATCATCAAAGGAACCTCTTGAAATTAAAAAAAAAAAATGTTGTGCATCAGGTTGACAAAGCACTGTGGAGTTGTGTTCCTGGGACCTGTGTGATCCTTGCTAACAGATGTCACCCCAATAAGTCTAACAATAAAAATGAATTAAAAAAAATTCCCATTTTACCTATGAAGACATTGAGATTCAGAGTGATTCCATTGTTTGATTTGACCCAGTTCTTCCAGGAATACATGGATAATTGTCAGTTCAACTGTCCTTATTTCCAAAGTCAGAGTAACACTTCTCCAACAATGAATCCAAGTCCCAGATTTTCTACTTGATAGATGCTAACTTATTATAACCAGGGATTGCTAACCCGCTATGAGAACATGCAGTCTTATGTACCTCACGTGACTCAGCTTACACGTGCAAATGGTATACCTTAACTTGTTTCAGATCACCCATTTCAAGAAGTGTCAGAACAGGACATCTTGGTTAAGTGGTCATTGTATGCTGAATAAGCGATATGGTCCCATTAGTCCTTTTCTCCTTAGTTCATTCCCTTTGAAATAACTTTTTGCAAAAATACTTTGTTCCTAAATATGAAAATGTTCTTTTCTTTACCTCACAAAAGTAATAGAACACTAAGTCACAAATTTAAGAACAAGGGAAAAAATAAATTGAACTTCCTAGTTTTCCAGAGTAAAATGTTCTAATCTCTTTTTTCTCCCATCAAACCATTTCTGCCTTCATGACAAACATTCTAAACCACTGTTTAAACTAACAACATGTGCCCATGAGCTTATCATGACAATGGCGAGTTAAGGAAACACTTCGGGGTGAATGTTTAAAGACTGTATGACATTTTAGTCTTCTTTCTAGGAGAGAAAAATTAAATATTTTATATGTTTATCTACTTCTAAAGAAAAAAGATACAAAAACTTAAAAGGGCATAATAATACATAACTGTTTGATTTAAATATATTTCCCCAAATACTGATGACCCTTGAAAAAATGTATAAGTAAAATTCTGATTATACATCCTATGAGTCTTATACATACTAAGTCTTGGAGGTTTTCCTGGTTCAACTTATTATTATATGTAAGTCACATAATGAATTCATTTTAAATCACTTTCAAAGAGGGTTATGACTAAACCTACTCTAAAAGTCAGAAAAGATTTAGGAGCTCTGTGAAGATTGGAAATTAGAAATAGAATATATAGATTCTGCTTGGAACATTAACTTTATCTAATTATACTTCTCTTGGAATAAGATCTCATTTCAACCTTCACTTTTTTTCCTACGCCAGAGAAATCAATCATGGTTTCTTATTTCTAACAATTCTGTGAACAAAAGTAAGCTACAAGGTTATTTTTCCTTTCATATCTTAAAGGATAAAGATACATATATGTTAAATTTCAATTACTTCATCTTTTGAATTTATTTTATAGAGGAAAACTAGCCATTCTTCTATGTAATTGAAATAGCTCCTAATTTAACAAATGAAGAATCAGTAATTTAAAAAAAAATTTTTAAGAGAGGAGAAAGGGAATGGAAATATGAAGGGAGGAAATTCTAGGGCATGTTGACCTCTATGGAATACTTCCTGGGTACTTAGATGAGTTAACATAAACTTTCACATTCTTTATTTCACATACTTTTTAGACAGGATGTCTCTTTTAATTTAAGGAACTTTAGACAAAAATCTCTGAACATATTTTATAATACGTATTTTTCAAAGACAATGTACATGTAACTAACAGACACATGAAAAGTTACTCAGCATTACTAATCATCAAGAAAATGCAAATCAAAGCCATGATGAACTCTCACCTCACACCTGTGGTTATTATAAAAAAGACAACAAAGAATAAGTGGAGGTGAAGATATGGAAAAAAATAAGCCCCCACACACTGTTGGTGAAATTGTAAACTGATGCAACCACAGTGGAAACAGTATGGAGATTCCTCAAAAACTTAAAATAAGCTACCATATGACTTCATAATCCCACTTCTGTGTACTTATTCATAGAAATCAACAACACTAATTTGAAAAAATATATATACTCCTATGTTTATTGCAACTCTATTTACAATAGCCATGATATGGAAGCAATCTAAGTGTTAATCTATAGATGAATGGATAAAGAAGATTTGATCACACACACACACACACACACACACGCATGCACACACACACACAAATATTACTCAGCCACAAAAAGAATGAAATCTGGCCAACAACATGGATAGACCTAGAGGGTGTAACTATCAGTGCAGTAAGTCAGACAAAGAAAAACAAATACCATATGATTTTTCTTGTATGTGGAATCTAAAAAACAAACCAACAAGCAAAATACAAAGAAACAAACTCATAGATACAGAGAACAAACCTATGGTTGCCTGGTGGTCACCAGGGAATGGAGTGGGAGGATTAGAAGGTGGGTGAAAAAGCGATGGAGATCAAGTGAAAACTGCCAATTATAAACTTAATCAAAGGAATATAAAGTGCAGAAAAGGGAATGCGGTCAACAATCTTATAATAACCATGCATGGTGCCAGATGATAGTAGACTTACCATGTTGATGATCACTTTGTAAAGTGATTAGTAAATGTCTGATCAGTATGGTATGCACCTGATAGTAATATAACATTGTTCACAATAATTAAAATATAAAAAAGGTATGAGCTGTTATTTTTTTACAACTAATCATCACTAATTTGTCTTTAGTAGATTTTTATACCATGAAGACACCATGAAAAAGTCATTTGTATATTGCCTTAAATAAAGGTTTGGGAAATTTTTGTTTAAAGAGACAAATAGTAAATAGAATTTGTGGATCCTATAGTTTCTGCTGCAGTTATTAAACTGTCTATTATACATGAAAGCAGCCATGCACAGTAAATACACAAATGGACTTTGTGTTTCAGAAAACTAATTTCGTAGTCCTTTATTTTTACATTTGAATTTTATGTCCAGTTTGTCAACATTTTGATAATTCTATTTGGTTAGAATTAGGATTCTATTAACTCTACAGTTTAATTTAGGGAGAATTTTTATAATATTAAGTCATCTTATCCAAAAGAATTTAACATACAATGTCCAGCAGAAGTAACACCTAGACTTGAGATATGATTTTATTACTAAATCATAACATATATTCTTATGATTTTATAATAAAAGATTTAGTATAGATTACCGGCTCATAAAAAGGGGAGTTATTTGAGGCAGACCCCACATGTCCACACATTCTGATCATCTTGATACTTTACCATGATTCATTGAATCTAAGATGTTATTGATTGGAAGATACACCGTTATTTTATGGACAATTAAGAAAACAGAAGAAGGAAATATTGTTAACTAAATTATGACATTATATTTTCATACCCCATAGATTATAAGACATTCCAATTTGAAGATGTTTGAAGTGGGAAAACTTAGAACATATAGCATAACCTTCAGAGTTTTAAGCTTGCTTCTTAGAGATGCCATTAATTCTTGGTCATGTTAATTCTGTGATACCTTATAACACAGGCTCTTTTTAAATGATACCTTATTTTTTGTGAGTTTTATATTTATTTAGTGCTGGTGTTGAGAAATAATTGTTTGTGCCTGATTTATAAATTTGGCAAATATGTTAAAGGCTCTTATTCTAATAGTTTGCATTCTAATTATATTGAGATTTTCTATAAATGATATATTCCCTAAATAATGACATCTTCAATTATTGTTATTTAATCTTTACCTTCTTATTTCTTCATTTTTCTACCCTTTATTGAACGTAAGGGCCATAAATGTATTAAATATAATTGTAACATGAGTGATCCTTGCAATAACATTAGCAATAGCATTGACTGCAATTAAAACCATGTAGTTGACAGAAGGAAGGCTATCCAGATTTCTAATTGGTCCTGAAATTATGAGTTTGTAACAAATGGGGACCAGTAACACAAAGTTATAAAACAACTTTCTAATGGTTTTCAAAGAGTTTATAATATTTGTGTAGGATTTCCTCAGATAACCTCATCTGTCACAGAGGAATTTATTTTTTATGTCTGGCATTAAGTGGTCCAGAAATTTTTACTTTAATTATAATTGTGATATATTTCTTATTTTGTTCTGTGTCTTGTATTTTATTAGTGCCTTCTGTTGCATGAAAATTAAATTTTGAAAAGATGTCAATTTTTGTTAAATGTTATTATATACATAGAATTATTTTAATCCCAGTGACACAGGATTGGGGCTATATAATTTAACAAAATATACTAGGTTATTCTCTAGGATGAAAACAAATAAAAAATAAACCAAAGGTGTATGGACAGAATGTTGTTACATACCAAAAACATCATTACACAAATTAGACAATGTAGTACCTTAAGATGATTTAGATTTCACCACATAGCATATAATAATAGCAACAGATACAGACGAAATGGATGTCAATGTATAAATATAAACATGTAAAAAGGAGAATATATTAGGGAAGACCATCCAAAATATAAAATAAAAATAGAATTATTGGATTACAAAAAATACAACTTTATATATCAGAGGTCATTATAAATTAAATTTAAATAACAAAATTTCCCCGTATGCTAATATTTATAATGCTACTAAAAATATAAATATTTACAATATTTGTAAAGGGATTAAGTATATCATAATATGTCCACTTAATGATGAAGCCATCAAGAATTACAATTACATAAAAATTAGTAACATGGAAAATGGTGATAAATAAAGAATACCAATATATACAGAATCTGGCACAAATAATTCACCTTTTTTATAGGCAAGTCGTAAGCATGTAATTCTATAACATAACTATTTAAAAAGGGCATTACTTCTGCTGACCCCTGTATATACTCTATGATATCAGCTATATAAAAATATGTGCTAATAATTAAATCTAATAATCATGTTAATCTTCACTCTTATTCTTTGGTAAATAGCCCCATCAGTTTTGTTTCATGTTTTTATATTAAGATGTTTTCTGTAATCAGTATGTATTTTTCATAATGTAAAAATCAGTAAAAATAAATATAAAATTTATTTTTGGCCTTCTAATTTGCCTTTACAATAATCTTTAATTTATATTAGTTTATGCCTTTAAATTCTGGACTTCTCTTTATTATTTCCTTTTATTACTTTCCATTAATTTGGTCATCTCACTTCTGTTTTCTGATTATTTTTATCATTGTTAGTTTTTGTAGTTTGTTTTCACCATACTGCTAATAATATATGTTCCATAACCAGAAAAACAATCTAGCATCTTTAATCACATAGACTTTTTTAAAATTAAGACATCAAGATTAGTTTTCAATGATATTCACTGAATTTTCACTAAACTGTATATTCTCTAAGATAAAAATGAACTATCTGAATAATTCAGTGATGTATTTTCCACAATGCCAGACTCTATGCCTCAATTAAGATGAAAAAACCCAGACATATTAATATGTACTATAATCCCAACATCCCTAACAAGCAATGTAGAACTGCTAAATCTTAATTTGAGGTAATGAGGGCTGTCTGGGAAATGTACAGCCATAAATTCTTCTGCTTTTCATGTTACATGGCTGGATACTTTCCAGACAGTCCTTGTATGTAATGTAAGTGGAAACAATGGTTATGATTTAAATATATATAGAACTAATTTATTAAGTTTATGATTTCTTAGGTGCTGTGAGAGTGCAAATAATTAACTGTTATGTCAACTAACAGGAGGTTCTTAATTTACACTGTCATTCAAGTAAAAAAATACATATTTTTTAAAAACATGGACAAATAAACTTTCACATTTTGATTGGGCAATAAAGATATTATTATCTTATTAAAATTATGATCTCAACAAAGGCAAGAAATAAGCATACTATTAAGAATAAAGAAATTATTTATATTTATTGTTTTTAAGTATTGATAGATTCACAAACATAAATCATGACTAGTTCAATCATAAAATACAACTTACAGAGTATTTTGCCAAAACCTTTTACTTGAGGTATATTTTAATTTTCTAATTTTTGAATTTTCAAACTGGAAGTGGAAGATGTTGTTATATCATGATCGCACCTTTTTGCTTCATTATCCCCAACATCTGCACCAAATGATTTATCGTATTCTCGATTATTTCAATTTTCCCTCTCAGCATCACTTTCACATCTTCTACTCTTTTCTGTTATGTGAGAAATACCAAGACTCTATTATATCTTCCTTATTATCTTTTTAAATATATTTTTAAACCTGTATAAATAATCTTCATACACAACTTTGATTTTCACTGAAAAATATACTGTGATTTTTACTTGGAACATAACCAAAATTTGCAACAAGTATAACTAAGCAAAAAATCTGAATTCTTGATAAGAGTGCTCTGTTTCTATTGGGATATTTATTTATGTGTGTATAGCAATAATTTGATTAAATGACCATTATAATTATTATACTTAGTCCCAATATTGTTTCTTATATCTATTGACATGTCCACATATGTTAATTATGTTATGTTTTATAACATCAAATAGCATTAAAACAGCCTAGCTTCTTTAATAAACTAGGCAGTCTAAAATGAGGACAACCAGGCTACTTAAAAATTGAAATTCACTGAATTTTAACAACATACAATAAAAAACTAAAGAAAATAGAAATAATAGAATGATACATTACTTATTACATCATAATATGACATATTAATGTATGAAATTAAAGGAGCAAAACATTTAAAAAATCCCATACTGTTTTTTTTAAACATGTATTTCTATTTTGTCTCTTTTTCTATCTAAATCACAGAATACAACTAAAGTTTATTTATTATTGGATATATTCTAAATACAAATTCTCTTTTGTGTATATTACATTTTTTACCATTTGTTTTTACACAAAACAATGACATTTTTTATAAAGCTTTCATAAAAATAATTACATAGATGGTCTTTTTAGTGTATATGACACACACACACACACACACACACACACACACACGTAGGATGTCTAGAAAAAATCCAACCATAAATGACTCTGTTTTTTCAAATTACATAGCTGGATACTTTCCGGATGGCCCATATATTTATATTTACATACGAGATTCAACAGGTAATTTTACAAACTCATTCTATAAAAAGTGCTATGTAGCTTATTGCTAAATATCCTGAGATCACCTTGGCAAGGTTATGACACCTTACAGAGTTGGGTGTACAGTGCTGCCGATGTAAGTGCACAGTGGTAAGTTCATGAACTTAATTGGCAGATTTTGGGGACTAAGACAGCTCTGATGGCCATTCCAGATAAAGAGTTCCAAAATTGCTTTGAAGGGTGGACTAAGCTCTGGCATCAGTGCATAGCTTCCCAAAGGGGATACTTCGAAGATGACCTTAGTGATACTCAGCAGTGAGGGATGTAGCACTTTTTCTAATATGAGTTCATGAAATTAATTGTCCAACCTTACAAACTGGGGTTACAAAAAAATGTATACACATTTTTAAGTGATATTATCTACGTATTACTTTTTGAAGTTGAACTGTAGTAGCAATGTATAACATGACGTTTGCTCAAAAGATGAACGTTAGCATTGCCATAGGACAGGCAGGACAGTCAAAGAAAATGGCGGATGCACAGTTGTCATTTGAGGAGCGCAAGCCCATTTTGAAGTGGTATTTGAAATTGGAGAACATTCTTTTAGTTTCCCCCACGTTCTCTTGACTTAACACCCCTTGACTTCTACCTATGGGGGACCCTAAAGGATGTGGTGTATCACAGAAAACCAGCTACACTGATGGTACTTTGGGAAGAAATTGAAGAGGCATGTGCAGCACTACAGATGATCACTTTGGTCAGTGTTGCTCAGCAGCAGTTCACAGTAATCAGAAGTCTGGACACTAATGGTAACCACTTGGAGCACCTCTTGTAATTGCAGAAGTCAAATGTGACTTGTGTTCATCTTTTGTTAGCAGTATATATTATTATAATTTTAATAAAGGTTTTTCCTTTTTCAAAATGCATATACATTTTTCCACATTTGTGTGAGACACACACACACACATATTTATATATGTGTGTGTGTGTATATATATATATATATATATATATGTATACATTTTTTAAATTATAAATTCCCCAAAATGAAAGTGTAGAATGATTTTTTTTAAACAAGATGAAATTACATTTCCATAACTTATTATCAATGGGGCTATATTGCTCAAAACCGTTCAAACTTCCATCCTTGCCAGTATTTACTTAGTAATTATTGCCTAGACTATTCTTAACAATTTAGTCAGTTTTAAAAGAAAGTGACAAGAAACAGTATCAACCTTGAGATTTAGTGGTTGAATATCTTAAGTACTGTAAATTATGTTCAAGTATCCTTAACAATTAAATATTTTGATTTACTGAGAAAATATAGCCAATACAATGAATTTAAAAGTGAATGTTTTTGAAGGCTAAGTTAGAGCATAACATCAATTATCTGTGTATATATTGAATAACTTTCTGAAGGGATTTCAAATCACTGCCGTTTAATTGAGAATGTTTCCTTTTGCTTAAAGAAATACTGAGTACTTTAATAAAGTCATCTCCTTCTATTCAGAAAGATGTATATGCCTAAAAACATAAAATATATTAATGAAAGTCACAAGATTTGTGATATTTTTAAATGGCTGAATCATTTACATAGTCACCAAAATTATATGCCCTTCCAAATATGGGTACACTGAGTATTTAATTTTTGCTATTCATCAGCATTTAATTATCTTTTCACAAACGTCTCAAAATCTGGAACTGAAGAGATGGCATTATTATCAGTTTGAATTACATGTATTTTTCAATTTGCTATAAACCTTGTCTCTTTTTAGTGACTAAACAAGTGAGTAATTGATAAATTTACCAAATAATGTCAATGCCTCTCAATAATATTTATTCCACTTTATTCAATTAAAAAATATATGTGAACATGTATGTATATATAGTTTGACTAAAACCTAAAAACAGCAACATTAGAACACACTATAAAATATTATATACATATAATAACTTGGAATAGGAAAGTCTAAAGACAACAGGCTAAAATTGTATATTGATTAATTTTTCTTCATCAAAATATTTAAAGAATTGTAAAACAAAACACTGAGCCAAAAGACATGACATTGTCATGGAGAAAATGTTTTTAACATGCATATATTAGGATTAATAAGTAAAGCTGAAGGAGGCAGAATATAAAATTAATAGAAGTGTAAATTAGAAGTTTATTTCTCCTTCATATATATTATGTCCAGTGATAATCAGTCCAGGCTGAATTGGCTGACGAAATTTTCATTTGGGACCTAGCTGCTTCTACATTCACTATTGCTCTGACTTCCTTATTTCAGAACATTTATCTCTTGGTCTAGGAGTCATGCCAACATTTTAGTCAGCAGGAAAGAGGAGGTGACAAAGAATGGAATACCTCTTCCCTTTAAGGATTCTTTCAGATGTCCTACTCAACGTTTCCCCTTACAAGCCATGGGGCAGAATTTAGTCTCATGATCATACTTAGATGATTGAGAAGCCATGATTATATCTACATCTGGAAAGAGTTATATTAAGGGAAGGACAGAAAAGAAGCATCAAAATTATTAGTAAAATTCTTAAGTGCCTATGCACTTATGCAAATTTTATGTCCTCTCCTTGGGCAAGATTTCTGGAAAGTACATGTTTTGGTCTCCAGAGAGTCCTGCACTCCTTTGCCAACTGCACAACTACAGCTTACCTTCATTAGTAGAAGTTCAAAGACTGCAGAGAAGTTTGACTTAATTTAGAATTGTCTTGGCTTCAAGGAAACACTGTTCAATAAATAAAATTACAGATAAATTGTTAAATGACATGGGCTCACCCGCGGGTCATGAAGCGCTGCCCATTATCAGTTCTTCCTTATTAAAACATTGTCTTTCAGTTGGTGAATTATAGTTCTCTGTTGAAGGAAGACCATTCAAAAGACTTGATTGCAGTTAAAAGCTTCCTTCAGCTCATGCCCGTCAGGAAGCAGCAGAGATCACGTGACGCCCAAATTAACACAGGTTCGGGATTTTACAGACTGATATGTGAGTTTTGGCTCAGGCAGTGGTTTTGTCTTTAACGGAAACTTGCAATTGAAGGTTGTTCCTGTGTTTGTTCCCTTTGTTCTCAGTGGTTGGTCCATCCTGAAAACCATTACAGTAGTTCTTTCTGGTATTGAGAAGCTCAGGGTCGGTGAGTGTAGGTTCTCCGGAAGGGAGAGGTAAGAAAGCAGGCAAAAAGGACACTGGGCACTCGCTCTTTTTTAGACCTTTACACCTGTAGAGAGACAACTTGTTGGATAAGGCAGTCAGTTCAAAAAGTAATATCTTTTCTCTGGTGAAAATTGCTTTAAGTGTATGTTTCTGAGGGGAAAAAAGAAAAAAGAACTTTCCATAATTCAGAGGCTGCACTTTGAAATCAATGTGAGGTTTGTGTCTTTCTACTTTATGTGTAAGTGGTTCAAACAGCAACACAAAATTTATCAGTGGTCTTGTCTCTTCTCCTGCTCAACAAATATCAATAGAAATTAATGTAAACATAGAATAAAAGAATTTACCTAGCACATTTATAAAAGAAGAGTAGAATCATCTGGAATTTATAGATTATCTGGTGAGATGTCCACAGTTAACGAAGTTTTTAATATGCTTTAGAACTGAAAATGGGTAATGATTGAGGGTCAATTTTGGAAACCTAATTTAATCTTTAAATTTACAATAGTGTAGGGCAATATTTTAAATGATACCACTAAATAAAGGGAGCTGTTTCCCTTAGCATGATAATCTCAAGATCCATCCATCTTGTCGCAAATGGCAGTAATATTCCTATGGCCAAGTAGCATTCCATTGTGTACATGTACCACAGCTTCTTTATCCGGTCATCTATTGAAGGACACTGGTTGTTCCATGTCTTGGCCACTGTAAATAGTACTGCAATGAACATTGGGGTACATACGTCTTTGCAAAAAATTTTTTTCAGATATTTTGGGTAAATATCCAGAAGAGGGATTGCTGGGTCATATGGTAATTCTATTCTTAATTATTTGAGGACCCTTTATACTGTTTTCCATAGGGACTGTTCCAATTTACGTTCTCACCCACAGTGAATAAGGTTCCTTTTTCCCCACAGCCTCTCCAGCACTTGGCTTATTGATAATAGCCATTCTGACAGGTATGAGATAGTATCTCATTATGGTTTTGATTCACATTTCCTTAATAGATAGTAAAGTTGAACATTTTTTATGTATCTGTTATCCTTTATTATATCTTCTTTGGAAACGTGTCTGTTCAGGCCCTCTGCCCATTTTTTTAATTTGATTGTTTGTTTTGTCATAGTTGTTGTTGAGTTGTATGAGTTCTTTATATATATATATATAAATTTATTATAGAATTGTACACTTGAAACCTGTGTAATTTTACTAACCAATGTCACCCTAATAAATTTAATAAAAATAAAAAATATAAACTATACAAGTGAATTTATGTCTATAGATTTTGATGATCATACAAAGAAAAGCAGGGTTAATATAAGAGGAATAATAGTGATGATTTACTTTAGAACATATGAATAAGCAAGTCAAATTTTTTTATTTTAGAAATAGAATTTTTATTTTTAGAGAATTGATTGCACAGTGTAAGAAAGTAAAAGTAGAAAAACTGAGAAAGAAAAAGAGAATATTAATCCTAGAGTCATCCATCATTAAAGGGATTATAGAGATGCAGGTGACTTTAACTATGTATATTAGAACATTCTACAGTCTTGCCTAAAACTACATTTCTACCACACGTATCTTGTCATGTCCTATACTTCAGTTGATCCCACACTGCCTCAACCATAGTGTACGTATTAGTTGTCTATTACTATGTAACAAACCCCCAAAATTAGAAACTTATTTATTATCTCACATTTTATATGAGTCAGAAATCTGTATATAGCTTAACTTGGTAATGCTGGCTTAGTTTTTCTCACAAGGTTGCTATCGAGGTGTGGTCCAGGGCTATGGTCTCAACTGAAGCACTGTCTGAAGGAGACTCCACTCCAAGGATACTCAGGGATTGTTGGAAGCCTTTGATTCCTTGCTAGCCAGAGTCCACTTTTATGTCCTTACTTTGTTGGCTACTCAGGAGGGCTTCCCTCACAGTGAGAGTAAAAGAAGGGAGTAAGAACGAGCCCAGAGAATTTTGTGTAAACTACTCTCAGAGGTATCATCTCCTCAATTTTACTGTGTTCTGTTTGTTAGAGGCAAATTCCTAGTTCCAGCCCATACTGAAGTGTCAAAATTACACAAAGGTGTGAATGACAGGAATTGGAATCATTGGGGGCCATATTTAGAGGTGGCCCTATTGCAATCATGGTATAGCTTATTTTTTTCAAAATTTACAACTCAATCTTAGGATGAACAATTGTTTCAGTTTGACTGTGACTGCCCCGGTTTCAGCACTAAAATCATACATCCCATAAAAACCTTCAGTCCCAGACCATTGGGGATAATTGATTAGTGTACTTACACTTTCAAAATTCAGGATTCTGTATAGAGACTTCTACTTATATTGTCTCAATAGCCTTTTTTTTTTCTATTAGTATGGAACTGCTCAAACTCTGACTCTGCTTAAATATTTTTTCCTCATAAAGTTCTTCCTATCTTCAAGTCTTCAAGTCAATGTTGATGGTTCCTTTCCAACTGCAAAAGAAAAAAAAAAGGTTTATTAACACTGTACATAATCCTTTTCATCCCCTTCTATTAAGACTTTTGTGCTCCTTCCTCTATTTCCACCAAGACTGATCCTCAAGAAGGTTGGGGAGAGATGGTGACTGACCCACCTTTGTATTTATGGTACCTAGCTCAGTGATTAATAATTTTTCGGGAAGAATCTGCGATTTATAGAAGAGAATATATGACCTCAAAGAAGGGAAAGAACATGTCCAAATTTATTCAGACAATAAATGGAGGAAAGAAAACCTAGAATAGTGCTGGTATCTACCACAGTTATTGATCATAAGTTGTTTGGCAAGTTTATAGGTAAAACTCTCTCATTGTAAGCAATGACCTATCCAAAATTGTATAGTAAACAATAAACATGTCTGTATATTTTTATACACCAAGAAACATAATGCCCGAAGGATAAAGTAGTCTTTTTTTTCTCCCAGAAAATGCAGACATCTCAAGATTAATGTTGTCATGTTCTGTATTTGGAGAATTTAAATTACCAAGATGATACTGATAAAATAGCCTGAGCTCTCTGAATAAGCACTGGTAGATTAGAATTATAGGTACTTTAGGATTAGGTGCAATAACTTTCAATACTGCATTATCTACCATATTTTGCTATGTATAATGCTCTCCTGTGTATAATGTGCACCCATGTTTTTGGCCCAAACTTTCAGGGAAAAAAATATTTTGTTTTAATTTTTTAATTCAAATTTTATTTGTTTATATTTAGGTACTTTTTGTATTATAAAGGAATTTTTTGCATTTATTTTATAACATGGTACAAGAAATTTTATGTAACACTTTTAACTCATAAAACAAAAACATTTATATAGATATGGAATTAGTATTACCCATGTATAATGTGCATTCTTATATTTCCCTCACAAATTTGGGCAAAACTGTGCACATTATACACAGCAAAAAACTCTAATTTCTAATCCAAGGACAAGAGCCGGATTATTACATATTATTTTTATTTTTCAGCAACTCTTTATCAACTTAATAAGAGTGGGCCTGGAGTAGAAAGTGTAACTTAAATGTAAGGCTGGACAATGACTTTAATTTTTATAGGTAGATAATAAGAATTTAAAAATATCACAGCATTATGGTTGAAGATATGAGATAATTTTACAGAGTAAAAAGACTGTGAAGGTGGAGAAATGGGATTCCTGCCTCCCTCGTCCCCCTTAATTAAACTTAATAATTCGGAAGTGTGTTAACAAAGGCACAGAGTTTGGAGGTGACTTAGAGGTTAGCTTTTTATTAAAGTTATATCAATTTACTCATGTCACCATTTCTTGACCTGGTCTGTGACTCACAGTTACCTATTCCTTGGTTATATTGCTTAATTTTTGTTATTCAAATGCCAGTAAATAAACCATGATTAATACTATGATAATTATATTTCCTTTTTTCAGATACTGCATCAGGCTGTTCATGTAACTTATACTGGAACAATGAGAGCTCTAAGAAAGATGGTGTCCCCCATCAAAAGAGCACTAGGTGATTAAAAAGCAATTTTGTTATATTGCTAAAATCCCAGAATGTGGTATTCAAAGGTATGGCTACAGTCTTTCCTATTATGAACAGAGAGATCAATAATTTACTTAGTGAGAAAGAGTGCAACAATAGGAAGAAAGGCTTGGATTCATGAATTCTTCAATAAATCAAATGAATTAGTGCCCAGAATATGGACCTAATTCCCTCTGGCCTCTTCATAAATGTTATCTTTATGATTTCAAACTGCAGGTACTTGGATATTCTGTTCTAGCAACTGAGTACATCCTCACTTGATAAAATAATTATATAGCACAACTATTAGTGACCTATGTGGTAAAAATCTTTGAATAAAATTGAAAATTAATTTATTTATATGACCATGTTTTTAAATGTCAATTCATTAAAAAAAAAAACAACAGTCAAGAATTGCTAGTAATTTAGCATTTAAAATACAAATTTAACTTTTAATGGCAAAACAAAGTCAATGTAGGTTAATTATGAGAAGAGAAATCTCCTTTTATCTTGAATAAAGCAATATGTGTTACCCATAAACATGCACAAACACATACTTGTATATAATATCTCTTTTATGTATGTGGTTCTACCAATATTTTAACATAGTTAAATGTATAATACAAATATTTAACAAATTGTCAAGGCTTATTGGCCTCTGATTTTAGGTTTAAAAAAGTTTCTAGATGTTTACATTAATAATTTTAGGCAAGAATGCAATAAAATGAAAGTAATTATTTTCTTTATCACCTCATCAATAAGAATGAGATTTATTAAAATATATTTATGTATATATATTTTTCCAAAATAGTTTCACTTTGTCATTAGTAAGATCAACAAAATAGGAAATCAAGACAGCACCTTCACTCACTAATTTTCTCTGTGGTTAATCATTGAAACCATTAATGAAACCCATTGTGCTTTTCCAACTATCTCTAACCTGAATTTGTTCAGCAAATTTTGTCTGCATTAGTAGCCATGGTAACTTCAGAATAAATATTGAGTGCTGGCCTTCCAACCATTAAAAACCTCTAAGTCTCCTTTAAGTCCATAGTATATCTCCACAGAGACACAAGAATGCAAAACAAGAAAAACTTTTCATCTAGTTTCAAGGAAAAAGGTAAAATGCCACAGTCAATCAATTTATTATAAAGTTAAACAAAAGATAAAGTTCACATATTAACAGAAACATCTTTTCCCTTGAGGTGGTAAAACAAATGGCAAATTTCATAGCAATTATATAAAGCTTTTATGTAAACAGATCATTAGCACAGTTACATGCTTAGCTACTAGAGGAACTATTGAAGAAAGGATGGAAAAACAGGGTAGCTCTAGACCAATATAATCTAAAAACTGCAATGCCCCATTTAGGTGCATATTTGTAATATATGGTTTTATGGAAATTTCTCTTAATTGAAACTAAAAGTATACAAACCTTTCAGAGTGATACACTTGTTACTAGAAACTTACCACTCTGCAAACTGCTGATAACCACATACTACCTTGTGTTGACCCAAAGCTCCGTGTCTGTGACATCTAATTGCACATTGTTGATACATTGGGTTGGCAGGCTGCTATGTCCATCTCACATATAATGATAGAGCCCTGTGTTTTTAGAATCTTCAAATGTCTGTCATTAAAGATTTATCCTGTGGCATATTGTATTTTCCACAGATGACCACAATAATATCTTCATTCCTCCCAAGTGTCTGTTCCCTTGGACCACGTGGATGCAACTGTGTCAAGTAACAAATTGTGATAGAAATAACACCGTGTGATTTCTGAGGCTAGGTCATCAAAGTAGTGTATACTTTTCTTGCTCCTTTGGGAAACTTGCTTTTGAAACTCAGTGCAGCTATCTTGCAAAGAATCCAAACCACATGAAGAAATCACGAGAGGAGGCCACATTTCAGCTGACAGTCCAGTAGAGGTTCCACATCATCAATTGCCAGATATGAATTAAGATGTTTCCAGGTGATTCCAGCCTTTATATGTTAAGTCCCATCAGAGTTAGTGAATTTGCACTGAGGTCCAAGACATGGAGGAGTAGAGCAAGTTCTCATTGTTCTGTTATTGAATTTCTAAGCATCAGTGTTACCAAATAAATGAAACGACTGTTTCATGCTTCAAAATTCAGGTAGATTCTTATACAACCTAAGTAACTAGAACTAAGTATCTCCTTAATTATAGCAACTAAGTCTTCAGATAATCAGTTTCTATTTATATTTCTAAATTCGTTGAAACAGTATTTTTATGCTACCAAGCCTATCTTTATTTAAGGAAAGATCATTAAATAAATATTTTATTTTTACTTAAAAATAATGTTGGTTGAATTTCAACAAAAAAGCAACTAAGAAACATAGTTTTCAATAAATGCACAAGTAGGACTTGCTCCTGTCAAAAAATGAAGAAAATTGATCTGTTGGATATATAGATTAGAGAAACTGATTTTAACATTGTCAATAGCTATTTTCTATTCTTCACATAAAATAAGAAAAACTTCCCTTTGCAAGAAGGAAATGTTGATTTAGAAAATGTCAGTAACCTATCTTCTGGGAATTTGAAATTTGAAACCAGGGTCTATCTCAGTCTTGTGTGTTGCAAATCAGAGTGAATATAATGTTGGAAAATGTTTGGAGAAATAGAGGAGAGAGAGAGAGAAAGAGAGTTAGTCACAGTCAGTCTTTGTTTTTTTTTCCCACCCTAATGGATTTTGTTTCTGATTCTAGTCTCATTGGAAGTGAAACTGCGTATCTTGATGCCCCTATACTCCTGTAAAACTCCATGTTTATCTGAGGTTACCTGAAAAAAATATATTAGTTAGAATGCCATTGACTGCAAGTTGCAATAACAATAGCTGTAGAGAAACTGGAATCTTTCCATGTTCTGAAGTTTCATCTTGGTGAAGGTCCCTCTTTTTGTTGTAGGATGGCTACCAAGTACAAAGCACATATTTCTTTGTTCAGTGAAATTGTTAAATGCCATCTCTTTTGCTACTCCTTCCCCCATCTTTTATCCTCTCACTGGACCTTTCAGAGACCTTTATTTTTTTATTTCCACCAACATTTGGAAATCACAACATTTGCATACTGATGAAACCTGCTATGAAAGGACATTCTCTGGCTCTGACTCTTGTTCTTTTACATAATCAGTGACTCTGTTTTATCATTTCTTTTTCTCTCAAGATTTTACACGGAGAGGGGCAATAATCAGAAATCACAAGAATAACTTGAATTTTATAAGGCATAGATACATTCAGGTTTTTAAAAATACCATTTCTTTCCTTCAGTTTTACTTCATTTTATTTTTAGCTTAAGATCTATAGATTACCAGTTGAAATGAACACATTAATAAAAGCATTTACAGCAAATATTTTATAGGAATCATGTGTTAATAAAAATTGTCCTTTATTCTGAAGTGTAATTTTTAATTGAATAGGCATTTAGATTATGTCAAATATAAATGATTGACTCATACAGAAATGACTCAGAAAAAAGAAAACAAATTATTCCAAATAACATTACCCAAAACTAAACACTATGAATGTGTGTTGCTTTCCATATTTCGTTTAAAATTTCTGATATAAACCTACCCACAAATTGTCACATATTCAGCGTGGAGTTTTGTTTCACTATGTACAAGTTATTTTCTTAGCTTTATGCACAGAATAATTTTCCCATGTCTTTGAATATTTTTAACAGAATACTATACTATCTGTAAAATGCTAAACGAATAAATGAAGTTGTAATCATTTATGTTTTCATTTTTAGTTTATCTAGGGTTACTAACTTCTTTTGCATAAATTATATACACATTTTTTATTAATACTATATCTTTAAATTTATTCTTGTAAATGAAATTACTGAGTTAAACTGTGGGATTTCTTAACTTGTGTCACACAAATGGACATAATTATTAGAAAATATAATTTAAAAAATTTCCTGGGCCTTTGACGATATGCCTAAAAATAATTTCATGCTAGTTTTTACATATTTATTATTCTATCACTTTCCATAGTGAATCCTAATAAATATTCTATGACATCAGCTACTAAAATTTGCATATTTTATATTCTACAGAATACAATGTAGCTATCAGTGCTTTAATATTTTTTCACTTTTCATCTATACATGGATGCATAATTTTGCCATATAAACACAAAGGTTTTATTTTTATAAGACCAGTAATTATAAAAAGCAGGAATTGTTGGGAGTTCCCTGATGGTGTAGTGGCTTAAGGCTTCGGCGTTGGCGCTGTCAGCACTGTGGCCTGGGTTCAATTCCCAGTCAGGGAGCTACCCACATACCAAAAAGCAAAAAAAAAAAAAAAAGCAGGAATTGTTTACATAAGACTAGTAATTATAACATCCCTTTACCATTACAAAAAAAGGAAAGCAACTCTGTATAAGTGAGCAGCAAGTTTTAAAATTCAAGGTTATTCCAATGGAAATCTACTTTGATGTAATAGAATAGATTCAATTTTGACAATTGCAGAATATCCTTTAATTTTTAAATTCAAATAAAATCAAACTGAAGTTTTTGAATATCATAGAAGATATTTCTAATTAGTAAAATGATAAATTCTCTAAAATAAAACAGCCACTTAAATATTTTTATTTATGTAAAACTTAAAATAATGTCAGTTAATAGGAACAGTTATTCACAAACTTCTTATGGCCTATTAGATATGCATTTCTCAAAGAAATAGATTTACATCAGTATGAATATCACAATATAATTGTTTAAAGACTATTTATTTGTTACGGTTTTAATCTATGTACACGGACTTTAGGCCAATGTGAAGAGACAGTTAAATTCAAGTAATTCAATATTTTTCTCCTCTTCACCCAAAGTAGTAAAAATGTATTACCTTAATTATATCCCAACAGGAAAACAAAACAAAAAAACCTATAACCATGAAAAATGAGGAAACCAATTTAATCGTTTTAGTTGAATCAGCACAAAATTCTTTACAATAAAACATCAGAGGTGTTTACAGTTATTTCTAGTATAGGCTTTTGCTTTCAAAGATTTCATATGTGTGGGGTAAAAATTCTCTCTGGAGGAAACTTGGTACCAAATATTGTAGCCATAGAGAGAATTGTTATTCCTCCCTATCTAAAAGTATTGATTGGAAGCTTGAGTTATAGACCCTCACTTTTCAAAAGCACACCCTGGATTTTTAGAAATCTCTGTTGTAGGGTATATTTTGGAAAGGACCTACAAATCTATGTGTGTTATTGAAAATACTGGATTTGTTTCTTATTAAAGTATGCTGCCCATCCTCATTTTTCAGAGGCCAGCCTTAACTAAGACATTCTTGATCACATTTCAACCATGCTATGAACACCTTACCTGCATACCTCGTCTTTTCTTGAACTTCTCTTTTAAATGTCTTCAGGAAATTTCTGAAATTTTCTCATACAAAAAAAATTTACTTAACTATAGAAATAGGCACAGTGATTGGTTAACTGTTACCAGTGTAGAAAAAAATCTCTTTCTGAAGTAAAGAAATCTGTTTGTGAATAAAGAAAATTGAGTTTTATCAACTCTGCAATGAGGGAGAATGCCACCCACAATTGTAAGAAGAAATCTTGTTAGGAAAAGTGACTTCACAGATTTCATTGTATGTGGGTTGGGCCTGCCTATTCTCATTGTGGCATGTCAGGGACAAGTGGAGTCTTCATATTGGTCGATTACTTAAAGAAGAAAAGATTCTGGGTGAAAATGGAAGCATAATATGAGTCATTAGACGTTCTTCCGTCAGTATAGTAGAAATAATGAGGTGATAGTTCTGGTCCTTGGGAGCTGAATGAAAGAGTTTTTATTTTTTAATGACTTGTGTAAAATCACTCATTTTCACTGTATTTAAATAAGTCAGTAATTCTTTTTCTTTTTGTTTTGTTTTTTTTTAATTCTTTTTTTTTTGTTTTCTAGTGTTTTATTTATTTTTTGAATTCATATTTATTGTTAGACTTATTGGGGTGACATCTGTTAGCAAGGATTACATAGGTTTCAGGCATACAATTCTACAGTGCGTTGTCAACTTGATGTATATTAAGTTCACCACCTATTGTGACTTCTCTTTCAAGTCAGTAATTCTTTCAAGTTATCTCTGAAGCCACTTGTTAATTTATGATAAGTCAATAGGAGATGCATAAGTTTGTCTTTAGCTCTCTGAAAATCATAAATATGCATAACACATATGTAGAGAGTGCCACAGACCTTATAATAGCAGTGAACATTTAAAAAGCACCTCCTGCGTACAAGTCTGTGTTCCGAGCATTTTACAAGGTTAACTGACATAATTTTACGTAGACCCTATGGCAGGGACAATCAGAATCCTCATTTTACAGATGAGGAGACTGAGACAAAGGGAGTTTAAAAAACTTGCCCACATTCACAAGTGTGCTAAGTGCCTGAGCCAGGCTTCAAACCCAGTCAGTCTGGGTCCAGAGTGTGTGTCCCATAGAAACAGGAGGGAAGGAAAACAAACAGAGAATCAGTAAGTTAATTTTTAAAAAGAGAGAAAGAGAACAGTATGGGTAGAAAAGTCAAGAGCCACTGAGGGCCAGATTTGATGGGGGGTTGGCAGTATTAGAGAGAAGGAGAATAAACGTTGGTTGCTGATGCAGGTTTTGTCTGTATTCATTTAATGGGAGGTGATAAAAGCAGCTTTGAAGGCTCTGTTCTGTGTGCTACAAGCATGTCCTCCTCTCTGTACGATTCCTTTTCTCATCTCCTCGGCCCCAGCTCCATCTCCGCACACGGCGCCTAGTCCGTACTCTCTTACAGATGCCCTTTTCATAGCACTTCTTGGGGCATATTGACATGATCTGTTTGTGTGTGACTTTCTGCCACTGAACTCTAAGAGCCTTGAGGGTGAATACTGTTTTATTTACATTTGTAAATCCAGCTCAAATACAGTGCCTACCGTTTAGCCGGCACTCATTATAAATTTGATAAACTCAGATAATCGAATCACACAAAGTCATGAACCTGAAAATCAACAAACACATGTCTCTTAGTGGCCTCAACAGATATAAATGTGACATAGACTGTGAACCAAAAGCCAAGCACTTTCTTCATAGAGAAAAGTCCCACAGGTCCTACACATTCTTATTTTAGACACCATTGAAAAAAGTGCTTGCTTCTCTGATTTTCCAGCACATAGGAAATTAAAAGCAGCTAGTCGAGGCAGTAAGAGGGTGATGCTAGAGGCAAGCATAGTAGCAAAAAGAAGGTATAGCAGCTGACTCAAGGTTATACAAAGGTCATACCTAATGCACACGTGAATTACTTTTTTCAAAAGGAAATGATAATGTTAACTTCTAGTATGTTCTTTAATGGGATAAATTAAATTGTAGATCAATTATTTTAAAAAGACAACTTTTAAAATGTCAGGTATTTGGACATTATGTATTTCCAGATAACCCTCATGTTAGTAGAACAGTCCCAAAAAATATTTTGAACTAAATAATAAAAATATGACATGGTAGGGATGTTAGATGTAACTATAGCAGGACATAGCAAGAAATTTATAGCCCTAATGCGTATTTTTGAAAATAGGATGAATTAGAAAAAGAAAATGAAACAAAAGAAATGAGGAGTAGTAAAGAAAAGATCTAGGTCCAATGAAATAGATAAGGTACTTAAAGTAGAGGAAATGAAGAAATCCTAACTGTTTTTTTACAACAGTTGCTAACATTAACTTATTTCTAATTACTGATTAAGCTGGTGGTATTGCATCAGTTCCAGATCTCTGGATTTTATACAGTGAGAAACTATTTCAAAAAGAATACCTTTCACTTACTCATTCAATATTTACTTATTACCTTCTCTAGACCAATTAATGATAAACGAGAGTCCTGACTTTAAGGAGCTTATGTTATTAAAACAAAGCAAAGAAAATGGATGAACCTGGAGATCATCATGCTAAGTGAAATAAGCCAGACAGAAAAAACAAAGAACTGCATGATTTCACTCATATGCGGAATATAAAACTGAAAGCAAAGAAAAAAAGAACTGAACAAACAAATAACCCATGGACACAATCAATAGTTTAATGTTTATTTGGGGATGAGTGGGTTAGGGAGGGGAGAAAGG